>PVKU01000370.1:0-516627 GCA_004027475.1 Anoura caudifer | reverse complement strand
AACCTCTGTTTTGCCATTTTGATAATTTAATTTTACTGCATGTCAAATAATATAATTGTATATCACCCATTTCCCTGGCATATTAGGAATCCCTTCAGGACAGGGGTAAGTTCTCTCTCTCCTTCTCTTTCTCTCTTTCATACACACAGGGTGCTTTTTATAGGGGTCTGTAGAAAGCAGGCTCTTTACCTGAGAATGGTAAAACTGTGTTTTAAAATCTTGTGATTTGAAATGTGTTACTAGGTCAGTCTGGCCTCTTTCCAAATTAGTGCTAATTAGTCTAGTTAGTCTTCCTGGACTTGTTTCTAGGCGAACCCAGACATCCGTCCTTTACTCAGACTCCAGCTCGTCTGGGCAATTCCATCCTGGCTGCTGTGGGGTTCGCACACTGCTGGTGAGGTCATAGGCTCCGAAGCTGCAGTGTTGGGGTGCTGCAGCCCCGCTCCTTTGCCCCAGGTTTTCTGAGCCCATGAGAGTGGTGTTCTGTCAGGGAGCACTTTCCTGGCTTGGCCTGGAAGACAGCCACAAATCTGTCTCAGGCCATTTGACTCGGGCTTCCAGTGCCAAGCTTAACAGACACTTCCATCGGGCCTGATGCGCCAACAATCTATAAGCCGTTAACCAGACAGTATTACACCTCCGGACTGGCCTCCTCTGTGGGAACCCACGCAGAGGAGAAGGTGGAAGGAGGGAAACGGGAGGTTGTGTCTGGGGGGGCTGGCGGCGGTGCTGGCCTGGTCCCTCAGCCCATCAGGACCCCAGAATCACACAAGCACCCACCCAGCCAGGTCCTATCCAAGACCTGGTGTAGGGCAGGAAGCCAGCCTGGTGGAGAAGGGCCAAAGCTGGCAGACCAGGAGCTGGGTAGACGTTCATGACCCTGAGACCCAGGAATCTCAGTTCTGCTCTCATGAATATGCCTTCTAGAAGTTTCCCTGCTAGGGTGGACTGGGCCTGTCATCCAGCAGTCAGCCTTTGGCCCCTCCCACCAAATCTGAATGCCCTCGCAGAGCACACGTCCCAGGCAGTCCAATCTGGCAATCGGATTCCCCGTTTCCTACAAGAATACATGATGACAGTGAGGACAGCAGCTAACAACTGCTTACAGCTCGCTGTGTATCGAGGACTCTTCTCAGTGTTTCGCATACAATAACTCATCTACCATCACGGCAGCCCCAGGAGACACTACTCTGATACTCCCCATGCAGATGGAGGTGGGGGAGCTCAGGCCCGGAGCTCTGAAGAAGCTTCCCCAGGGTACACAGCTGGTGAGTGACGGCACCCAGATTTCAACCAGGCTGCTTGGCTGCAGTGTCTGAGTTCTCGGTCACTATATTTGCTTATCATTCCAAGTGGCCAGGAGGCCAGAGTCAAAACAGACTGGAGACTGTTCAGCTCAAAATAGGCATAAGAGTCATTGGTCCCCAGTGGTACTGAGCCCCAGACCAAGAGGCAAAGGAAAATAGTTTGACTACACAGTCTTTGCTCAGGCCACAGTGGCCAAAAATGACATCTCCTATTTTTTAAAAGGAATACAAGCTTCTAGAACAAGAGTGTCTGAGCTGCTTCCTTACTTGAAGCCCATTAGACCATATCCATTTTTTAGTGGAAGGTCTTTCACCTGTGAGGTTCTTAGTGGCCAGAGTCTCAGCTTCAGCCTATGCCAACTAGCCATGCAGAAGGGACTGGTCTCCAAACCTCAAATGCCCAAATCCCTTTATACCCAGGAGATGTGGGATGAGAGTGTGGGATGAGGTGGGAAGTGGATAAACATTGTCTTTTTAGTTAAGCTCTCCATATGCTCCAGTCTCCCCTTCTTTCTAGACAATTATAGGTAGTTGTTAAAAACAGTAGCAATTCATGTAACAGCCAGTGATTCCCGGCCATTCACCCAGGATTGAAGAAACTCCATTTCAGGGGTCTTAGTCTGCGTGGGCTGCTAAAGCAAAATACCGTAGACTGGGGGCTTAACCAACCGACATTTGTTTCTCACAGTTCTGGATGCTGGAAGTCCTAGTTGAGGGTAGATTCAGTTCCTGGTGGGATCTGTCTTCCTGCCTTGCAGATGGCTACCTTCTCCCTGTGTCCTCACAAGGTGGAAGAGAAGGCGCTTTGGTCTCTCTTCTTCTCATAAGGACACCACGCCCATCAGCAGGGCCCCATTGTCATGACCTCATCTAACCCTAATTACTCCAAAGGCCCTACCTCCAAATACCATCACATAGGCGGTTAGGGCTTCAACATATGGGTTTGGGGGAGCACAAATATTCGGCCCATAACAGTGGGTGCCCCAGGGCCTGCACACTCAGACTGTGGTCCTAGAGGCCTCTTCCACGCTCTGGGCCCCTGCAGCGGGCCCCCACCTCCTTAGCTCAAACCCATCTCCCAGGAAGCCATCTCTGACCACATGTTTTCCTTCTCTGATTCCCAGCTCTATTTGGAATTTGTCACCCAATTTAACACTTGCTTCTGTACGGTGCTGTATTGATCTTTAATCTTGCGATCCATTTATATGGCATATAGCCTTTGTTTTTGCCCTGTGGCAACCCTGAATTAATTTAATTTTTCGGTGATTAAGAAACAGACTCACATAGAACCAGAGAGCATTAACCTTCATTTTACAAATTTGAAACAGTGGCTCTGAGAAATTATGGGACATGCATTGTGTCACGTGGAATGGATGGAGCTCGGACCCCCACGCTCTCTCCACTACAATGCTGGGAGCTTGTGTCAGAGGTTTTTCCCCTAGAAGGAGACCTGTGGGCAAGGATTTGAGTGCAAGGAGTTTATTTGGGAGGTGGTTTCAGGAAGAGCCCAGGAGGGAGCAGAGAAGGGAGAATAGGAGAGGAAAGCTAATTAAGGGGCGTTAATGAACAGGTTACCACGGTGGGTGACAGGGGCCCAAACGTCTGGGGGTCCTCTGAGAGGCTGCAGAACACAGGGAGCTGGAATGTGTCTCTTAGCTCCTGTCACCCATGGTCAAGAGCCACCTTAGACATGTCACTCCTGACACTCCTTGCCTCCCTTTCATATCTATGTCCTGTTCTCTATTTGCTGGGAACTAGCCTCTGCTCCCAGAATGGGAAGAAAATGTATGATCCCCACCTCCATCCTACCCCCAGGGACATATTGTCATGGGAGACTTGGAAAAAGTACAATGTCCAGTGACATCTGGGAGATGCCTGGCCTCTCAGCTACTCAGTGCCTGTGTGAGGAAAAGACTCCTGGCTTCCTCCTGCAGGAACCTCCTCTTGGGGTTCCCTCTGTGTAGGGGGCCTCATGTGGGTGTCAGGAGGGACATGAGAGCTCAGCAGACCCCATCCCAGCATGTTGCACCTCTAGGAGAGCAGACTGGAGCCGCAGGGAGCTGCCTGCCCAGCAGGCTGAGGGACAGGCTCCATGCACGAGATTCTCCCAGGGGCCTGCAGCACCCAGTGCAGGTGGCCATAAAGAGGGAATTGAGCTACAGCTTCATCTGGTTTCACAAAATTCCTCACACGCTTCTCCCAGGCAGCTCATGTTCTGAGTTTATGAGGTAAACATACTTCCCATTTTTGCCTCTTGTCCTAGAAGCCAAGCGCTCACCTTGGCCGGGAAATATGGACCTCTGTACTTGACTCACCTCCCTGAAAAGTGTCATGTGCCTGGCCTCCCCCGACCCTGTGCACACATGTGCATGCACACACAAGGAAAACTCTGGAACAGGAGACAGCAAAGCCTGACTCCAGCCTCCTCTCTGTCTCTGAGTAGCGAGGGGCCCCATGACGTATCCTTTCCTGGCCTTATTTTTCTCATCTGTAAAATGGGAATGCTGGATGTGTCCATCACTAAGCCCCTTTCAGCACTGGCTTTCTGTGTCCTGATGATTGTAAAGGACCCCCCAGAGACACTCAGCCTACTGTCCAGAGAAGCTAGACCCTCGTGGACAGCAGACACCTTGGTGTCCTCTCCCTTCTGTATCCTTCTCCTTCAAGGAGGTACAGTCCCCACCTCAGGACACTGCTTCCATGCTGACAACCAGGCCTGCCAGTGGAGAGTAAGCAGGGCATGTAAGGGTGGCTGGTGGCATCTGCTTTGCCCTTGCTGCACCATGGATCAAAGTCTTTGAGCAGAGCCATCTGGCCTAGGAAGAACATCCACCCTCACTGAGAAGACAAGGCCACCATTCCATCCTCAATTCCCACCTTTTGACTCTGCTTATTTCAGCTCACAGGTCATGTTCCACATAACTGTGTGTTCCCAGTGGCTTTGGAATGGTGAAAGGGAAGCTGACAGGGGTCGTTCCTTAGCTCCCCCGTGCCTATGACCCTGTGGGGACAGTGTCTCAGGATTTGAAGGCAAGTTCTTTGCAAAAGGGTCCTTCCTTCCTTCCTTCCTTCCTTCCTTCCTTCCTTCCTTCCTTCCTTCCTTCCTTCTCTTTCTTTCGAAGATTTTATTTATTTTTAGAGAGAAGGAAAGGGAAGGAGGAAGAGAGAAAGACAAACACTGATGTAATTGGTTGTACACACCCCAACCAGGGACTGAACCCATATCCAGGCATGTGCCCTGACTGGGAATCAAACTGACGATCTTTCACTTTGCGGGACAACACCCAACCAACTGAGCCACATCAGTCAGGACTGCAGAAGAGTTTTTCAACAGGGTCCTCCTCCCCAACTCCTGTAGATGGTAGGCTTAAAGTGAAGGGTTTCTAAGACACAGACCTCAGGCTGCCTGGCCACCTGGATTTTAAAAACAGGGCTAAGATGTCCACTGGGTGGAGGGCACTTCCAACGGATCAGCAGTGACCTAAGCCCCTGAAAGTCCACCTAGGCCAGCCCACTGTGGGACCTACCCCTCCAATAAGGGAACATTCATTTGTGTTTGTATATTTGATCATTATTTGCTCAGATTATGAAGTCTGCTTTTACTCTTTTGCAAAGCACAGCGCAAACTTCTCACCTGTTAGCACTCCCCAGTATCACAGCCAAATGAATAATTACCACTCTACCCCAGGTGGGGAAACCGAGGCTCAGAAAGTGGAAGAGACTGAGTCAAGGTTAGGCAGTGAGTCATCGGCTGGCTCCTGCCTCCAATACACCTTAGAGTTGGGGATAGAGCTGGGGTTGGGGGCTGTGCAGGGTGGTGGAGCTATGCTTCCTCGGGGCCTGGGGCATACCCATTCTTTTTGTCAAGGAAGAGAAGACGAGATTTTCACAAAATATATAAATAAAGAAAAGGAAAGAATAAAGGGAGACTAGCCATGTGATTTAAACTCTCCAGCAATCTCTTGTCGCTGTGTGTCCGGTCAGCCCCTCCTCACACCTTCCCATTTTACATCAACATTCAATCATCTTTTCCCATTCACTCCGTCTATTCCATTCTTATCTTATGCTGCCTGTGGAAATTGGTGTGAAATAAAAAGGCAACTCTGCCTACAGATGTAATCAATTGATTTGGCAGGTAGCCCATGGACACCTAGGAAGGGGACAGCCAATTTCCAGCGTGGACACCTCTCTTACCCTCCATTTTCTTTCTCTCCCTCCTCCTTTTGGCCCTGAAGCCCCCTACTTTTCTTTTTCAGTCTCCTTTTTGGCCTTGATTTCGTCTTCTTGTTATTTTCTATTTTGCACTTAATGGAAATAAGCCAGCCTATGGGGCCTCATACCCTTTTTATTGTTATTTTGTTATAGGAGAGGCAGTGGAAGGCATCTATCTGTCCTGCCACCTCTGCAGATGCATGGAAACAGGTGCTCAGCGCTCCCAGGGGTCTTCTCAATCTTTCTGGATAGATGGGACCAGGTTCAAGATCTTGAAGGATCCCAGCCTCCTAACCCCCAGTGACACTCCCGGGTAGGAGGTGGCTGCTAAAACCCATCCTAGAATGATGGTCTCCCCATCACCCAGGAGAGGCAGAGACATCCTGTGTAGGAGAGTTACCTGGGAGAAGCCCACAGGATGATGGGCTCAGGGTAACATGGTGCTGGGTCAGCAGATGACTGTCTCTGTGCTCCTAAAACCAGAAGTGTGACTGCCTATTCTCGGCACCTATAGCCTCTTAGATGTACAGGTGGCATTATCAAGTAGGCAGTTGGATATGTGAGTGTGGAGTTCAACATGAGGTCCAAGGTAGAGATAAAAATATGAGTCTTGAGCTTGTGAGTGGTTTTTAAAGCCACAGAAATGGATGACAGTGTGTGTAATTGACAGAGATGAGCAGCCCAAGGACCAAGTTCTGAGGCACACCAGTGTTTAAGGGCTGTGGATTGAGGAGGAGCCAGCAATGGTGGCCTAGGAGCAGGAGGAAGACCAGAGCCTGTGAAGCCCTGGAAGTCAAGGAGAGAAAATGTTTCAAAGAGGAAGGAGTGCCACCTTTCAGAACAGCACCATCACCTGCAGTTGGCATCCCTCATGGGTCCAGCCACTTGCCAACCATGCCCTGTGCATCATCTCACTCAGCTGGTCCTCTAGCCTGTGCTGGGTGTTGGCTGCTGATACCTAAGTTTCCACCCCCTCCCCAGGGACCAGTTGATGCAAGAGTGCAAAGGCCCAGCCTCCTTGCTGGGCCATCCCCACGTCATGGCTCCAGTGGAATCACTGGGTGGCGGTGACAGTCAGGTAGCTTCCCCATTGGAGTTGAGGGTTAGGCCTGCATGGGGCTGGGTGAGGGCTGCCTCTTCAAGTATCTGCCAGGGGCTTTGGTGAGAACTAGGAAACTCATAGACTCTCTGTCACTCCATTTTAAGTTGTGACTCACTTCACCCCTACTTCTGGCTACTTTCCTTCTTTCTACGACCCTCATCCAACACACGATATCATTTCCTTACTTATTTCTCAACTCTTTGTTGTCCATCTTCCTTCTTTCCTAGAAGGCCAGCTTCATGAGGGCAGGGTTTTTATCCATTCTGTTCACTGATATGTCCCTGGTGCCTACTCCATAGTCAAGGCCAACAGATACCCATTGAAGATATTCACAAATGTTGGCCACAAAGATGGCGTATCCCAATTCTCCAAATCCTTGCTGGAATCCAACCATCTCCCTGTGAACAGAACCATCCAGGCCTCTGTACACAGAAGTTACATGGACTGCAGTGACTTAACTTTTAAAGTCTGAGAGCGACTTTAGGGCCTCGGTCCTCTCATCTGCAAAACAAGGATGCCAGTGACAGGTAATTTGCCAGATGGTCCCAGAAGCCTTCTTGGAGTGCTGTCGCTGAGGCTGACCCTGCTGAAGGAACCACAGTTCATGCTAACACTGAGGCCCTGTTCCTGTTTCAGCATCCAGGGATGCTGAACAGTACCTGTGTCGGTACAGTACCCACTGAACCCCCACAGGTGAAGAATAAGACCAACCCACTTTAGATGGATTGCTGCCCTGAAGTGAGGAGCAGGAGGACCCATCAGGGGCTGCAGGACAAGAAGTGGTCCTTGCCTGGGGCAGATTATCTTCCAGAGAACTTGAACACTGACCATGGTTGTGAGGAGTGCGGGTGGGGGGCAGGGGTGGAAAACCAAGACTGACTTGTCAGCCAACTTAGCATAGGCAGGAGCCTGGAGTGTGAGAGGTGAGTGTGAGAAGAGTGAGGTGTGCTTTGGCAAAGAGAGTTACCGGAAGAGGTGAGATCTCAGACCTTGTGAAAGGTGGGCACAGGCTAGACAGATGACAAGAAGGACTAGGTCATGCCTCATGGTCTGGTGGCACAGGGAAGTACCAACCACACTGTTTTCCAACCATGTGGCCTCGACTGAGTTCCAAAACCTCCCAGGACCTCAGTGTCTTACCTGTGAAATGGGAAGCTGGAGTGAGATCATGTCTGAAAATGCTTTGTCAGCCCCAAACTGCAGTCCCCTGAGCTTGAAATTTCATAGGTCAGGGAAATTGCCAAACATCTAGGGCTGACATAAGATTCCAACTTTCTGTCTTCCACCTAAGGACATTAAACCACAAATGACCAGGCCAGTCACTACCCATGGTCACTATTATGTAATCAAAGAGGGAAAACACTTTGTGCCAAAAAATTGAAGAGGGTCAAAAACAATTCTTTTAATAATAATAATAAAAAAAAAGACCTTATGGGGAAAAATTAACTTAGAGGAAAAACTCCCTAGCTGGTTCTTTTTTTGCCCCATTTTGCCAAAGACAAGGGAAGTTTCCTGTGAGAACACTGGGATGGTGTGACGTTGAAGTAAGGAAGCTGCTAGGACAGGCCCCTAGCTCCAGAGTCCCCAGGGCTGCAGGACAAAGTCTCAACCCACCTGCTATCCACCGAGGACCCCAGAGGGATGCTTTCTATGTGCAGTGCCCTGTGGGAGGCAGAGTCCAGAGCTTCTCCCCACAGGAGGACTGACCAAGTGAAGGCACAGTCAGGACCTTGTTAATGGTCACAGTGGCCACCATGAACATGGGTGTGACCCTACTGTGTGCTGAGCACTGTCCTCAGGGTTTCCCTAAGCTCTTTGTTGCTCACAACCATCCTGTGAGGAAGAAACTGTGATCATGCCTGGGTCACAGCTGGGGAAACTGAGGCACAATGAAGTTTAGTCACATCTTTGACTCTTATAGTGACTAAGTGGCAGAGCCAGGGTGCTTCCTTGGTGGCCTGGTCACAGTTTGTGCTCTTAACTACCCCATTCACATGGCAGAAAGAGAAAAAGAAGAGAGGGAAGAAGGGCGGGGGGAGAGAGCGGTGCAAACAGGCCCTTCCCCAGCAGAACCATCCACCCCCACCAAAGCTCAGTGCTGTCCTGTGAGGTCCAAGGCAGCAAAGCTGCATTCCTGTGTGAGGCCCCACTGTAGCGGGCTGGAGAGTGGCCTCCAAACAGATGTGTCTAAGTCGTCAACCCTGACATCCACAAAGGTGACCTTACTTGGAAAAGAGCCTTTGCAAATGTAATTACAGATGTGCAGATGAGCTCATCCTGAATTTAGGATGGGCCCTGGACCCAGTGGAGACTGTCCTTATCAGAGACAGAGACACACGGAGGAGATGGCCATGTGCACATGGCAGAGACTGGAGCGATGTGTCCCTCAATAAACCAAGGGTGACCAAGGATCATCAGTGATACCAGAAGCCAGGAGAGAGGCCTGGATTCTCCCTCAGGGCCTCCAGAAGGAACCAACTCTGCCAACCTCTTGGTTTTGGACATCTGGCCTCCAGAATCGTGACAGAATCAGTTTTTGTTGATTTAAGTCACCCAGTTTGTGGTCCTTTGTTATAGCAGCCACAGGAAAGTAATACACTCCCTTCCCCACTTCCTCCTCTGTTCCCCATGAAAGAAACAGAAAATGCCACCTCCTGCCCCCTTTCACCTTCTCCTTCTCTTTATATTCATCCCACTGTACCCATCATCAAAATGCTGAATTGGCGAGGTCCCCATAGCAACGGCTCTGATACCAGAACCCAGGATTATGACACTGGGTCAGCCAGCAAGACAGCTTGGAGGTGGGGGCCGGGAGGCACCTGCTGAGAAAACAAATAGCAAAGGGAAGAATCACTGAGTGACAGACCCACTGGTGTTTATGTTAGCTGCTCCTTAGGAAAACAAAGCGCTGTGAAAAGTCTCCCTTAACCAAATGAATAATCTGTAGGTATAAAAGCAAAGACGGGCTGGAAGAAATGCGAACGCCAGGAGTGGCTCTGTGTGGGGACAGCAATCTAGCCCTAGTGTGAGGACACAGGCAAAGCCACCTGCCTGCTTCCTCCTCCAGAGATGCACCCCCCCCACCCACACACATACTCAGACACACTTACACAACACACACATACACACATACACACACACACACACACACACACACACACACACTCCTGCCCTGAGACGGATGGTACCTCCGGCCACACAGGTGGTGCAGAACAGAGAGATGCACTTGACTGAAGAATGCTCAGGTCAGGTAGGTGGGATCAGAGCTGGTTCACCAATAAGCTCGTCAGCTCCGTGGTGGCAGGGACTGGCATGTCTCTTTGTCTATCTCTTCTCCTCTCTCACCCTCCCACGCACCTAACACAGTGTGCCAGACACCCAGTAGGTTATTCATAAAAAATTCTTAAATGACCAACTGTGAGCCTCCCAAGTTGAAACCTGCATAGGAATGCATAGAGCCTGCCATTTTGCAACCCAGAACTTCAGATCAGCCTTGTTAAAGCCGCTGAATCATCCACCAAAAACAAAACAAAACAAAAATGAGAGAGAGAGTGAGAGAGAGAGAAAAGATTGCCAATGCCTTTACCTTCTGCCCATATTCCAAGTACCTCCTGCTCCCAGCTTTTATTGACAAAACCCCCAATCCTGGGAAAACCTCCCCGTGTCCCTACAAGCATTTGCTGGTGTTTGGGACAAGGAGACCTCACTGTTGGTTGTGGTATGAATAAATAAATGAAAGAATCAATTAGCATCACTTCTCCTTTGGCCTTACTTTGCACAGGTCTGTGTACACTGAAGGCATCCATTGAGGTGGATGATTGGGTGGGTGGATGAATGAATGGGAGTGACCTTTAAAATCTGGCTTAAAACTCGCTTCTAAAATTCTTCCCGGACTATTTCCACTCCATTCTGTTCTCCCTCTTTCCTGGGCAATTTTTTGATGTGTAATGAATTCAGCCTGAGTAATATTCCTGGGTTGTATTACCCATTTCATTCTCATGGATGCGTGGGTCCAGGTGAACTTATCACCATCCCCTTCCATGGGCCCACAGTTCCTCCTGAGCAAGGCCTGGGATGTTCCCATCATGCCTCCTTGAAGCTATTGCATGGCTACGTCACCAGCAAGGGCTGTCCCAGCAAAGGCAGCTCTGTGCAGATGCCTCTCGAAGCTGGGGCCTGGTTGGGGGCCTTTGTGGAAGGGGGTGAGGGCAAGGAATGGTACTTTTCTAGAGCCAGGAGAACACACCCCCTAGCTGTGATTTCTTCCCCTTTGTGGGAGTGGTCAAGTGCTGTTCCTTTGCAGGCCCTGGGAGAGTGCTTGACTGCCTCCTGGAGGCCCCACTTACAGGGGCAGTGACATGGCAGCTAGGGGAGCCCCACCTCCGGTTCCACAGGGGGAACAGGAGGCCCAGGCCTGGTCCTGAGCTGGTGCAGAACTGGAGTCGCTCTGGCAGACCAGGCCTTTTCTGGCACCGTGGCCTTGGCTGCCATGCCATGGTTCCTCTTACCCCTGTTTCCAGAAGCAGAGGGAAGAAGCAAAATGCAGACATTTTCAGAAAGACCTAGAAGCTGCAAGAAATCTCCAACTTTGCCTATCAACACAGCGGTGCAGCAGGCGCTGCTGCTCTAGTCACATGGCTGTGCCCTTGAAAGCAGCCCAGACACAGCCCTGTTCCATCACACTCTGACTGAGATAAACCAGATCAACAAGGCAGCCTAGCATCCTCCAGGGGCCCGACTGGGAGAGACCCTACAGGTGCACGGTCCCCAGGTTATGCTTCCTGGTGTGTGAAATGGGATGGTGTTAGCACTGACATCACAGGTGGCCTGAGGCCTAAATGACAGGAGTCACGAAAAATGCTTGACATTGTGCCTTCCATGTAGCAAGTGCTTAATAATGGCTTTTGATGATGATGATGAAGGCCAAGAAGACACGGTGCCTTGTCCAAGATCACTGAATGAATTAGTGGCAGAGCTATGTTCAGAATTCAGGTCACCCAGATTGCCTCCTCAACGTTGTCTAAGGCTTCTGTAGCTCCTGGCCCTGCTCACACCACCAAAGCATCAACAGAACCAACAGTGCCCCCTATAGGCCTTGGCCTCCAGGCACAGTTCAACAATGGCTGGCTGCCTCTGGGAACAGGGGGCTCAAACGCCTGGGGAGCCTTCCCCTGAACAGAAAGGGTTCCTGAGAGTTCTACTGGAACCCCCAGTGTTCGTCTACAAACAGAGCATCTCTAGAATGTATGGCAGCCTCTCTTCTCTCTCCCTTCTCCTGAGAAGCTTCTCTAGATCACTGGATTTAGCACAAACACTGGGTCAGGGGGACAGGAAGCCCAGGTTCAAAGACAGCTCAACCACTGCCTGGCCCTCAGAGAAACTCAGAGATTCTCAGAGCTCCGCATCTAGCCAGAACCTACAATGCAGGGTTATCTCAGGGCTGCAACAGCTTCTCCAGAGAGGTAGATGTCAAGTGCATCACTCCTGGCTCCATCCCACCAGCCCAGCCCCGGCCACTGCTCTCTGCCCTTTGCCCCTCAGCCATCCCTCTCAGGACGGTGATTCCGCCATCTGTCTGGGCTCCTCTGGTGACTGTGCTGAGGACACAAGCAGAGGGGCCCATTCATTCCCTCTGGCACTTTGCAGGGTCACCTTACACGTGGAGTTTATGACGGAGCCTTCCGGTGATGTATCCTGACTAGAGCCCATCTGACTTTTGTAACGGCCCAAGAAAAGGTCGTGGCCAGGGCATCTGTATTACTCTGTCATAGAAATTAAAGGATCAGTTTGCCACGATAAAGGACTGTGTGCTTGGTGGCCTGCTCACCCTTGCCAGCTTCCTCCTGCTATCTTGTGTGATGATGTCGATAAGCTTCGGCTGGCAGAGCAGGCAGGATAAACTCATCTTCCAATGCACAGCTTCTCCCCCCACCACCCCACCTTACCACAGCTGCTTGGGGAGAGGGAGTGGGGAATATAAACTGAACAGTGATGTCCCCACCGACTTACTTCCTGAGGTTTAGCTCTTTATTTGCCCTGTGATGATCCCAAAAGTACACAGGTAGAAGGAACTCTTAGGGAGTAAATAGACTAAATTATCTTCAGGGGCCCTGGCTAGTGTGGCTCAGTAGATTGAGTGCCGGCCTGTGAACCAAAGGGTTGCTTGTTTGATTCCCAGTCAGGGCACAAGCCTGGGTTGCAGACCCAGTTGTGGTCCCCAGTTGTGGGCACTTGAGAGGTAACCACGCATTGATGTTTCTCTCCTTTGCTTTCTTTCTCCCTTCCCTTCTCTAAAAATAAACAAATAAAGTATTTAAAACAATTGTTTTCAGGGTTGTTGGCCGGGGTGGTGGGGGGGATAAGGAGAAGTTGGATGGGATAAGAGACATGAGCTTTCCATTCTTAATTGCTACATATATTTTGTAAATAGTTTTTTCTTCTATTTTTCAGCTTTATAAACAAGCACCTTCTGGGGTGGCAGGGTGGGGGTTGCAGATGTTGAAATGCCTTCATCTCACCCAATGCAGTCAAAGGCGAAGGCCATGGCCATGGCAGGAGCGCAGCTGACTTCTGAACTCCGGACAGTGGTGGGATTGACAGGGGGAGGGGGCTGGGAGTAGAAAGGAAGGACAAACCCCTGAAAGGATGAGAGGACCACTCAGGCAGGCTCCCAGCATCAATGAAGACTTCATATTTGATCGACTTTGTGGGACTGTAGAAAGAATGTTGCTTGTCAGCACTCTAAGTCTTTCTGTTTCGCTGTTTATGATCTTGCTTTGCTCCTGATGGGTCTGCAGCATCCTCACCCTCCATCGCTCAGCATAGATTTGAATTTCACAAATGGAACCTGTAGCCCAGGAAGGCATCCCTCATGTTGCTAAGCTCCGCTGTCTCCTTTCCCTTGGCAAGATTGTAGAATGCCTGAGATGGCTTGTTTGGGGGTTACTCTGTCACCAGAGCCGGGGACAAGTGAACCAAAACTGACATCTATAACGAATGGTACAAAGAAAATGTCCCAGTTGAGAAAACAGTGTAAGCCTGTGTCGCAGAAATGGAGGAAGCTGCTTCTGACACAATCGGCTCCTATCTGTCAAGCGCTCTTGAGAGCAGGGCCACAGAGCAGAAAAAGTGCCCCTGTCTCAGCATCACAGCCTGGCCCAGGCTACCAGCGCCCGCTCTGGCTGCTTCAGAGTTGAGTGTGGAGGATTGGCTCAGCTGAAGTCAGGTCACCTTGAGGAAGTATCCGTTCAAAACTGTCAGGAAGAGCCTGGAAACTGTCAGAGGCTCTCCTATCCCCAGTACTGGTGAATCCAGACTCTTCACATGACAGCAAAGCTCGGGGGTGTGCTGTTTTCAGACAATTCTTGGCAAGATGCTTCTAGACATTACAGCTCCTGCAGGCATCTCCAGACAGCCACGAGGGTAGGCGGAACCAAAGCCGGTGGCAACAGGTCCTCATTCAAGGAAGATGCTTCTCTGATTGTTTCCAGCAAGACCCCGAGCCAAAGTACGTTGAGTCCTCACACATTTTTTCTTTTGCTTTTTTTTTTTATCATAAAAAGTAACAAACATAAACACATGAAGAGAATGGTGTAATGAGCCCCCCTGTACCCATCACGCAGCTTCAACAATTGTCAGCATCCTGTCTTTCTTATGTCCTCTGCTCTTCCTTCTACTCAACACTCCTCCTTGTCATCATTATTGTTTTTTTTTTTTGCAGTTCTTGAGGTAAAATTTATATGCGTCGAAATGCACAAATTGTCCCTCTTTGATTTTGACAAATGGATACATTAATATAACCTGTAGAGGAGGAAAAAGTTTTCCTTGACCCTCTTTGGGTCCCTGGCTTGGTCTGAAAATTAAGCTGACAAAGACAGATTAACAGGAGAAAACCACACAGATTTTATTGAATTTTAACATGTATGTGGGAGCCTGCATGAGAGAATGAAGACTGGAGGAAGTAGCCAGGGCGGGAAGGTTTTCCAGGGGTGTCCAGCCTTTTAGCGTCTCCGGGCCACGCGGGAAGAAGAAGAGTTGTCTTGGGCCATACATTAAATACATTGTGACATGTAATCACACACACAAACAATCTAATAATATTTTAGGTAGATTTACAATTTTGTGTTGGGCCACATTCACAGCCTTCCTGGGCTGCATGCAGTCCTCTGGCCACAGGTTGGACACTCTGTTAGACCAAAACACCACATTTTTGAAAAATTGACAAGACAAAGGGATTTGGGTTAGGGGTAATAAATGGCGAAGAAGTAACTAGGAAGATAAAGGTCTGTTTAACAAGCTTTGTTTGCACAGATTTCTTGAACCCCAAGTGCCAGCGTCTGGTGATAAGAATGTCTTCTTTCCTCCTGGTACAGGGAAGGGACCTTACACATGGGAATTTTATGACCAGTTTCAGGGGAAAAGGGCAAGATGGGGGAGGGCTGAATGATCTTGCTGCTTCTGCCTTAAAAAAAAATCCTTATGCTTAAAATACCTAATATCCTAAGATGCCACGTTTTGGGATAGTGTGTCTTGAGCCCCATCAGACCCTACCCCTTATTACAATATAGAACATCTCTGCATCACTAGAATGATCTGTAGTGTCTTTTCCCAGTCAATGCCCCTACTCCCCATTAGGCCACCACAACCCGGAGTTTTTTCACCATAGACTTGCTTCACCTGTTCTAGAAGTTCACATAAATAAAACCTATAGTGTGTACTCTTTTATGTATGGATTCTTTCTATGTCTGTAACTTCAGTGAGATTCTTCCATGTGGTTACACGTATCTCTAGTTCATTCCTTTTTGCTGCTCTGCAGTCTTCAGTCCTGTGGCTCTTCCACTCTTGTGTATCTGTTCTCCTGTCAAGGGACATTTGCATCCTTCCCAGTTTTGGTCATTATTAATAGAACTGCAATGAATTCTTATGTATAAGACTTTGTGAATACAGTTTCATTTCTCTGGGATAAGCATCTAGGAGTAGGCTTACTGGGTCAAAGGTTAGGTACATGATTACCTCTAAGGGAAATTGTCAAACTTTTCTCCAAAGTGGCCATACATTTTATAGTCCCACAAGCAATTCAGGAGACTTTGGGTGGCTCTACATCCTTGCCAATATTTGGAGTTGATGATCTTTCTATGTTAGTCTGTCTAGTGGGTATGGCTGTGCAGTATGTTTTACTGTGGTTTTAATTTGCAATGTACCTGATGACTAGTAATATTGAACACTTTTATATGGGCTTATCAGTCATTTATGAATTTTTCCCTTGTAAAGTGTCTGTTAAAATCATTTGACTATTTTGTATTGAGTTGTTTGTTTTTTCATGAAGTTGTAGATGTTGATTGTGCACCCTAAATACAAGTCCTTAGTCAGACAAGTGTTTAGTGAACATTTTCTCCTTCTAATTTTATGAATAATCTCTTATGACAAGGAGGACTTTTAATTCTAAGAGGTGTTTTATTTTTTTCATTTTATGTGAAAAATTTATTATTTTTTTCTTTTATGGTTGTTTTCTGTCTTGTCTAATACATATCTTTACCAACCCTACCTTGCAAAGATACTCTCATTTTTCCCTAAAAGCTATTTGTTAGCTTTTATGTTTAGTTCTATTATTCATCTCATGATATTTTTTAAATTAATTATGTATGAATTGTGTTGAAGTGTTTTTGTTTTTTCCCCATGTAGATATCAAGTTGTTAAAAAAAATTTTCCTTTTCACATTGACATATTTCAGTGCCATTCTCAAAAATCAATTGTTCATGGAAGTGTAAGTCTATTTCTGGCTTCCCTATTCTGTTTCATTCACCGATTATTCTATTATTGTGGCAATACTACACTGTTTTGATTACTTCATAGTGAGTTTTGAATTTAGGAAGTATAAATTTTCTAGCTTTGCTCTTCTTTTTCAAGATTGGTTGGTTATATTTGGTCCTTTGTTTTCCATATGAATTTTAGGAGCCTATTATCAATGCCTATTTGTGAAAAACCATCTGGGGAATTTTTATTGGATTGGATTTAAACTGTAATTTGGGGAGAATTTACATCTTAACAATATTGACTGATCTAAAACCCTTAAACACGTTTCTCCTTTTAGTCAGTACACAAGTTATTATTTTTGCTACCAAAATTACTAAAACATACTGTCGAAGTTATTACAATGTCATTTCTCTAAATAGTTTGTTGTCATTTTATGTAAAGGCCTTGCAGATCTGTTGGTAAATTTAGTCCTTGTAGAGACTGAATTGTGTCCCCCTAAGCTTTTCATGTTGAAGCACTAACCCCTAAGTTAACCGCATTTGGAGATGGGACTTTTAGGTGGTAATTCAGGTGCAAAGAAGTCAAAAGGTTGGTGTCCTAATCTGATAGGTTTCACAGTCTTGTAAGAAAAGGAAGATTCTCTCCTTTCTTTCTCTCTCTCTCTCTCTCTCTCTCTTCCCCCACATGGATGGATACCCCAAGTAAAGGCCATGTGAGGACACATGGAGGAAGCAGCCATCTGCAAGCCAGGATGACACTTCTCACCAGAACCCAACCTTGCTGGCACCCTGATCTCAGACTCCCAGCCTCAGAAGTGTGAGAAAATAAATGTTCTTTAAGCCACCCAGTCTATGGAATTTTGTGAGGGTAGCCCAAGCAGACTAATGCAATTCCTAAGTGTTTTCTATTTTTAAAGATATTGTAAATGGAATTTTTAATTTTCATTTTCTAATTGTTTCTACTATTATATAAAAACACAATTGGCTTTGTGTATTAGGAGCCTACAATCTTACTGAACTCAGTGGTTATAGTGATTATGTTATTAATTCCTTAGGGATTTTTACAAACAGGGAGAGTTTTACTTCCTCCTTTCCAACTATATGCCTTTTGTTTCTTTTTCTTGCCTTATTGCACTGGCAATAATGTCCAGCACAATGTGAAATAGAAGTGGTAAGAGCAGATATCCTTGCCTTGCTTCCGGAATTAAGGGGAAAGCATTTGGTCTTCCATCACTAAGTATGATACTAGCTGCAGTTCTTTTTTATCAATGCCCTTTATCATACTGAGGAAGTCCCTGTCTGGTTCTAGTTGCTGAGAGTTTAAAATTTTCTCTGGTTTTATTGAGATACAATCGACATATTATGTTGTATTAGTTTAACATGTATAACATAATGCTTTGATATATATGTCTATTGTGAAATGATCACCACAATGTTTAGTTAATGACCATCATATCACAGAGTTACACATTTATTTCTTGTGATGAGAACTTTTAAGATCTACTCTCTTAGCTCCTTTCAGATATAAAATACAGTATAAATTTAAAATTTTGAACGGCATTAAACTTTTTCAAGGGCTTTTGCTTATCAAATGCCTTTTCTGTATATCTCCTTTATTCTGTTAATATGGTGAATTGCATTAATTTGAGCACTGAACCAGTCTTGCATTCCTGGGATAAACTTCACTTGGCTGTAATGTATTAGTCTTTTTAGTTATTGCTAGATTCAATTAGCTAATATTTTCTAAAGGATTTTGCATCTCTTTTCAAAAGGAATATTGGTCTACATTTTTTCTTGTATTATCTTTGTCAAGTTTTGGTATAAGTGTTATTTTGGCCTCATGAAATGAGTTGGGACAGTTTTTGACTTCCTATATTACAAACAATAAATTTATCAACTTCCTCTCTTTATAAAGAAAATAGTGTAGTAAAATTGGTATCGGTATTTGATAGAATTTAGCCAGTGAAACCACCTGGGCCTGAAATTTCTTTGTGTCAAAGTTTTTGACAAGAAACGCAAATTCTTGAAAACTCAGATGTCCTATTTCACCTTATGTCAGTTGTGTTTTCCAAGGAGTTAGTCCATTTCATCTAATTTGTCAAATATTTTAGAATAAAGTTTCTTATAATAGTCCGTATTGTCCCTTACTGGTCTGTAGACTTTATAGTAATGGCCCCATTTTCATCCCTAATGTTAGTCATTTTCCCCTCTTTTTTCTTGATCAGTATTGCTAGAAATTTATCAATTTTATTTATCTTCTCAAAGAACCAACTTTTGTCTTTGTTTATTTTTAGTCAGTTTTCTATTGTTGTGGTTGCTGCTCCTTATTATTGCCTCCTTCATTCTTACTTTGGGGTTAATTTGCTTGTCTTCTTCTAGCTTCTTAATGTGGAAACTTAGGACATTTATTTTAAGCTTTTCTTTCTTGATAATATAACCACTTAGAGCTATAAATTTTTTGTAAGCATTGATTTAGCTGCATTTCACAAATTTTGATATGTTACACTTTCATTATTTCCTTTGTGTTGATCTTATTTTTTTAACCCATGGGTTATTTAGAAGTGTTGTTTAATTTCCAGATCTGCTGGCTCTTTCTTATTGTTCTTGATTTCTAATTTAATTCCATTGTGCCAGAGAATACATTCTGTAAGAGTTCAATCTTTTAAAATTATTGAGAGTTGTCTTATGGCCTACCATATGTCTTTCAACTGTTTTATGTATCTTTGGGGAGACAATGTATATTCTGCAGCTTTTGGGTATAAAGTTCTATAAATATCATTAGGTCAAGTTAATGAATATTATTTTCAATATTTTATTTTTTTACTGATTTATTTTTAATTCATTGTTCTATTGAGTACTGAAGCAAGGGTGTTAAAATCCATCCCCCCCACCACAACTGTGGGTTCACCTAGTTCTCATTTTACTTCTGACAGCTTTTACTGTGTGATTTTGGAGCCCTGTTCCTAGGTTCATACACACTTTAAATTGTCCTGCCTCCCTCATGCCTTGGCCCTTTTGACATTATAAATTGCCCCTCTCATCTCTGCTGATATTCCTATATCTTAAAGTCTAATTTGTCAGATATTAATACAGCCATTCCGGCTTTCTTATAATCTAGTGTTTGCATGGTTTAGATCATCTTCCGCCCCTTTCCTTTTTGCCTATTTATGCCTTTGTATTTAAAGTCCATGCCTTGTAAATATATAATGAGTCATACTTCTTATCCAGTCTGGCAATCTCTGTGTTTTAGGAGGAATGTTTAGTCCATTTATTTCTAACAGAGTTATTGGTAGGATTGGACTTAATCTGTCTTTTCGCTATCTGTTTTCTGTTGGTCTCTGTCTGCTTCCTCCGACCCTCCTTTCCTGTTTTCTCATGTGAACACAAAAGAAAGCAGGAAAGGAGGGTTGGAGGAAGCAGACAGAGACCAACAGAAAACAGATAGCAAAAAGACAGATTAAATCCAATCCTTAGTATTTTAGTATTTAGTTTTTAGTTTTAGTATTTAGTTTTCATTCCAATGTTGGCTTTTTATCTGGGGTCTTCTATAAGACACATCTTTTAATGCATCACAGTCTACTTGGAGTTCATATTTTTCCCACTTCATACCAACTACAGAGACTTTGCAAATGTGAAGTCCCATTTACTGCCCCTGTATCCTTGGAGTTATTTTGGCCATGTGCATTACTGCTGCCCTTGTTTAAAAATACCCACAATACAGTAATGTAAGTTTTGTTTGAAATAGTCATATGATTTTAAAGAAATTAAGTATATATGTGCAATACATATTTTTATCCATGTACTTATTAATTTATTCCTTTATTCCTTCCTGCTGATTTGAGTCAGCATCTGGTATCATTTTATTTCAGCCTCAAGAACTTCCTTAAGCATTCTTATAGTGTAGGTTTGCTGGCAATTAATTCTCTTCATGTTTTTTTTTTTTTTTAGTGCCTTTACTTTGCCTCTATTTCTGAGGGATAATTTGGAGTCCATTTTGTTCTCTGTTAACTCATGGGAGTGGGCGATTAGTGGACTGGACTCAGTCTCCAAAGTTCATCTCTCCTTTGAACAGCAGCAGCTGAAATCTCCGCTCAGTTTCTTCAGCTCCACCTGCTGCTTTTTCCTCCCTGCTGTCCTTCGAGTCTCCCCGAAATAGACAAACCTTACGTGTGCCAAGAATTTGGGTGGATCTTACTTTTAGATCTGTGGGCTCACCTGTTACAGAGGACTGCCCTTCTCCTGGCTCCTTACATGCTCCCCACCCCCATCCTGGGATCTGTAAGCAAGAAATCTTTTGACTTTACTTCCTTTGTGTGGGTGTGTTGAAACTGCTCCAAAGTGGGAACGTGGATGCTCAGAATGCTACCTGTGAATCCCATGTGTGTGGCTTGTGCCTTCTTATTTAGCAGATCATAATTTGCATATTCTTAATTTATACAACAGCTACAGCCCCTTCCCCCAACACAAAGCCTCAAATTGACAAATATCACCCATTCATATAGTCTTTCACGGTAGATTCCTCTCCAGTTTCTGCCTTTTTTTGCTTGCTCTTCTGAGCCTTCTTATGTTTTCTCTAGGTTTCATAATTGTTTTCTATGGAAGGGTCACTCTGACGAAGTCAGGACACCTTTACCGGCAGCCAGAAGCTCCCAGCATGCATTTTTCCCCGTATGATATGCACCCAGTTTGTGTTGCTAAGGATTATTAACATTGCAGCATTGCAGCCTTAGAAGAAGAAGCTTCCACTCTTTGTTACGTGGTGGAAACTAAAAGGCTAGCCTCATACTTCAGCCATCGGACTCCAAAGCGATCACTACCTCTGGGGTAGAGTTGTCCATGTTTTCCAAGATACGTTCTGTAGAACACCCACCAGGAAACCAGCACAATCCCATTTGGACCCAACCTTTCCTTCCACCCTCGTACAAACTTTATCTTTTCTTCTAAGGGAAGAAATGTTAGAGCTTGAACATCAGCATTACTGTCATCTTTCACTAAAAAAAAAAAAAAAAAAAAAAAAAAGATTCTTGAACCACCTCCACCTACCGATAGGTGGCACTCTCACAGAGGCCTAGCGGTCCAGTGATAATTTGACAGGAGACGCATGTGTGGATGTGGAGAAGTCACATTGTGGGGAAAGTGTGAACTCTGAGCCCAGTCCCACCATTTTCCAGCTGTGTGGCCCTGCGAAATTTTTTCTACCTCTCTAAGCCACAGTTTCCTCTTCTGTAAAATTAGATAATAGTATCGATCTTATAGGATTGTTATGGGAGTTAAATGCCAAAGCATGAGAAGTGCCTATTGTAACAGTACCAGAAAGCTATCAAGAATTGCTTGTCACCCCTTTTCTTTAGATTTATTGGTAGTGCAGCTGAGGTCTTCTAGCCATTTGAAATTCCAGCTGAGGGCAAGGTCTTAACAGCAGTGAGAGCTTACCCAAATTTACCCGCAGTTAATCATGGAGCTTCTTCTCCAACTACTTCTAACTCTCCTATGGGGACGCTGAGCGTGGCATTTCTGAAGATGCCTTCAACATCCCACAGTTTCATGGAAATTCTGTTCTCTACGACTCCTGGTGTGGGATATTTCAATGAAGTCCTTCAGTTTCTAGAATCATCTGAGGAGTAAGTCACTTTGAATCATCTGGCAATCTGACATCTAAATGAGAGAGGAAAAGGATGATGTCATAATTTCCAATGTCACCTTCTTAGGCTGTAGGATCAAGGCTGCTGGCATTCACCCTTCCTAAGATGAAACTGGCTGTGTTACCTTCAAAGCTGGACAAAAGCTTCCAGCCTTCCTGGGGCTTTTCATTCCTTTCAAGCACATCTCCCATAAAAGGCAGCCCTAGTCTGACCCCTTCTGAGCCTCCTGGGGGAAGGCCTTCCATGGTGGTGGATCCACCAGTGTGCATCTGCTTCTCCAAATGTCAAGCAGTTATTGACTTCCGGTGAGTGCTTTGCAATGTTTTGTTTCTCTTACAGCACTTCACCTAGAGTATCAGAGCCGTGCTTATCCACAGTACTCAAGGTGGCCCTGAGTTGCCAATTACTTATCACTCAAGAACAATGTCGTTGCGGGAAGGAACAATGCACACGGTGACAAATAGCCCTGGGATAGTCTTCACAAGAGTCAAGTGGCTCCACAACTATTCGTTCAGGGCCTGTTTCTACAAACGGAATCTGCCTCAAGACTCCCAGGGGACCTATTTCTAAAGATGAGCCCCCGCTCCCTGCCCATGAAGGAGGCTGGTTGGTGCTCAGTGCTTAGAACTAAAAAAATCAAATGTTTGCCAGTGTGTGTAGGTCTGCCTGCTGAAACATGCCCCTAACTACCTTCTGCTCTTTGCACACCAGGTTGTGCCCCCCTCCATGGAAAGTGATCACCCTGGCTCATTCATGCATTCAATGTATTTTTGAGTGTCTAGCTCCACGAGGGGAGTGAGGGGGAATAGCAGAGAACAAAATAGACACTGGCCCAGCCTCGGGTGACTTACATCCCTGTGGGAGGAGAAGTGAGTGGATAACTATAAAATCATGTAGCAAGAAATGACGAGGAGAAAAATAATGGATCAGAGGATATAGAATGATGGGGTCAGTTTTAATTATTGCAGAGCACTTGGAAAAGCCCTTTGGAGTAAGATGATATTTGAACAGAGACTAAAGGCCAAGTGGACACCTGAGGGAAGAGGGTCAGGTACAGGCAGAAACAAGGGCAAAAGTCTGGAAGCAGGAGCATCCTTAGGGAGTTGGTGGAATGATGGAAGAAAGTGAGCAGGAGGCAGAGGAAGAAGATGAGCCCAGAAGGCAGAAAGGGGCGAGATCTTGCAGGGCCCTTTCGAAGGCTGATGCTGACCATAGCAGCCGCCTCCTAGCAGCCCGCTGTCCTCCAGGCTTGCTTTCCTGCAATCATTCCCCACACAGTTACTAGAGTGTGCTCCCTGGTGTGACCAGGCTGCCTTCCTATACATAACACCCTTAAAAGCTTCCATCATTGGCAGGATCAGGTGGACCACAGGGTCTCCTTTAACTGAACCCAAGTCCTTCTCCAGTCCCCCTACCACTTTTAGCAACCAACCCCTGGCAAAACCAAGCTGCTTGCACCTTTGCTGTCCGCGTGGTGCTTCTTTTGCTTTGACCCATTGCTCATGGGGCCTCCTCTGCCTGGAAAGCAGACATCAAGTTGATTTGATGTAGAAAATTAACCCAGAGCTCAGCATGAGCCCATTTCCTGCCCCCGTTAGGCAGACTAGCCCACGAGTGCGAAACTAGCAAGCCATATAGGGAATCCAAACTAAATTCCGCATTCCACTTCTGTACTTTGCTTTGTGTCACGTAGCCCAGAAGAAAGAGTGTATATAAGCCCTGAGCCCTTTCTCCTCGGGGCCCAGAATTTGGAGTTCTGCTCCTCTGGGTCCACGCGTGAATAAAGGATCGTGCTCCTGAGTCTCTCCGGTGTCTGGTCGTTTCATTTAATAGAACAGATTCAACCAGCGACTCAAGAGTTGAGACCTTGACATCCATTTGAGGTCAATCACTGAGCTGTATAGGTGAGCAAGGAGAAAACTACCCAGGAACTGATAAAGAGGCATAACCAAGTATTCTAAGGATGTTCTGAGGATCTAAAACCAAGACAGGAGGAAGCAAATGGTCAGGCTACAGGGACCGGTTAATTCTAGCAGGTGACAATGCTTAGGACAGGAACCAGCATTGGCTCAGTGAAGGCTTTTCATAGAAAAACCCACTATATATTGCACAAAATGCAAAATATTCTCTAATCCTCACCACATAGATTACACAGAGAGGAAACAGGGGTTGTGCGGATCTAAGAAACAGAGCTGGGCTCCGAAAGCCAGCATACATGTCTCTGTGGCCCACACGCTCCTGCCTCACATTTCCAGAACCAGACATGGAGGCTTCTGCAGCATGAAGGGCCCGACGTAACCAACAGCCTTTCCATCCCTGACTGGAGTCACAGTGCACAGGCACCCAGTGGAAGAGGCAGCTGTGGGGCAGAGGCTAAGAGCACGGGTTGGTGTGTCTGCATTTCATTCCTGGCATCAGCTCATGGCTTCTCCATGTCTCAGTTGCCTTATCAGTGAGGTGGCTGTTACCAATAGTACCTATGCCTTACACTCGTGAGGATGAAAAGAACTAATTCATAAAGCACTTAGTGCCTTTCTTAGTCAGCTCGGGCTGCTACAGCAAAACACACCAGACTAGGGGCTTGGACGCAGACACTTATTTCTCACAGTTCTGGAGGCTGGACACCTGAGAACAGGGTACCGGCACAGGTTTTGGTGAGAGCTCTCTCCCCGGCTTGCAGGTGGCAGTCTTCTTTGCTGGGTCCTCACTCAGTGGGCAGAGAGGAAGTTCTGGTCCTCTGTAAGGACACCAATGGCATCACAAGGGTCCCCTCCTCATGACCTCATCTAAACTTAATTATCTCCCAAAGACCCCACCACCAACCACCATCATACTGGGAGCTAGAAATTCAACATCTGAATCTGGGAGGGACTCAAGCCTGTAACAGGGATTGGCGCATATCAGGAGCTCAATAAACATTAACAACAGTTGAGAGGCATATCAAGATTGCACGAAAAGCCTCGCCTCATTGACCTTGCTGTTCCAAGACCTTACACAGCAGGGCAAGAAGTGACCAGAGTGCCAGAGAGCAGGGGCTGGTTATTTGTGTTATTTGTCAGGATTTGCGTTTATTTTGCATTTGCACGGAGAGGTGTTTCCTGAGCAGTTTCCGGCTCTAGGGAGCCTTTTATCTAGAGGCTGCTCTTTTCTTACCTGCTCCCTTCCCTCCTGCTTATCTGACCATTCAGCTCCTTAGCCACTGAGGCTATCTCTGGTTGGGTGCATTTCCTCCTTACAGCATAAACACCTAATCTAAGAGCCCTGACCCTTCCAAGCCGTTCAGCTCAGCCCGGCTGGGTTGATTTTATCACAGTCGTAAGTCTCTGGAATAGCTACCGTTGTTCCACAGCTACTATTGCAAGGTTGGTACTGCTGTGTCCACTGCAATGTCTTCGTAAAGTCCCACAGGCATTGAGTGCCTACTGTGTGCATCCAAGGGGTGCCTCACCACCATCACCACCACCACCATCACAGCAAACACCTTGGTTTATCATCCTTGAATGGAAGCCACTCCTTTCCATCCTGGCCTTGTGGTTCCAGGGGAGGGACACCCCTCCTTCCTAACCGGCCCTGCTGTCCCTCAGCCTAAGGGATTGGCACCCTGTCCTGCCTTGGTTGGCTGACATGCCTCCAGCCATCTCTCTCTTTGTTCTTCATGAGTCTTGATGCCCCACAGCCATTATGAAAAAGGCCTCCTTTTTTCAAACATCACATATTTCTGTTCCCATCCCTACCTGTCTAATTGTTCTGTGTTCTGAGTTTTTTTCTCTCTTAAACATGCAGATTTTTCCAACCCTTGATCTGTTCATAAATCTCGTCACTGTCCCTGCTGTATCCAATATTTCTTTACCCAGACTCCACATCTCCATTCATGGCATGCCCAGGCTCCCAGACAGCTGGCCTTGAACCCCAGATTCCCAGGTGTGCTACTGATGGCTGTCTGCCCCAACCTGAATTTGAGGACTTGCAAATGGAGAAGAAATTTCAAGTCACGGCTCTGCCGTGATTAGTATTGCAGTTCCACTTTGAAAGAGATAACAGCTATGGTCTGGGCACCCAGACAGCGAGCTCTCATTCTCCATCCCCCCCATGCAATCTCCATCGAGCTTCTTGCAGGGGGCTTTGCATATTGTCTTTGCTATTGCCAAGATACCACGGGGCTCCTGAGCGTACATAATAGGTGTGCAGGTGTGTTCCCAAGCATGTGGGAGCCTGCAACCTCCCCATCATTTTCCCCAGGCTTATTTTCCAGTGGTATTAAAGGACCACAGAGAATTTCTAAGTCAGTCGTATTCTTTGTTGATATTATGAGTTGTAGTGCATTGAAGGAAGCAAACAATACAGCTTGTTCTTTTGCCTCTCCTGTCCCAGAGATTTATTTTGTAGAATTTTTTTGTTGTTGTTCCTTTGAAAGAACTCAAGAAAGACTAATTATTCTCCTTTCTCTTTTAGCTGAGCATAAAGCTACACAGGAGGGTAAGCCTAGGTGATCTGCTTCTGGGTAGTGGTCTTGTGTCTCTGCATGGAGGTGATTGAATCTCCTGGGTGTTTGCAGTATTCATACCCAAGATGGCACCAAAGGTCCTCACTGATAGCATTGGGTGACCATCCATATGGTGACTCAGCTGACGAGCATCACAGTAGTATTGGGGTTCTGCCCTTCTTTGCTCCTGGTGTTGTGGAAATAGACAATACCCAAATCTCAAAAGCTTTATGAAAGTTATTACCTTACTCATGCTACATGTCCAACTGAGGTCTACCTGGATGCTTTGTTCATTCATGTGACTCAGGGACTAGCTCACGGGAGGCTCCATCTCAGCCAGGGGAAGGGGACACTGCTACTCCGCTGGCTCATCAGGTAGACATGGCCACACCCACATCTGGGGGCTGGGGAGCATCCTGCCACATGCCCATAATGGGGAGAACTACGCTTGTGACCACCACACCTTCCCCCTCCTCTGAGCCTTTGGAGTGACTCCTATGTCCAGCCCACTCAGTGGGCCCAAATTATACCCTTTGTGCTCCCCAAGGTCACGTGCTCCATTTTGTTTCCTATTGGGAATTTGGAAAGTTTCTCATGGATTTAGTTCCCCAAGTCACACCCACATCAGGGTGAAGACAGAGTCAGTCATAGTGTTGGTCAGGACAGAAAGGGAAAGCATGGAAGAGAAGGGACAGAAGCACAGGGGTGCAAAGGAGTGGGAAGGAAGGGAAAAATGGGAAAGGAGGGAAAGGTGGGAAGGGACAGGAAGAGGAGGGAAGAGAAAGGAAGGGACAAAGGACAGTAAAGGAAAGGGGAAGAAAAAGAGAAAAGAAATCCAGTAACTTCCTGACTTGATTCCACCCAGACAGAATTGTGGGAACTCAGCCCTCCTCCGTTCCTCCCAACTAGTGCAGGGAAGGTCTCAGGTGAGCTGCCACTCTGTTACCTGCAGCTGGCTCCAGCCCCTGCAGGTGTCCCTCTGGCTCCAGCCCCTGCAGGTGTCCCTTTGGCCTGGGTACAAGATGTCCTCTCCTGATATTCCTTTGTTTTGGCTCCAGCCACTCTACCTTGACACCCCTGTTCCCCGCCTACTCTGGGATTCTGCTCTGTGGATCACAGACACCAGGTACACCCCTCCTACTGGACTTACATGCTGCTACGAGTGAGTATCACAGAGCAATGTAAGTGTCTGAGGTCATGACCTCATCCCTTACAAAGGTTCCTGGGTCTGTCCAGAGCTCCCACTCAGTGTGGATGGTAAGATGGTTGACAAGATGAGACATGCTCTCCGCTGTCCCAAAGTGATCCCTCCCCTTAGACCTAAACCTGTATCAGATAACCACAATGGATAGCAGACTCACCTTTTCTCAGGACATGTGGTCTGTTATTCCTCCCATCAGCCTCCTGTTCTTAGATGGAAGCCCAGAAAATTCTTAGAACCATGATAATGCTAATGATTATAAATGATTTGATCGGATTAGAGACCTAGAGGTATTTGGTGAGGACGTGTAGTGCTACCCACCACCCCTCCTGGTCCCTCCATCCAGGCCTTGAGCTGCCTGGAGCCCATCAGGAGGCAAACAGGATGGTAGCCTGGGAGTTAAGGGACCCAGCTTTCCAATTCCAGCTCTTCCATGAGCAAACTGGGCAAATGTTGGCTGGGCTCATCCCCTCTCCGAGCCTCTGTTTCCTCACTTGTAAAATGGCAGGGGGCCTGCACCAGATTAACTCTGGGGTCCCCTCCAGCCGCATAATTTTTATAAAGAAATATCCTTTACTTTGAAGAGCACTGAGACATGACAGAAAAGCATTTCCAAGGGAGACAGCCTAGTTTCCTCTAGGAATTATTTTAGGAATTGGGGAAACTATCAATCAGAAGGAAAGGAGTCATATTCAGTGTCCCAGGAAGACATGACCCCCATTGTGGAGGTGGCACTTGGGCCAAGGTCATATCCTGTCCCCTGGATCTTTGAACTCAGATCAGACATTTTCTACTAAACAGGCCACCACTGGGCAGCATCCAGGGACCCAGGGACCTGGCCACTGCTTGTGCTGATGTCCCCTGATGGGGACACAAGGGCAGTCTCCCAGCCCATGTCTCACTGCTCTCAGAGCAGGATGAATGCCATCTGCCCTCCCTGAGAAGCAGAAATGACACCTGGCCGAATGGGCATTGGTGGCGGAACAAGAGAGAAAGTACCGGGATCATTTGAAAAGAACAATGTAGATTAAAAACCACAAGCTACGTAATTGGGGCCCAGAGGGCAAGTCCAGCCCACAAATATCAATGCTAAAAGGTGTTGAGAAGTCTGCCCAGGAAGGCCAGGAAATCAGGAAGCTCGCAGCCAAACCCAGGGGCTGCTCAGAGCCACTGCCAAGGTGGCCATCTCCGCTAATGTGGCTTTTTCTAATGGATGTGGCTTAAAATCCCTATTTCTCAGCCCCTGGGGAGTCCTGTTAATACCATTTGCCAGCCAAAGAGTTCAGGAAGATGTCTTAAGTGTTAAAACCACCTTTTCCATGGCTTTCCTGCTCTGGAAGCTTTTGGAAATAGGAGGTGAGTGGGAGAGCCAGCTGACTCACTGCTCTCCCCCCCAGAGAGGGGTCACCTGGCAGTGAATTAAGGAGAGACCTTTTGGAGTGGAGATCACTGCCTCCCTGCAGCTGCCAGACGGACACGGGAGCCAAGCAAGTGGCAGGTTGGCAGGTCAAAGTCCCAGCTAAAAGCTATTAGGCATTGAATGCTTCTCATTCCATCTTGGAGACCCATCCAATTCATTTCTTTCATGGAGAGCAAATGGAGAGGTTTAGAAATGGGAAGAGATAGACCCAAAGTCGGTTGTGGGGGAGAGTAAAAATGAGAAGCAGGATTTGCACCAACCAGAACATACACAGACCCTAAGCCGATTTTGTGAAGAGCCAAGTGGCCCATTTCCAGGTATTTGCTAAATGAAGAGCAAGACCTGGAAAACTATGGGAATAAAAGAGGAGAAGGGGCGGAGCCTCAGTGGGCATGGCCGCAGGGGACAGCCAATCACAAAAGACTGTCTTTCCTGGTGGCATTGCAACACTTCCCAGCATGGTGGAGGGTATCTCAATGCTTCCAGCAGAGTGATGTGGCCCCAGCAGAGACTTGGACCAGCCTGGAATAAAAGAGGAGAAGGGGCGGAGCCTCAGTGGGCATGGCCGCAGGGGACAGCCAATCACAAAAGACTGTCTTTCCTGGTGGCATTGCAACACTTCCCAGCATGGTGGAGGGTATCTCAATGCTTCCAGCAGAGTGATGTGGCCCCAGCAGAGACTTGGACCAGCCTGCTTTGTAAGAGTTCTCCCTCGATGCCACCCGGGTTGCTCACACCCATGGGCTCATAAGGAAAATGTAGGGTAGAGGGTGAAAGACACTGGATGTGGGGAAAGTTATAATTTTGACATAAATACAGGGAATGGGCAAACTAACTCTATCCCATATGCCTCTAAGCTGTGGATGTGGTATGATCTTGAAGATGAGAGTCATGAAACTTAGTTTATCATCTAGGATTAGGGTCAGCTGTTTATAACACAAAACCCAAACTGCCAGTGGCTTAACCAAGATGGCAACGTCTTTTTTCCCTTATATAAAAGAAGTGCAGAGGTAAGTGATGTAGGGCTAGTAAAGCAAGTCCATGGTTATCAGAAGTCAGCTACGCTCTGTCTTTCTGCATCTCGCCAGCCCAGTGTAAGAGCTAACGTTTCAAGTCTTCCACTTGGTCCAACATAGCTGCTGGAGCTCCAGCCATTGGATTCCAAGCAGGAGGGAGGGAGATGGAGTCAAAGGGCATCAAAGGGCAGCATGCCCTCCTAGCTGAGCCAGTGTCCCTTAAGCTACCTGTCCAGAAGTCCCACTGAACATAACCACTGACATCCTGTGAATGGAATTTGGTCCCATAGCCATGCCTAGCTGCTTGGAAATCCAGACAACAGGTTTTTGAGCTGGTTTCATCACCTCCCCAAATATAACAAGGATTCTCTTACTACAAGGAAAAGGATTCCACGTATTGGATGGAACCAGCAGTTCCTGCTTCTCCTTAGGTCCTGTTTTCTCTGCGATCTGGCTGTGCAACTATAACCTCGGTTTTCTACATCTTTGGAATGAGGAAAAGCAACCCGGGCTCCTCCCCTCGCTCAAAGAGAAGGCATGATAACAAAGAAGTTAATTAAAACCAAAAAAGAGAAGGAAGAAAGGAAATTCTGTAACTTGCAGGAAGGAAAGTAAGGGCGGGGGGAGACCACACACACACACACACACACACACACACACACACGGAAAAATGCAACTTGGCCTGCCTCTCCATCTCCGATGTGAATACTCCAGGGGAGCAACTAATTGTGGGCTCCCTGCCTTAGAGCCTTTTGAAACATAAGAATTCTTTTGAAATGTGACTAATTACCCCCTACCTGACATTAAGACTAGGTTTTTATGTCTGAATCTTTTCAAAATGAGCCTCACCTTTGTTGCTGTGGGCCCAAGTGGACTCATGGTGTGCGCGGTTGGGGTGTGAGGGAGGGACCAGCCTCAGACAAAGAGAAATAGAATGTTGCCTACCTCCCTGCACCCAGTAGGACCAGCCTCCTCCCCTCCAAACCTTTGGCCTGAATTGCTAATGAGAATAAGATCAAGTCTGTCCCTCTGCCTTCTCCAACCCAGCTCTTGAAGAAGTGTTCCTGAGTGCTATAGTGACCAGGGCCTGGAGAAGCGGCAACTGGTCATTACACGGGACTGGAGAGCAGCTCTGGAATAATGGTGATGCTCGTTCTCCCAGGCCCAGGGGTCTGCAGACCATAGGATGAGAAGGAAATGTCACTGTCACTGGAGGAGGGAGAGAGGGAAGGGGAGGAGGAGAAAGAAGAGGAAGCAGCAGAGGAGGAAGGGGCCATGTGAGGCCCTGGTTTAGAAAGGAAAAATCAGATCCCAAGACCAGAGCCCACAGAGGTCTTCATTCTCCTAAGAAAATGCAATGAAAAGAAAGAAGGCAACAGGAAAGAAGAGTGAGAATAAAGAGGGTAAAATAAAGACATGAACCTAACTAACTACAGGCATGTCGGCTATGTCTACAAAGCCTGGAAGTGGGGTGGGGTGGCTGGTTAGTGACAGATTCTTGATTGAAATTGAAAGTGTTACTACTGCACCTCAGTATGGAAAAGACTCAGAGACCATTCCTCCTGGGCTCATGCTTCCACAGAGCTTTAGTGCAGACAACAGTGAGATCTGGGAGGAATGAGGTGGTAACAGGCAGGAATTCCAGTAGGCATTGTGAAGAACCTCCCAGCTGTAATAGCTTCCTAGAAGAGGACATCTTTGAAAGGGTCTTGTAGGATGATTAGGAGTTCACTGGATGAGCAAGGAGGAAGGAGCATTCCAATCAATCAAAGGCAGCACCATTTGTAAAACCCAGAGGTGTGAAATGGGGCAGGGATACTCAGGAAGTGCAGATGGTTGGGCCTGGCTGATTATAGGTTTGTAGGGGGAGGGTGGCTGGTATAAAGCTGAACCAATAGGCAGGTATCAGTCCTGGGAAAACTGTGAGTTATCCAAGGAAGGTGGGCTTTGGCTGGAGGTAACCAGGAGCCATTGAAAGGTGTCAGCAAAGGAGCAGCCTAATCAGAAGAACATTGTAGAGCAAGCATTCTGGGTGCAGGAAGGGAAACGGACTTTAGGGGATGAAGATGTATGGCAAGGTGACAAGATGAGGGACTCTCAAAATACTCTGAGACTCCGAGTGATGGCAGAATAATGGGGATGGAGGGCAGGAGGGCCAGCAGAGGGGTGTTGACAGGACCTGGAGATTGGCAGTGTTTTTCTGGTTTGGACAAAAGGGCTGATGGGGACACTATTAACTGGGGAGCAAATAAGAAAGAAGTTTGACAGTGAGGTGATGAGTTTGCTTTTTGACATTTCAATTTTGAAGTAGCAGGGGGACGTTCAGGTGGAGACAGCTAGGAGGCAGCTGGATATGGGAGGCAAGGACTGCAGACCGATGGCCCTTCATGTACACGTGACCCTGTGATCTCTTTGGTCATTTAAATCATGGGCCCCTCGTCTTTTCCCGGGCCCCTAGGAATGAGTCACATCTAGAGTAGACTGGGTGAGCCATGTGGGCAGGCAAGACTCTTCACGGGGATGGCGAGGGAGGTTGAACAGAAGTCCCCAAGGAGGATCCCCCTCCTTTGAGATGGAGTTCTTCAGGGCTGAGCAGCATCCCACACACAAAGGACCAAAGTTCTCTGTCACAGCTGCTCCCGGTCCCTTTGGCTAAGCAGCAGCTCACAAATGGAGTAAAATGCCAAGAAGAAGCAAATTGTCTCCCTAAGAGGCCTCTGGTTGGGAAGATCAGAGACTCTCTTCAACATGGTGACTTTAGAAAGCTCAGGCCCCTCACCAAAGGGAGACAGGGAGGAGACCAAGGTGGGACAGCAGAGAGGCGATCCATGGTGAGGACTCAGATGGAGGAGGAGGGCAGAGAGCTGTCAAGACCTGAGGGGACACTGACAGGCTAGACCAATGGACAACGATCCAAACTTTGACCTCCAAAAGCAACCCCACCATTTCCTTCAGCGACCTGGGGAGAGTGGGTGGTGGGCCAGCCCCCTCCTCTCTGTTGTCAGACACCCACTCCATGTACAGCCTCCTCCGGGTGGCTGGACCGCACGTCCCCTCTAGCAGGCCCATCGCCACCATTCCTGAGACAAAGGCCTGCTGACAGGTGACCCTTGCTGGGCAAACCCATCCTCCCTCTCCGGTGGGAGTGAAAACTGGATTAGCTTCATTGGACTTGCCCCTTGTTGAGCTAGGAAATTGCAACACTGGATACAGAGCAATAAGCCCATTCCAAGGACCACTGCCAAAGAAGAGGCCTCCTCTGTGATACTGGTCGCAAGGCTCAAGGACCTGACAGAGCTTCAGAGAGGAGCAGTGTCTAGGTGTGAGTCTGGGATCGCTGGTGCAGCCCAGGCGATGACTTCCCAGAATAGATCAGAAGGGAGTAGCGGTCACATGAACCCTCTCTGAGTAAGGGCAGGGAGGGCTCTCCGGCAGAACAAGGGAGACAGAAACAAAGGGTGTTTGAGATGAGAAGGAACAGACCACCTTGGACCAATTATTCCATGTGGTAAGATATTGGAAACTCCACCTTCATTAGAGCTTCCAGGCGCATGAAATGTTAATCATGGAAACCTTGATATTCTGCAGCAGAGACTTACTCTGGGAAGGAAAAAAACACACTTTCATTTTCCTTTGAGGTTAATAGAAGGCTAATTTGAAAGTACTCAGTTAATGAGAAAGCTAAAAATACCTCTTGCAGGATCACATGTCTCAGTCCGGGCCTCAGCATCTCCAGCCTCTCCAGAGCGCGGAGCCAGCCAGCTTCAAGAGGAAAACACAGTTCAGCGCAGGAAGGGCCAGCGCCCAGCTTGCTCCTGTGACCCTGCGTGGGGCAGAGCAGGTCATTCCCGAGCTGCCAGGTTGGTGCAGGGAAGAAACTTGGGGCCAAGGATGAGGAGAGAACAACATGCCTCATGTGCCACCAAGATGAAACCTTAAGGGCTACCAGGAGTGGGGATGGGGGTCCCTGGGCCATGCACATGACTTCACTCAGGCCTACCTGTCCACTAGCGTTACCAGGACGGTGTGCCCCATGACAGAGGAACTGGGCAATAAACCCTAGGTTGTGCAGCAGCTCACCAAGTGACTGAAGCTATGAGGGCAAGAAAGATATGGCTTGGGGGAAATGAGGAGAGGTCTGATTCAGCCTCGAGGACAGTGTGTGTGTGTGTGTGAGAGAGAGAAAGAGAGAGAGAGACAGAGACAGAGAGAGAGAGAGAGAGAGAGAGAGAGAGAGACCCCTAGATAGGAATCTGATTTCAAAGGAGATACCTTACCTTCAGGACCAGCTGCTTTGGGAGCTGTTCAGAAGGGAAGAGGAAGACCCTATGTGTCCAGAAATGATCTGGGGAGCTCAGCAAGGAATCCACCAGGTACTGTCCCTTTGTCTCTTCCAGGATCTCTGCTTGCCAGGAGTCCAGGCTGGTGGATGTGGGTCTGAAGCATTCAGGGCCAGAGCTCTCCCCCTACTGCAGGCCAGACCCTGGCCTCCCAGACCAGCCATCTGTGGGCCTCAAAGTGGCCTCTGGGCTCAGGAAATGCTGAGAGTCCTTTTTCTCTGCAGCCCTGGCTTTCCAGGAAAGTGAAGGAAATGGAGGAGGGAAGGAGAGGTAGAGGGAGAAGGAAGGGGTCTGTGTTCTGCACCCCAAAGACTTGTGAGTTATACCCTGAGTCGGATCCCTCCTCCAAGGAGGACCTGAGTCAACCCTGTCCCCATTCTGCTCAGGAGCAAGAAGCATCCTGGAGTCCTTTCTCGGTGGTGTGGCCAGCATGCCCTCCACCATGCCCATGCCAGGTGTGGCTCTCATCCTGCTGAAAAATCCTTCTTTCCCGGCTCCTCTTGCCTTTGTCAGTGACATGCATATTTCTCCTGTTTCAAGAACACCATTAAAAGATGCTTCGAGGGTCAGGCTCTTTCCCTCCTCCTTCACCCTCAAACTGGGCCTCACAGAGTGAGAGACAGGACAAGTGTAGCCATGGGCAAGTGGAGGTGGACAAGAGGGCCCCTCCTCTGGATTCCTCAACCCTGGATCCCAAGGTCAGGAAACCAAGGCCCATTCATTAATCCTGGTGTCCAGCCTGTGTTAAAGGTACAGATGTGGCCAGCGTGGGATGTCACCACCAGGGAGGAAAGCATAGATGCAGCTCAGCTCGCATAGGGAAATAAGATATTAAACAAATAAATACATTTAACCCACTTATTGAGGCATCTCGACTTGTTGGAGAACACATATGAAACGGCTTTATGTGTCCCTATAATTCCCCCTAACTACATTCTGTCGAACCTCCCTCGCCTGCTCCCTTAAAGACATTGGCCAAATTATATATGCGGCAGCCATGCCCAGTTATTAGAGCTGTCTCATCACAGCATTTAGCCTGATTCATTTCAAAACTTCAGTCTCCATGAAATTCACATCTCCATTCTCCCTCCCATCATAGCCCTCAGCAGGTCAGATCTGGAGTGGCTCTTGGGTTTGCGGTAGGTAGCGGGTGAGGTCTGATCTGCGCCCAGTCCCTCCCTACCTTCCAGCCTGGGGCTGTCTCTGGCTGGTGGCATCTCTGTCTAAGTCTGGCCTGCCATCTTTGGCCTAACACTGTTAGGGTGGGGGGCAGGGGGACCCTCCCCACAGCACCATTCCCTGATCTTGGAGGCACAGCTCCTGCTTCCTCCCTGCCCCCATCTCTTCCAGCCTCTTGCCTCTCACCCAGCTAGGATAGGGTATCCTTCCCTATCTTGGGTAGGATACCTGAAAAATGGCTGAGGCCCAGCTTCTTTCCTTGGTGTTCCCTCTAGCGAAGGCAGGGGCACACCACCTTGATCCACAGCAGTGGGAGGGCAGATAATATCCCAACACCCCGTTTTGGGACCCAGCATCTCTAGCCAACCCTACCCCATCCTGCTCCGGAACAAGAGGCACCCAGCAAATATGTTGCCAGCTAATGACTAACCAACTGGGGAGTCACCTTGCTGTGGGGAAAGCTCCGCCCCCCCTCCCCGTGCTGCTCCTCTGGGAAGGGAAGAGAGAGAATAGCCTTCCTGCCCACTTCCATGAGTAGATCAGTGAGGCCCGCTTCCCTGGGCTCTGCAGATCTGGGGCCCATGCATAATGATAATCGGAACAGTGGGCCACCGTTTGTGAAGGGGCTCCTGTTCTCCAGACTGGGGCATCACTCATTCAGTTCTCACAACAACCCTTGATGTGGTACTATTGATATCTTCTTTTTGGAGTTGAGGAAACTGAGGCACAGGGAGGTGACGTAGTTCACCCAGGGTCACACAGGAAGGGCTGGATCCCAGATCCTTCCTGGCTGTTCCGTAGCCTCGCGCTTGGCCACTGCTGCAGCACCCCCTGAGACCTGGGGAGGAAGGGCCGTTCTCTGAACATACAAGGGGGTACACTGAGCGCCTTTTCCCTCCTTCCAGGACAGATTTATCCTAAAAGAGCGGGAGGAGTTCAAGCAGAGTCAGGACATCTCCCAAAGACTGGGCTCGGAGGAGTAGTGGGCCAGGCTACTCAGCTACTCACATATGAATGGGCCGCTTTGAGACCCTCCTCCTCTCCTGCAGCCCACCCAACCTAATTTCTTTTAGATACTAGGGGAAGTTGGAGGGGGCAGCCGGGATAGGCGGGCTTACCCCAGTGTTTGGGGCTGTGCAGCAGCCTCAGGCCCCGCTACGGGGATGGCAGCGGAGCCCTCCTGCCTCGCCCCGTCCCCCAGGGCCTCCGCACATCTCTCCGGAATCCCGCCTATCTAGGGAATACTTCTCGGCGCAGAACATAACTGTGTAATGTGCAACTAATGTTCTGTGGAGAGTTACACAGCGTGCCACTGTGGACTCGGTGACACAGGACAGATCGCTGCCCCTCCTGACGCTTCTTCTGCTGGGTTGGGGACTCCCCGGAAATGAGAAAGGAGCCCAGGCGCCAGTCCTGAGGCATCCCGGAGGAGGCAGTCCTGCCCCCTCCTGACCCCTGAGCATGAGCATAGGGACTCTCAGGGGGAGACCATGGGCGCAGAGGACCCACGGGTGCAGGCTCTGGCAGCCCACACACCTGGATTTAATTCTGATCGTGCCTCCCCTCCTAAGAGCTTCATCTACCAGTTGCTTTGCAGATGTCACCTGTAACCTTCAGAACCACCCCACAGGGAAGGTGTTCTCCCCATGATATGATTAAGGGAAACAGAGGCCCAAACTGGTGCTCACATATCCGAACTGGAATTCAACCTGCTCGTGACCCCTCTGGACAGAAGGCAAGTCCCTCAGGCTCTCTGCACCCCCAGGGTGCAGAGAGCACCCTTATCTGTAAAAGGACAAACAATCGTTCCTGTTTCCCAGAGCTTTGAGGGGTTTCGGTGTGGGTGGAGGGCCTGGCCTAGAGCTTGAACGTGGTTGTATTAGTTTGGGTTCTCCAGAGAAATAGAACCAACAGGAGGTGTAACATACTTAGGGAGAGAGACAAAGAAAGATCTATTTTAAGGAATTGGCTCTTATGATTGTGGAGGCTTGGAGAGTCCAAAAATCTGATGGGCAAGGCTGGCAGACGGGAGGAGACTCAGGGAAGAGTGGCTGCTGGGCTCCAGGGGCTGTCTGCAGGCAGAGTTCCCTCTTTCCTGGGGGAAGTAAGTGCGTGTTCTGGTCAGACCTTCAACTGATTGGATGAGGCCCACCACAGCCCAGAGGTCGATCTGCTTCCCTCCAAGTCCACTGATTTAAACATTAATCTCACCCCCAAACATCTTCACAGATACACCCAGAATAATGTTTTAAGCACACACCTGGGCAGTGTGGCCCAGCCAGGTTTACACATAGAATTAACCATCACAGTGGTGAACACCCCCCACCATGGCAGCCATTCTGGGCAGAGGTGCTGCCCCCTGCAGTCAGCATCCAGGGGTCTTTGTCACAGGGTGTGGTACCCGTGGCTGGTATGTGCACGGAGCATCTGTGAGAAGGTGGGGAGTTCATGAGTGAAGACATGGGCATGAACATAGCTATAAAGGCACAGGATACCCCCGGGGTGGTAAGCGCAGCTGTGCCCAGACCCTCGGACCACAGGGACCACTTCGTTGACAAATAAGGACCCGGTGTGAGTGTGAAGAAAGGGGGGACAGTAGAAGAAAGCAGCCAGAATAAGGTACAGATGTTGGCTCCTGGCCGCAACTCTGACCCTAGGTAGAGCAGGAAGACTCCCTGAGCCTCAACAAAGCAGGAATAATGAACCCAGCTGCTGCGAGCTGCTGGGAGGGCAAAGTGCACTAAGGATGTAAAGGGTCTGGCCGGGCCTGGCCCAGTGCGCAGCCAACATACGCGCCTGCCCTCCCCTCCCCAGCCTTGCCAAAGACAAGAGCACGTCCAAAGCCAAGCAGAAACTTAATTAGGATTGGAAAAATGTGAATTCCAAGGCTTATTAAATTCATGATATTTTTACTTACCATGTACCCAGAAATATATTTAGCAAAGCAATTTACACCATCACTGGCTGATGGATTGTGGTTTTCTAAGTTGAGTTTTAAGATGTAAATGGGCTCCAATCAAGGGTTTGCTGGGGGAAGGTGCTCCCCTCCATACCAACTTGGTCCAATGGGCTCCAGTCTCACCTGGGCAGCACCACCACCCCCATCAGGATGGACAAATAGCTCTGAGCCTCCCACCCTCCATGGAGGCTCTGCTGGGGGCATCTCTGCCTGGCAGGGAGTGTGATGGGCTATGGAGCAGGATAGGGCAGGGAGCAGAGAGGCAATATAATAACAGTGATAAGAACCATTTATCAAGCACTTACCATGTGCCAGCGGCTGGAAGCTTTCCCCTTTAACTTACTTACCCCTCCCAACAACCCCATGAGATAAACAGCACCCAGCACCTCTTCTTACTGTCTGTGCCACCTTGGGCAAATTGCTTAACCCCTCTCTCCCTCTCTCTGCCTCAGTTTCTTCATCTGCCAAGTGGAAATAATAATAGCTCTATGTGAGAAGCATGCAGCACAGTGTCTGGAACTTCGTAAAGACTCAAAATTAGATACAGAGAGACTATGAGAGGGCAAATTACATGCTCGAGGTCAAACAGCAGCTAGTCAGCAGTAGAATCAGGATTCAAAGTCAGGTGGATAGACTCTGAAGGTCTTCACTGCAGGTGGGGATGGACCTGCTGCACACTGATGCTCTCTCATGTCATCTGCCTTTTATGTCCAAGCGTGGGCATGGAGGGTGGGGTACGGGGGCAGTGAGGTTTGGCTGGACCTCCCTGAAAACACCCACCCCCAGGAAGCCCAGGCAGGAATCATGCTTTTGAGACCTGCTGATTCTTCCCAAATGAGGTAGAGGCTTGGTTCCCAAAGTCCAGGCCAGCCCAGGGCAGGCCATCTGCCAGCATCTAACACCCCCCACGCCTTCCCTCTTCTGCATGCCTTTGCTCGAAGCCAGGGCTCACTGGAGGAGGCTCAGCAGCTGGCCTTGAAGTTTTATTTACTGAAATAATTTGCGTAGGAACCAGATTCTTAATGGAAAGCTGAATATTGCCCCAGCTCAGATGAAATCCTCACAAATTCTAAATGAATAGATTTGACTGCACACTGAACACCAGACCGAGTAGAAGGCTGGTGAGCTCAGGAAGAGGCTGCTGGGGCCTGAGAAAGGACCCAGGGCATTACATGGACCTAGTGTTGGGACCCAACCACAATGTGAAGATTTGAACTGCCCTCTAGCACCTGCTCATCGTTTCCAGTGGGGGCCCCAGAAGGGGTGTGGGTAGGTGGAAGCCCACCCCATATCCAATTCCTCGAGATGTCGCACAAGGGGCTTCCGGCAGCAGTCAGCCACCATGAGAATATGCTTCACCTTCGGTAAATCAATGTTCTAGCCTTACTCCTCCCAGACGTGGGCCCAGCGCCCACCACAAAATAACTGGGTGGAGACATGTCCAGTGCCCCGATCTCTCTCCCTCATTCTCTTTGTCTGTCTCTCTCCCTCTGGACTTCCCCTTCCCAGACCACCTGCCAATGACCTTCTTCTAACACTCCTGGCAGGCAGTGTGGATTCACTTTAGCCTCCAAAGGACTCAGAAGTGTCCTAAAAAAATCTGACTTCTTGGGCCATCACCCTCCCTTGAACTTGCGGTTTGTCTGTAGCAGGGGTGGGGCTTTTCCTCCGAGTGGCCGGGTACCTCCACCCTGGCTGCTGGCCACAGGGCCCTGGCATGGACCTTGGCAGGCCGCACAGCTGGTTTGCAGGGGGCTGTCTCGACTCCAGCCCCAGGGCCCTGAGCTCTGGAGGTGGGAGCCGGGCCTTTGTACCAGTTTACCCAGGGACTCGAGGGGGCTGTGGGCACACATCAGAGTGTGCACCTCTTCATTGCTGGGGCATCACAGGAATGAGAACCCCAGACAACTCAGTGTGGCTGTGCTCCCCCCCATCCCAGGGTCAGCTGTCCCCACGTGGTCACTCCCATGCAGAAAAGACACAGTCTGCTCCTGTGCGGCTCTGCAGGCATTCAATAATAACAATAATAACAATATAAAATCAAGAACATTTAATATGGTTTTTATTTTCAGGTTATAAAAGTAATACATACCGATTATAGAAAACCCGAAGCATGCAAAGAGGCATAAGGAACAAAACTACAATCACATAATCCTCCACTAGAGGTAAATGCCGTTCACCTTTTTTATATTTGTATCACTTTCCCAGAGTGTGGGTTATATCCATTCGTGTTATAAAGCGCAGTGAGGAGAGCGCTGCCTGCACTTTTCCATGAGCACGATGTTGTAAACCTTCCCCCAAGTGACTACATAGTCTTCAGATCTCCCTCTGAGGTCTGCCTCATCTTTCCTATCGGTGTTTTGGTCATTCGAGGCTAGAGGTCTGACTGCCCCACCCCGGGCCAGGAGAGAATGTGCAGCCAGGAGGGAAGGCATTAACCACAGCAACAACCCACAAAGTTAAACATTTAAAAGGCACAGAGGTTCACAGTTAATCAAATAGTCGATTAGTTAGTTAGAAGGAGATAAAGCAAGGGCTTTATTTTTAAGCTTTAAATGTTTAACAAGTGAAGTCACCTCTTGTGTCCTACTAAGTAATCCCATCTCACCCAAGACAATGACATCCTAAAATCTGGAACATTGTGGCCTCCAGTGTGGCCCGCTCACCCCTCTGCAACTAATCCCTTTACCCTTTACCACCTTACTCATCGATCAGCCGCTAATCCACATTTCCCCCACACCTGCCAGGAGCTGGAGTGGGGTGAAGTTAATGGGGCCGTGAGCCTGCTGGGGGAGGGGTGTAGGGGCTGCTCAGGGTGGTCAAGGTGCAAGGTAAGAGCTGTCAAATGAAACAGCCCAAGTTCAAGGGCTGAGGGCCAGCAGGGAGCATTTGTGGCAGTCATGAATTCAAAGTAAGCGAAACAACTCTCTAACCATTCCTGTTTTCCTTTTCCGGAGTGGTTCTCAACCATGGGTTCTCTTGTCCCCTAAGGGACATTTGGGATATCTGAAGACATTTTTGGTTGTCACAACTGCAGGAAGGAGGTGCTACTGGCCTCTAGTGGATAAAGGCCAGGGATGCTGCTAAACATTTTACCACCCACAGAACTGCGGGTCTCCACCACCCAGCAGGAGTGGACTCCAGAAAGCAGCAGTGCAGAAGTGGGGAACCCCACTTTCTCTTCTGTTTGTCCCCACAGCATTCACGTAGACCTGTCCAGATTCACAGACACAGATTCTCATGACTCCCCAAGATAAGCACAGGGTAGTGAGACTAGAACATAGAGGGGGGGAAAAAGTGTGTGGAGCCTAGAAGGGGCAGGAACAAATTGTGGTGGAGCTATGCAAATTTGGTGTTGATGAATTCATAAACTCTCTCACAACTCTCTAGAGCCTTTGGAGAGTACCTTGGAAACCACAGACATTTTTGCTGCCCTTCTTAGGTTGTGCAAGGCATGTTTTGCCTGTTAAGTGGTAGGACATTGTCCGGGGAGCAAGTTGCTCTTGCACAATATTGTAGGCTGGGAAAAGGACAGAGGTGATGGTGTCTTGAAGGGCACATTCTTTGAGATTTGTTCTTCTTGGAACTCTGTCCACCACTCCAAGCTCTTTAGATGAAAAAATGGCCATTTACTGTTGGTGACCACCTTTTGAATAGATGTTGGGTTGACTTGATAATGTCTAGAGAGGCTGTCCTGTCAAGGCCACAGGTTCTAAGGCCACACCCCTGCATAGAGGGCAAGGTCACCTGTTGTCAATGGTCCAAGGAGGTAATGTATCATTGAACTGGGAATTGGCACTTGGAGATGAACCTCTAACCTTCGTCTCCTGGCCTAAAGGAGGGCACTGTCTAGGATGGCTCTTGGTGGTAGGTGTCAAATGATGCTGCCATCTGACTCATCCTGGGAATGAAGATGGGAAAGGGCCTGAGAGCTTGTAGGACAAGTCCTCAAGTTCCACCACCTCATTTTTATTTCTTTTTGTTACTTCTGACAGTAAGTGCTGCACTGACCAAATATGTCAGCCCCTAAGTGTCATGCATGGCCTAGAAGGTTTAAAAGGGGGCAGCCAGTCTAGAGACTTGAACTACAGACCCAGTCCCTGGGTGAATCTCAGCGCTGGAGTGAGAGATGCCTGTTCCCTCTCCCTAAACAAGGTGCTTCCTCTCTTGCCAACACAGGAGGATTGCAGTTCCCTGAATGCATTAAGGGCAAGGTGGTTCCTTGCCTAGTAATACCTGAAGCCTTGGTGGTTGGGGTCATTAGATTTTTAGAATAAGAGCCCGTGGGAACTGAAGATGGAAATGAAGACAGAGAAAGAGATTGGAGAAGAAACTTTGCCTCCTTCATAGATTAACAGAACTGGAGTTAAGAAAGACCACCAAATCTGAACATCAACCTGCTGGCCCCCTTTGTTATGAAGAAAGAACATCCCTTCCATTGCAGAGATGCAGGATGAAGTAGGAGAAGGGGAAAATATGGGTGACCTGAATACCTGTGTCATCTCCCTCTCTTTCTGAGGACTCTAGTACCTTCTGGAAGCTCTAGAAAAGCTCTGGCATTGGTGTGAACTTAATCAGCAGAGACTCATTTGTATATCAAACATTTCCTGAACCCCTACTGTATACAAAGCACTGTGCCCTGTGGCTAGCATAGCGGCTGACATACAGCAGGTACTTAACAATTGCTCGGGATATATGAGGGTGACTAAGAGATGGTCCTGCAAACAAGGAGTTTATGATCCAGTGAGGAAGATGGACATGCCAGCTACTAATTCAAGGCAGATGAAGTAACTACCTTACCTTGCCCTCTTTCTGTATCCACCTGCTCAGACAAAAGTGAAGCCTAGCTCCCCAGGGCCCAGAGAGCTTAGAAAATTTCTCCCTTGTGTGGTCCCCAAGAATTAATTGGAAAACTTTCCTGAAGATATTACCACCTCACCCATCTACTTCCCTTCTGCAGAGCCGAGACTACAGAGCAAAGGGCAGCACCGTCTTTTTTGGCTTTTTCTCTCCATTGAGGCTGCTCTCTTTGCTGATTTGGAGATGACCCACTGGATGGGGGACCTTGGATACTCTGCCTTGGTTACCTCTTCTGGAAAGGGAGCTAATTTTTTTCTCCTTTTGGGGGAGGGTGGTTGTGGAAATTGTGGATGCACACACACCGTGCACCCACTCAGTGATGGGCTCCCAGGAAACTGCGTTTCCATCCTGTGATGGACTTCGCATATAAGAGCGTCACCTGTGTGAAAGCTCTGAGCACAGGGCCCTTGTTTTACTGATTTCCTCACATCTCTCTATGGCATAGGGCAGCCCCCGCTGGGTAGGTGCTAAATAAACAGTTATTGGGTGAATATTTAATGCCCATTGTGAGGATAACATTGTCAGAACCAAAAACTGTGTCAGGCCTGACAAGGACAAGTGTATCTGAGGCAGGAGCAGATGGGACACTTTTGATAAGGTCCGTCCTTGGGGTTGGGCTCTTTGGGCCTGAAGAGGAGCCCCGACCTACCCGCGTGTTGAACTTTCTCATCACTTTCTGGCAACACTGTTCTTCAGTGGGGAGTCTGATAAGATCCAGGGAGGAATTAAGGGACTTGAGCCAGGTCATGAAAAAATATTATGTTCCAGGAATTACTAGTTCCCAAATTCACCTTTCAATATTGCTCTCTCTTCAATTTTAGAAAGTGTAAGAGAGGGGAAAAAAAGTCTACTCAAAGGGCAAGAAAATTTCCAATGACATTCAGATTGCCTGGGACAGAGCCTGGGAGCCAGGGGTGGGGGCAGGGGGCGATCTAGGCAATAAAGAAGGGTGGGGGTGCTCCAGGGGTACAGCCACCCATCAGACTATTTCTATAAAGGGCCACATGGTAGATATACAGTACTCGGCTTTGCAGGCCCGCCAGTCTTCGTTACGAGCATTCAGCTCTGCTGTCGTGGTGCGAATGCAGCCTTACACAACGCGGGGATGCACGAGCGAGGCTGGGCTTCCAATAGAACTTGATTATGGACTCTAAAATCTGGATTTGGTTTCATTGTCACGTGTCACAGAATCTTACTCTTTGGACTTTGCAACCTTTTGAAAAAGTAAAAATCATTCTTGGCTCGAGGGCTGTCAGAAACCAGAGGCAGGCTGGTTTGGCCCACAGGCGGTTGTTTGCTGACCCCCGGATTATCAGTGAAGGGCGTTGCATCCTCTCACTTCATACCCTCCTCTTCCTCATCGGAAGGGAACCTCTGGGCTATAGGGAAATGCCTGTTCTCTTAGAGGCTCAGAGATACAGATAATGCTTTGCCTTCTCTACAAAGCTGCTGGGTTTTGGCTTGTCATCTGAGAATGAGAATGCAGGCTTGTTTTGCCATTAAAAGGAGTGAACAGCCAGAGATCAAGACTGGAAATTAGTGTTCTAAACCACCTAAACCCCTGACCCCAGGTGCCAGCGTGGAGCTCTTCCAGCCTGAGTAGGATCTTTCAGAAATCGTGCCAGCGTAAACAGTCACGCCACGACTCTCTCTTTGCAGAATCCCAGAAACCCATCATGGAAGCGCTACCTGCTAGACATACCTTCAGAGCATTAGTGCATCACTTTGAATTTGTCCTTTGAAACCGAACTCAGGGAGCACTGAAGTTTTATCCTTCATGTTGTGGCAGAAACAAATGGGGAGCAGGTACTCCAGGAACTAAGACAAAAGAAGCCTGAGGCCATGGTGGAATGTGAAAGAACGAACGATAGGGATGCCTATGCCTTGCGAAAGGTAAAAATATCTGAACAGGATACGTGGGTAGCCTAGAGAGTGCCGTGATCGGCTCCCCGGACTGTTTTATTATGCTGGCTATCGGAGCCTGGGAACCATCAGAGGCCTTAGGGCTTGCTGAAGGTTTGGCTGAACTTAAAAGAAGCCAGACCATGGGGAACACAACTTTAGAATAACCTGAAAACACATAGACACGTAGTCACAGACAGGCGCTTTCATTCACTCATCAAATATTTAACTCCTTATTATGTTCCAAGCGCTGAGCTAGGTACTAACAGAGATAAGTTGCATAAGACTTAAGTTGCTAGTGCCCGCCCTCAAGGAGCCCAGGAGCAGGGTTAGGGTGGCAGGTACAGGGTGGAAAGGCAACTTAGGAGCAGGAGGAGTTGTCAGGGCATCAGAGCCAATTGCTCCAGGTATGCAACCCACATAGCAACTGCCCCCTTGTGGAAGCCCGACTACTTGCAGCCTTCCTGAGTCCTGAGCGTCTCCAGTGAGACAGAGGACCCATGCTCAGTGGGTCCGGTGGAGTTGTTCTACCTCCACATCAAGCTGGACCCCAGGAGAGGGGCAGTCCTGAGCCAGTAAGGCCAAGGAGATGGCTGAACGGCTCCTCTGGAACCTCTGTCTCTTCCCGTTTGAAAACGTCCACTCGACCCTGCTTTGCAAAGGGGGCTGCAGGAGGAAGGAAATCGAAGGAGCTGCCTGCATGCTCTGGCATGCTCTCTCCCGCCTGGTCAGCACCCTGTCGCAGGCATTGATGGTTTCATTTTTCTGAGGAGCAAAAGAACAAACGCAGTAGATAATTGTAGTGGAACGCAGATAAGTAACGTTTGGTCTCCTTTTTACAACCATTCCCTAGGGACCCATTATGGTAATTTTTCTTCTATAACTGGCAAATTGTATAACGAGTCAGATGATAAAGCAGCAAGCAAGGCAGAAATTTGCATTTTAATACAACTGCCTGTAACATTTCCCCTCCCCCATTGCCGCGAGGTCAGGGCCTCTCTGATCCTGGGTCCACTTGGCACCCTGCCCTCCTGGCTTCTTTCTCTCACTCCTGAGTGAGTGAGTCTGGAGTGATCAATATATGCAGAATTCTGCTTGTTCCAGGTATTATGTCAGCATAGAGATAAGAACCCAGGACCTTGGAGACAGCCAGCTGTGCCTGACCCCAGCTTCACCACCTACTGAATGGTTGTCCTTGGGCACGATCCTGCACTGTGCCTCAGTTTCCTTTTCTGTAAAATGGAGATAATTATACCACCTATACTAAAGGGATCTTTGAATGCTCAAAAACATCATTAGTGATATTGTGGTGGTGATGATGGTGAGTTCTAGGAAAGCCCCTGGGTTCTTAGGACAACAATTCCGTAGTTAAGAATGTAGTTATCCAATCAGGCTCTGCTCCTCACATGAGTGCATCCACACCACCTTCAACAGCAGTTCCTCGGGCCAGAGCTCTGCCTTTATAGCCACATCTAGGAGTCCTTGAAAGGGACTGCGGTGAAGATCCCACAAAACCAGGTCACACAATGCTACCAGCACCAAAGCTTTAGCTACAGTGTACTGGCCACACCCTGGGCAAACCCAGTTTCAGGAATTCTGGAACCATCAACCTGTGTAGATTGGTGAGCGAGCCCTGGCCTCCGAGTCACAGGCTTGGCCTTGAAGCTCTGCTCCCTTGCCCCTGGCTGGGGAACTTTGGAAAATTGAGTGCCCATCCCTGTCTGAAAAGCAGGGACAACAACCTGTATTACTGTGAGGACCGAAAGGGTTAACTGATGCCCAGGACTGGCACCCAACAGACACCAGTTGGCTCTAAGAGGCACCAACACCCTCAGCCACCTTTTTGGTGTAGCAGCTACATTTGGCAGGGATGACCTATCCTTTCATGCATCAGAGAAGTCGAGTGAATCCAGAAAATCCTGCCCAAAACCAAGGCTTATTATTATTTTAGCTCCAGGACTGAGACCTCTGGGGACTTGGCTTGTCCTATTGTTTGAATTTATAGACCTGGGCCCCTCCAGCAGCCCGAAGGAAGGAGGAAAGGGTGGTTATCACAGCAGATTTTTTTTTGAGGAATATTTTTAGAATTTCATACATCCCATTGAAACCATTGAGGGTTCCAAACCAACGCTGGAGATGGAGTTTATTTTGGCATGGTGATGAGGTGTTTCCCCGCCTCACCGGGGCATGGAGAGGCTGCTTTTCCCATACAAAATGAATCCGAGACCATGGTAAGGACTTTGGGACTGGTGTGAAAGCGGAGACCATTCACTCTTGCATTCCACACTGTTGTATTAACCTGTGATGTTCCAGGTCCAATCTAAGTGCTTAAGATACTTCAGGGAACAAGACAGACAGTATTTCCCATGTTCGTGGAGCTGACGTTCTAGTTGGGGAAACTCACACATGCACACAATACAGAGGATGACAGAGTAAACACTGAGTGACTAAGAGGGAGAGAAAAAAACAAGTCCTATTAAAGATATGCAAAGCAAAACAAAAACCCACAGGAAGCAGGTGGATTAAATTCTATGTCAGCAGGTGATACGTGCTCTAGGGGATCACGTTGAATTCTTAACAGGGAGCGTATATAGAACGGATGGTAGTCCCCAGTTTCCCACTCCCTCTGTCAGACAGAACCCTCCACCCCGGCTCTGTGCAGGTGACCGAGCCATGTCTGCCCACCCTGGTTGGCAGAGTGCATTTTCCACCCCGCTGAGTCTGAGCTCAGTCATGTGACCTTTGGGGGCCATGTAGGCTGTCAGCTGCCATGATGCAGCAGAGGTTTCACAAGGGCTCCTGAGCTTCGATTTGGTCTCCTGCATTTCTGCCATGTGAAGCGCATGTCCAGGTAAAGGAAGATGCAAGGAGTAGACGTGACTCTGCCTGGAAGCCTGGAGTCCAGCCTCGCTGAGTCGACTCCACCCGACTTAGAAATCCACAAACCCAAAAGACAGTGTTGTGTGAGACCCTCCACACTCGGTTTCTATTGCTGCCACAGCAGATTGACTGATTAGTGACCTTGATCCCACCTGCAAAGTCGCTTCATAGCAGTACCTAGACTAATATTGGGTTGAATGGCCGTGGGAGGGGACAGTGGAGGGGACATTTTTAGAATGGTGTCTACCACAATCTGTAATATGGGGTTGTTTGTTACAAAGCACTACCATGACAAAAACCTGACTATTAAAATGGTCAGGATGGACCTCATTGAGAAGGTAACACTTGAACAAGGACCTTCCCCAAGCTGTCTCTTCTTTTCCTGTAGCTGAACTTGCTTCAACCAGCTTTCATCACATCTATGACAATATCTTGCAGATGACAGAACAACACAGTGGGGGAATCTGGTCTCTGAGTGACCACAAGCAGCGGCGAGGCCCCGCCAGTACCGGGTAAGAGAGAAATGCACTTTGTTCAAGCCACCGCATTGTTGGACCTCTCTGTTACAGCAACTTCGTTTTTATTCTATAAAAAAAAGCGAAAACTATACTAAAAGGCAAATGGGCCAGTGGACATGGGATGCCTCAGGGGGGCATGTAGTGGGTTTTACCCAGTAAATCACAAAAGGTTGCTGGGAAGCAGCCCATGGCCTAGACCACTAAAGTTCACAGGGACGACAGATGACACTAGGCTGTGAAACAATGTGCAGAGGAGGAACAGAGTAAATACTGTTCACTAAAAACAGGGCAGATCTAGGAGAGTCAGGTGGTGGAGCTGGTGGAGGTACCAGGAGAACCAGGAAGGCTTCACAGTGGCACTTTCACCGTCTATGGCTGGTCTAATGGGGGACCAGGGAGTTGTTAGTTCCTAGGGGCCAGGAGGTGGAGAATGGCAGCTACCTGAGTCCCTTCTGCCGGTGAAAGCCCCCAGCACCTGTACCACCACAGTCATGTGATGCATAGCAGGAAATGCCTGTCCGCTGATTGACAACCCAGAGGAATGGGTCTCCCCCTACCACCTTCCCAAGACCAGGAGGGGTCCCCAACTTCAACAGCAAAGCAGAGATGAATGACCTTCTTATGATGGCATGCACACCCAGTCACTAAGGTGGGTTTCTATTCATTCCAGCAACATTTGCAGGGCTGGGCACAGTGTGGCCTAAAGGTGGATGATGAGGTATGACTCCCATCATTATGACTCCCGTCATTGGGAAGCTTTCCAACTCGGAAATGATATAAGACATGCAGGTAGATAACTCAGAGAAAAAGGAGAAATTGGGGGGTTCCACAACAAAGCATAGAGAAAGTGGCCTGGGAATTCTGAGGAGGAAGAATTGCTTCCTGCTTGGGCAGGTGGGAGGGGGTGGAGCAGAGGCCAAACCGAAGCTATCAAGGCTACGTGGAGGGGCAGCCTTGGAGTTGAACCTTGAAAGAGTTCAAAGGAAAGTCACTCTGGTGGAGCGCCCGTGTGAGCCAGATAGGGAGGAGATGGCACAGCCTGCAGACCCACCTGTCCACTTGTGCCCTGGCTCAGGGCCCGCCACTAGTGTGAGCAGCTGTCACTCTCGGCACCAGGGTCTGTGGCACGAAGGTGGAGCACCTCCGCCACTGCCATGAATCCATCCCCCTCCTGAGCCCAGCCCAACAACTTCCTGCAGTGGCCTAGGTCATATACTCAGCACCCACACACCCTCTGGGGACAAAGTGGAGGGAGGGAGGAGATGGGAGGGGGAGGCAAGATCTTCTCACTTACTGGGGAGGGGTCTCTCCTAGCCACTGTTTCCACCAGAGAATCCTTGAGCGAACCCATAGCAGCCCCTCCAGTTAGTGTCCCCTCTTCTACCGGCCTCTCTGATTGGGCAGAGAGGTAGCTGGAAGGCTAGAAAAGTACCCCAAACTTTCCAGAACCAAACACCCAGGGCGGTGGGGGTTGGTCTCAATGGGAGGCCCAGAGCTCCTCAAAGTCTGAAAGTGGAGAGGGGTGGGACCTCACTTCTCATCCAGGGAAGAATCCAAAGCTGGGGAGGAGGGGCTAGAGCCCAACCTGAGACAAGAAAAGTGTACCCCATTCTTGAGCATCTCTCAAATGCTCTTGTCAAGAGGAGACAAACTGTTCCCTCAGAAATCCAACCAGGGAGATGTTAATAACAGCTCCTACTGAAAAATGGGAGGGGGCCACACCAAATAATTGAAGTTCTTTGAGAGCTTGCGTGGAGAGACGCAATGTTCTCTGCTGTAGGAAAGGTTAATAAACACCGGTGACTCTGGCCAGCAGCTGAGGACTTGGAGTGCACGCACAGAGCCACCACCAGAAGGACACTCGCACTTCAGTGTGTGCCCCAAGTCAGAAGCATCTTGCAGGCTTAGTGCCTCCTGTTTTCCATCCTTGGTCTGCTAGCCCCAGAAGACACACGAGAGCTTCCCAAGGACACAGAGGGACAGCCAAGACCATCTCAATCAGAAGGCTGGGCAATCTTCTTCTGAAGGGATGCAATCCAGCCTCTGGTTGCTTTTCCTTAAAGGGGAGAAGTGGAAGAAGGGGAGGATAGTGTCCTGAGCCCCTGGGCCTCCTTCCAGGTATCTGCTCCCCAAGATGGAAGTGTGGTGATGGAACCTTCTAGAGATGACTGCCTTATCTTATGTGGCCCTGTCTTCCTTCACAATGAAAAATGTACAGACAACTATCAGAGCGAATGGCCCCATGGTCCATGTCCCCCGTCTGGGAGCTGGGAAAGCTAGCATTGGAGGTGAGGGGAGCCCTGTGGGGAGTAAAGATTTCCCCAAATGCACTGTTTTCCACCCTGGGGTCTGTATTCAAGCTGACATGACCCATGCACTGGCCTCAGTCTGCCCCAAACCCAGAGCTGCCAGCACTTGGCAGCCAGAACCCTGGGATGCCTCTGGATGCTGCCGGAAGCTTTGATCTCCCCAGCAAGTGCCTGGCGGCGGTGGTTCACTCTCTAAATACCACGTCCGGAATCTGACAGAGAAACAAGCGCTTGGGTGACACCCAAATGCAGCATCAACACAGACATGCTGACATTTCCATCTGCCCCTCAGTCTCCAGGGCCTCTCTGTGCAAGAGGCGCCACAGGCAAAAAAAGTAGGTCACCCCACTCCGGGTGGAACAGAGCAGATGTTTACCAGATGCTCAGCTAGCTGGTTTTTGGGGTGAATGCAGAGGGGCGTGATGGATAAGGGGGGGGGCAATCCTTTGCCTAACTCCCAACAAATTGCAGCTGGGCAAATGGGAATATACTTGGGTCTAAGCCAGTGGTTCTCAACTCTGTCTGAGTATGAAAAGCTCTGGAGAGCTTTATTTAAAAAAACAAAAAAACCAACAAAAAAACCCTAATGTCTGGGCCCTACCCAAGACCAATTAATTCAGAAGCTCTGGGGGAAAGGCTGAGGCATCAATAATATTTAAAGGCTCCTCACATGTTCTAAGAATGTGCAGCCACAGGTGAGCGTCTCCTGGTCAGGGTAGAGGGTGGGCACCCTTCTCTTGGTGGGGACCAAGGGCTGGGAGGGAGAAGGTGGTCCTATATAGAACGTTCTCGCATTTTCCTACCTCTGCAGCCTTGCACCAGAAGCCCTTCCCCCTAGAATATCCCCTTCCTCTCCACATATCTGCACTTGGCTGGCTCTTCAAAACCTGATCTTAGTTTCTCTTCCTCTGGTCCTAGTAGTGCTAGGTGCACCTGCTCAACCTTGAGGTCCCAGGGCAGGGCTGACCTAGAGACCAGTGACTCACAGCATCGTGTCCTGACCCCATCGTCATCACCTGGCGCTTGTTATACATGCAGATTCTCAGGCTCACCCCCAGACCTACCAAAGTAGAAACCCAGGATGGGGTGCGACGAGCAATCAGGTTTTAACAAGCCCTCTGGATAACACTGATGAGTTGTCCTTTTCAGAAGCACCACTCTGGGCTCTCGAGCCTGGCTGCTCAGAGTGTGATCACTGGGCCAGCAGCCTCAGTCTCCCAGGAACTGATTAGAAAGGCAGAATCCCAGGCCCCATCCCAGCCCCGCTGCCTCAGAATCTGCATTTTAATGAGATGCACAGGGGATGTGCATGCACAGGAAAGTGTGAGAGATATGGGCAGTGTCTGGGAATACCTAGGCGGGCTCACTGAAAAGGGGAGGGTCAGGGAGCAGTGCCCTTGCCTTGTCACGCAGACCTTGTCAACCCCATTTCAGGAGGCCTCAGCGTTCATCACAAACAGCAGTGCTGGGGGCTCCTACAGGGGCTCGAGAAAAGCTATCTAAATACAAATGGCCTAGCCTCTATCCCTGAGGAAGGCTGAGCTGATGACATGTCATTGCATCCTGGCCGTTCACATCCCCGAAACTGTCCCCTAAACAGGAGCCCATTGACAGTTGACACTGACCAGGTGGCTGGCTTCCTTTAAAGGGGCCACCTCTGTGCAGTGACGGATTGCCCCCAGGTGATCTGAGCCAAGCCAAGCCTACTGCTGGCTCATCCTCCCTCCTTCAATCTTGTCCCTTCAGATGTCCCCCTGGCATGCTCCCCTTAAATGAATCGGAGAGGAATGGCACCAGACCCTGTTCCAGGAGTGGGACCCAGCCAGGCTGGGCAGCAGGAAAAGGAGAGAAGAGGTGTCCTGGACTCGTTGCCGCCACTCCCTCCAGTCCATTGCCAGGACACCTTGCGTGCCCACTATGTGCACAGCACAGTGCACTCCTTCTGACCCTACTTAGCTGTCACATTAAAGGTCGTTAAAAATTTATTCAATAGGAGTGAAATGCCAGCTTCTCAAGACAGGTTATAAATAGCTGCTTTGAGTCCAATTTGAGGTTTTGATTTTTTTTTAAATGTAAGCTATCAGGCATCTGTGATTGAATCGGAGACACTCTTCTCCCTCCTCCCCCAAAGCCCATCATCAGAGGCCATTACTACTTTCTCTGCTCACAGAATATTGTGTATGGAGCTTTAATATCCCCCAGGGAAGTGAGACTATTATAGGAAAAAAAAGACATATTTCCATCTCTGTTCCAACACGCACAACCTAATTAAGATTTTATAAACACTCACCCAACAGGAAAACACACACACATTCACACACACACAACTAAATTAGCAAGGCAAATATCGTCTAGATTAAGTGGCTTTCTTGCCTGTTCCCATCCAACTTTAATTAGGTGTCTGTCACAGGGAGGGTGTAGTACAGCAGAACCGTCTCATTTCGGTCCTGCAGGCTTGTGCTTGGGTGATCGCGTACCGAGATCCCCTGTTCGCTCCTCTTCCCAGGACTCGCAGCTCAGGGTCCTTCGAGTCTCTCTCCTCACCGTCCTCACCTGCCTGCCTTGTGGGCTCTGGGAGGAAAGGGAAGGGCCTTGTCTCCTGTGTGGTCACACTTGAGTGGCTTCCCTGTGGCCCCAGCTCACCAGGAGTGAGCTGTGCTGTGGTGGAATTGACCTTGGAAGAGCCACACCTGTGGGATTATCTGATGACCTCAGTGCCCTGCCAATGCACTCCAGATGCCAGCTCTGGGGTCAGGAAGCAAAGGCTCCCTGTATTACCCCTTTCATTTCCTAAAGTGCCAGCCTGGTCGCCTCCCCACACCCCAGGGTGCTGTCTTGGGGCTGCTCTCGGTCTCCAATCCCTACCACCGTGCTCTCTCCAATGGAAGAAAACATAGGAGATAATTAGCTTTCTCATTCTTTTCATGTCCCTGGGGCTGTTTAGAAAAGTACATTTTTTTTTCATATGCAGAAAATTAAATCAGTTGTGTTTCTGAGGAGCATGGGAGGGACCAGTTGAGAAGGGGTGTCCCTTGCTTGTTTGGGCAGAGTTCGGGGTCGGGAGCAGGGCAGGGGACACTGTGAGGGTGTGCAAGGAAGCAGGGAAGTGCCAACCCACCCAGACTGGGGCCAGGCCTCTCAGGCTGCTCCCTCTCTGGGGCAACTCTGTTCCACAGAACAAAGCGACAGCTACACCCACCAGGGGACCCCTAATCCGAACCTCCCATGAGGGGGTGCAGGGGGTGCCGAGAAACAAGCCAGAGCTGCACAGGAGACTGGAATGTGGGCCCGGGGCTTGGAGGCCTATGAGGCACAGGTAAAGGTAAAAGTGGAGAGACCATGATCCCATTTGAAAGATGGTAGCAGTGAGGCCAGGAAGACCAGGAGGACTTCTCTAAGATTTTGCTGCTCCTTGCTCTAGAGACAAAGAGAACTCATTCACAGCTTCCTCCACACCAGGGGGATGAAGATTCAGCTCTTCTCAGTGCCCAGCGAAGGCAGAAATAGTGGAACTCTATGCAAGGAAGAGCAGAAAGGCTGAATAGACATGAAGAAGTTGCTGGCAGGAATTCGCTTTCATCCAATGATAACTTGCCAAGTGTGAGTCTCTTGAGATGGAGAAATAGGAGAGTAGCGTGGCCTTTCTATAGGGTATTCACAGCCCAAAAGGAGAGTGATTGACTGCTAGGAAATTATGGCCAGAGAGCTAGGTATAAAGCCACCATCAGCAATAAGGACATGTGGACACGTGATACCTAGGCTGAGTGTCTGAACGCTTGTTGCCTAGCCTCCCTCTGGCCATGGCCCCCAGGACCCTGCTGGGAGAAAGGCTACTCACTTGTGTCCCCCACTGTCCTCTGGGGGCCACTGCTCTGCCCCCTACCCCGGGGATAGCTGCAGCAACTGCCAAAGCAGCCGGGCCCTCGCGAATTAGCTGAAGTGACACTCACTTTGTATACACATGTTTACAATCAGGGCCAGATGGTGAAGCATTGGATTCGATTCAACGCCACTCCAGTGTGTGAGCCGAGCCAGGCTTTGCACGTGGCGCATAACAACAGCGCGGAGAGAGGGCGACCCCTTTCTTAGACGCCAGTCCCGACTTCACTCTTGATCTGAGGGGTATTTATTAGCTTTTACTTAAAAGCTGCCTGAGCTTGCCAGCTGTCAGAACTTTTTATCAAATCTCCCGAAACTCTACAGACAGAAGAAAGAAACACAACCCACTCTGATATCTTCCAGAGTTTTTCTTTCTTTCTTTTTCTTCTTCTTCTTCTTCTTTTTTTTTTTTTGCAAAAATAAATAAATAAAGCACACTTGATGGAAAGGAGTTTGCAAACTCTCACTGATGACAGTGTTTGTGTTGCCAAAGTATTTGTATTGGTGGGAAGAGGGGGAGGACTGAACGCAGATCAAACAGCGTGATTGCTTACAAACTATAAAGACACTCTTATGTGTCTTTATAGTGTCTTTTCAGGGGGGGAAGGGGAGGACGGGAAAGATGTCGGCAATGTGCCAGACAGAGTCAGACACTGCAGTCTGTTTCCATTCACTTCCCCCATGAATGATGGTGGCAAGAGAGCCATCAGGAGAGCTGCTCTCTGGGGCCAGAAGGAAAGTGAGGGCTGCTGCCCTCTGGGGAGACCCGAGCCAGAGCATCCGCCTGGCCCAGAAAGCTGGAGATGACATGAGTCTCAATCCCTTGTACTTAAGGCGAAGAATAGCCCCTGCCAACAAAACTCATGCAAACCAGGTACAACACCCCAAAAAAGAAAGAAAGGAAAAAAATAGTAGAGATAGACTCTTATAGTCTCCAACGGTGAGAAGCATAAGGTCTGAGTAGAAACTGGGAAGAACATTCCAGAACTCCTCCATCAGGATGAAGGCAGCACATCCAAACTGTCCCTCCGGGAGGCTGTGTGCACTTATTCCAGGAACGTGGCTGTTATTTGAAACATCTTATTTTGAAATATACCTTTTGAAACTGGCTTTACAGTCAGTTCATGAGAAATGTTTCACAGTCTAATAGCCATAAGTTTAGCTGTGAGTGTGCCTGTGTGTGTCTATGTGTATGGGTGCATGTGTGTGTGTGTGTATGGTGGGGTGTGGAGGTGGGGGTGGTGGGTTGCTGGTGGCAGAATTCTAGGTGAGTTTTTGCTCCAGAGCTGGTTCGAAATGATGATTCACTGACCAACATCCCAGCCTCAAAAAAATCTGGCACCAAAGAAGCAGCTTTGTTATCTTTGAGAATGTTTGAGACAGTCTGCCCGGGCTTCTTGTTCAAGGTAATTCCAAAGGGGAACTCCAGAAATGCTTTCAGCTACAGCAGTACATCTGAGACTTACAGAGAGATAGATGATATGAAAGAGGAAGAAGATAACATTCTCTCTAAAGAGCGCGCCTGCTCCGTACACACACAGTCAGGGCACACACTCCGGGACGGCCCCCACACCTCCCTCGCCATTGAATTAGCCTGGATTCAACCTTACAGATATCACAGGCCCAGTCAGGTGTGCGAGTTTGTTTTGATCACTGATGAATCCCCAGAGGCTGGAACAGCACCCACGCATAGCAGATGCTCAATAAATATTTACTGAATGTAGATCAAAGATACAATATTAGATGACGCTTGAAGTAGGAACAGGCGAGTGTGGCAGCCAGCCTCTAGGACGGCCCCAACGATCCCTCCTCCTGGTGTTCATATCTGTGTGTAGTCCTCCCACATTGTGCCAGGGTTGGTCTCTGTGACCAAGAGCACATGGCAGCAGTGATGGTGTGTCACTCTGAGGTTAGGTCGTGAGAGACACAGAGGGTTGGGGAAAACCAGCTGCCACGTCATGGGCAGCCCTGTGGGGAGGCCACGTACAGAGGAGCTGACGCTCCTGCACGCAGCCAGAAAGGAACTGAGGACTCCACCAAGCGCCATTGGGTGGCCCATTTTAGATGTGGAACCTCAGGATCTTCAGAGGACAGCAGCCCCAGCAGACATCTCACCATCTCCACTACAACCTCCTGTAAGACCCTGAACCACAGCCTTCCAATCGAGCTGCTCCTGGATCCCCACACACAGAACCAGCTGGGAGACCGCGAATGCTGATCCTTTGCAGCCATTGCACTGGGGGTAATTTGTTACACAGCTTAGGTAACTACCACAGTGAGAGCAAGGGTGGGCGGTGTGTGTGCTAAATATGCACCTTTGCACTCATCCATGAGGCTGTAGGTTACTCCAAGCCTGGATCCTTTCTTTTCAAAATCAGTTTGAAAAAAGAGAGGGATGGAACTGGCAATTCCTATCTCATAATAGGGATAGCAGATTGCACGTATTTCAGGGGCTTTGTAGCAGCTCTTCACACCTATCCCTACTCTCCTTGGATATTATTTTCCCTTTGTATCAGGAGGTGTGGCCCCATTTTTTTATGACTTTCCTTTTGTCTTATTTTGTCACTTGACTTTTCAAGGTACTGCTTGGCCCTTGCTACTAGAATTGCTTTGGGCCTTAAATACCAGGCACTTAATAAATATTTGTTGAATAAATGGATGAATAGAGGAGTGAATAAGTGAATGGGTGGGTGAATGAATGAATGAATGAATGAACAATCTAGGCCCCTACTGGGGTACATGGCCCACCTCTCCTGACTCTCGCTCTCCCCTGGGATCAGGGCCTGTGCAGAGTGGGAGGGAGAAAAAACAGATAAAAGGTTCATTATTATTCCTTGAGCTAATGAGCTGGGACTCCAACGTAAAAGGAGAGAGCTGTGGGATGGAGAGTGAGACGGCGACTTTTCTAGCCACTATTACTTAGAAGACACGGTGGCAGATCGAGAATGAGCTGGCTTTCATTACTGGATAATGAATCTAAATGACAGAAGAAAAGGATGGCTGGCTAAAAAAAAGAGGCAAGGAACCCTTCCCACTCTCCTCTGTCAAGTAAGAGCAGGGACATACCAGGAGAGAGGGGCACTTGGCCAGGATGAGCAGAAGCCTCCCATGGCCATCTCCCTGGTTTTTCTCAGAGAGAATGAACACATCTTCACCTTGCGGACAGGAAGTTAACCCTTGGGCAGAGCCAGCTTCCTCCTCCAGCTGCTGCCCATCATCTGGGCCTTGCAAACAGCTCCCTGAAGCCTTGGGAGTCCTTGCTGACCTCAGACCTATGGCCTGCACTGTGAGTGTGGGTACCCTGGGCAAGGCCCCGATGGGAGCCCTGCCACCTCACCCTGGAAGCAACAAGACTGCCCTGAGCATCACCAGGGAGACTGTTTAGGGCCTCACACCCTCACTTTTTAGGGTTTGCAGATTTCACAAATAAAAATAAGGATATCCGGTAAAATTTGAATTTTAGATAAAAAGAGAATAATTTATACAGTATCTCTCAACTGTGGCATGGGATATATTGATAGTTATACTACAGATGATTCATTGTTTATCTGGAATTCTAATTTAACTCGACAATACAGCATCCTGTGTTTTATCTGGCAATCCTAGAACAATCCCTCTCCACAACCTTCCTTTCCACGCTCTCCCGTTCCCTGCATCCACGGGTGGAAACAATGATCATTGGAGATAATGAAGTTCATCCCTCCGTCAGCCTGGAAGTGACACAAGGATGAATGGTGTGGTTCAGTGAGAATGACAGTAACTGGCATCCCACTTACTACCGCTAGATGACAAACCACCCCCAAGCTTAGTGGCTTTAATCACCCAGTTTACTATGTTCAGGAATTATATGGGAATCTGGAGAGGGCACAGCAAGCATGATGGTCCCTGACCCATGATCACTTGAGCCAAGAAGACTCAGTGGCTGGGGAAACTCGCCTGCTGGAGGCTGGAATTACCAGAGGGTGTTCATCGCCTGCTGGAGGCTGAGGCTGCCAGCCGGGACCTCAGCTGGGCTTTAGGGGAGCATGTGTTCATGGCCTCTTCATGTGACCTGGAGGTTGGACTTCTTAGGGGCAGCTCAGGGATCCCAAGGTGAGTGTCCCAAGGGGCTCAAGCAGAAGTTGTCATCTAGAAGTCGTCTAATCTGGTGTTACTTCTGTCATGATCTATTGGGGGAAACAATCAGACACCCACCCAGGTTTAAGGAGAGAACAGACTCGTCCTCTCAGTGGCTGGCGTCAGAGAAGCTGTGGGTGTGCTTCTAATCCACAGCAGGTGGAAGGGAGAAGTCAGTGGGAGGAGAGCAGGAGCTCAGGGGGAGATGGCAGAGGTGCAAAAGTTCTAATGACCACGGAGGACCTCTAAGGGGAGGCCTTGCCAGAGGAGGGCAGCAGGGGTGGAGGGAAGCTTGGCCTGGTCAGGGATCTGGGAACCCTGAGACCTGGAGGTAAGGAGGGGCATCCAGGCTGGGCTGAAGTCACAGGGAATGACAGGGATTGGGTTCCAGAAGAAACCATTGCTGAAGGGGCAGAGAGACAGCAGCGAGGGGCGGGAGGCATCAGAACACACTAGAAACCTCCTGTGTGTGGTGTGCATGGAGGGTTTACACGCCGCTTCATCAAAATCATCTGCCACCAAAATTGCATTAGACTGACACCATCTGCATTGATCCTGCTCATAGCCCCCCAAGCTCTGTCTCCACTCCCACCCATCTGCACACTCTGAGGATCAGCGTCTCTCATCTCCCCTCGAGAACAGCAACATCTGCCTGCAGCCAAGCACCCTCCTCCCACCTGCCCAAGGCAGGTTTGGCTGCCAGCACAGGGCCTGGGACTGATGCTGAAAATCTCAGAAGGGCCTCCCTTTGAGGCCAGAGACACACATGATGACTTGCAGAGAGTTTGGTCCAAGCAGAGCGGAGGGCAGGAGGAGGTGCTGGGGAGCTGAGTGGCCGGAGGCCCCATACAGGGAGGGCGTTATACACCATTCCATTCCACGTCCCGGCGCTGCCATGAGGAGGAGGGAAGAGTGGCCTTACCTGGGACCCTGGATGCTCAGAGCAGCCCTCCTCCCCAGCACACCTGTCTGTGGGAAATAGCAGCAGGCCTGACTATTGTTTGTGATGGTGAGAGCTGGCACCACGTGGAGACTGTGCCTTTTGAAGCTTGAGTTAATTGGATTTTATAGCATCTTCTCTGGCTTGCCCTGTCCTTATTAAATGGCAGAGAGGAAAGAAAGGGAAGAGCAGCTGATCATCGTACAGGAAAGCAAGAGGTTAGGGCAGCGGCCTCTTTGTGGAAAGTAATCAATGCTCAGCCCCCTCCCCCATGCCCCACCATGTATGAGCTCAAACAGAGCCTAGAATTCAGGGAGAGCACCAAGGGCTAGCTGCCTTCATTACTATTCTTATCATTACTGGCCTTGAAGACAGTTATAATCTCAGCCCCATATCTACATAAGCAGGTGTGCATGCACACAGCCCATGGATTCACACCCAGCTCCCTGCGACCTGGGATGACCCATCACTGCCCAACAGACTCAGGAGAGCAACATCCCAGATCCGCTGTCTTTGCTTCTGTTTGGGTGGAGAATGGCCTCCTGGGGCTCAGGGTTCCAGCAGCTGAGTCACCTTGGGTGTGGGCTGCCCCCATCAATCCTGCCAGCTCTGTGAGAAGAGGGAGCATTCAAGTGGCATTCCTCCCCCTAGCTTCCCTAGGTCCATCATTTAAAGAAAAGGGGTGACTTGTGCTAGTGGCTAATGTGGCGGATTGAAATTCCGGCTCTGCCCCCTCTCGTCCCCCTACAGTATTACATGTCCGCCCCACCCCCTGCCTCCCCTGGATGTAACCTTCAGGAGGGTGGGATGAACTTCCCTACCTCTTGACTTCAGGTTTGCCCATCAAACCTACTCAGGCTGGTGGGAGGTGAGCACATGCAAAGTAAGCAATGAGCTTGCCTGACCAGCCTGCTCTCCTAGGCCTGGGCCACCCCCAAGAAAAGAAAATACCCTGGTAGCCTGCCTGGCTGGGAGGATGAGAGTCACATGGAGCAGACCTGATTCCAGCCCCAGCCTGGAGTCAGGCCCAGGCGAGCCAGCCCAGACCAGCTGGGCCCCGCCAATCTGCAGAGAGTGAGTGCGGAATACAGGCTTGTGGGTCAATGCCACTGACACTCTGTGGCTGTTCCTCACAACTCTACCTTGGTCATGAGTAACCGATACAGCAGACCTCACCCTGTCTACAGAAATGCATTTGATGTATTGTCAACTAAGTGAAAGAAAAAAATCAAAGCATAGATACATTTTTAAAAGACCCTCAAAATTTAAACACAATGCAAAATTACACCGAAGAAAAACACAGGGATTTAACTATAGCACTATTGAACATCTCTGTGGCATAAAGCATTATAAGCATATTGACGATATAACATAGTGCTTGCTAAAGATCAAACTTCATTTTGTCCCATTTCTTTAAGGCACTAAAGCTAACACCGTGGAAAGGTGTGGACAGGGATTTAGGGCAGCCAGCCTTGGCAGAGGAGGAAGAGACTATTTTAGATAGCTGCCAGGATGACAGGGGGTAAAAAGGGACGGCTTCTAAGGCCAAGAAGAAAGACAGCAGAGCCCCCAAGGAGAGAAAGAGGGGAAGAAGGAGTCATGCCAGGTTAGAACACACGAGCCTGCCCTGACATGCCGTGCGCTGTGCGGTCCCAACCCAGAACCACGGCCAGGATGCCATCCGTGCATCCAGGAGCTGTCTGACCCCGAACTATTTCCAGCACCTTGGGCCAGGCTGTATCAGCCCGCAAAGGCTATCCGGGTGGGGAAAGGAGTAGCCATTTCCTTTGCCTCAGAAGCTTGCCCAGCCTGGTATGAATGGGAGCCTGTCTGGCCAGAGCTGTGAGCCTTCACACATCAAACAGCTTCCGGGAAAGGTGCTTTCATGTCTCATGACCCATGTGTGCCCAAAGGAGACCCAACAGGTACCAGGGGGACTGCTGAGGGAAGATCTGTGCCCTGGGACAGGACTAGGGCAGATGGGCAGACATCCATGTCACACAAGAGAAAATTGTAATATTGAAGGCCTTCATTATTCAAGAAAAACTGGGATTAGAAAAAAGAAAGGCCACAAAATGAACCCATTTACAAGACAGAAAGAGTCCTGGCTGGTGTGGCTCAGTTGGCTGGAGCATTGTCCTATAGACCAAAAGTCATGGGTTTAATTCCCAGTCAGGGCACATACCCAGGTTGCAGGTTCCATCCCTGTCAGGGCACGTACAAGAAGACAACCAGTCAACGTATCTCTCACACATCAATGTTTCTCTCTTTCTCTCTCTCTCTCCCCCTCCCATCCTCTCTCTCTAAAAACAAAAAAAAAAAATGTCCTCCGGTGAGGATTTTTTTTAAGTTTTTTTAAGTAAAAATAAATAAAAGACAGAAAGAAACAAATGTTTGTGACTTTATATTTAAAAAGGAACTACAAATTATGAAACAGTTTGCTTTAGCTTGCATGTATCAAAAGTACACTGTGAACGCACCTCCTTTTTAATTCTTCAAATGAACAAAGAATAAATCAAATGCTGATTTGGAGGGGGCATAATTTTTTTGACAAGATTGTCTGATAGCACGATCCAACATCCTTGATTTCACGTTTGACTTTCACAGCACAGCCAGAAAGAGGATATTTTTGCAAAAAAATATCTGAAGGCATCATCAATTTTCCCAATGGCCTGTCTTAATCCTCTCACATTCAAATCTCTCCCTTTTGAAGTGCCTGTCATTTCATCAGCCACGTGGATTTTTCTCTTGTTAACTGCCTGGACTCTGCTAGACTCTCCCTTGCCAGGAGCCTTGCATGTGATTCAAATAATTCTCCATAATCACTTTGATCAACCTCAGGAAATTTTGCATCTTTGGCAAAATTTGAAGTTGTTTTGCACGAGACCCAAGAAGTCTATAACATGTGGCTAGCAGGAACGGACCAGCCCCAGATCTGGTGAGGAAGGGCGGATAAACATGCCCGTGGTAAGTGTAGGGGAAGTGGGGCCTGGGCAAGGTTTAGAAGAGAGCAGCCCTTGAGTGGAAGTTTTTGTGTTAGTGCAAATTTTGTGTTCCTGTGCGACCTATACCTTCAGGGACTGAGGTCATGGGGATGTGGAAACCAAGGGCCCCTGTATAGGGTCAAGGGACATGAACTCTAATATGTAAAGAGCTTATACAAAGCAACGAGAGAAAAATGGACAGAGACAAAAACGTATTACGAAAAACAATACAGAAATATAAGAGGCTAATAACCATAGGAAAAAATATCTAGCTTCACTGTAAACAAAGAAACACACAATGGAGCAATGTTTCACCACCAAATGAATGTTTTTTTCAATTATAATTCTCAAAGCTGCTGAGGTTACAAAGAACCAGGCCCTCCTCATACGCAGCTGGTGCAGTGAAAACTGGTACAGGCGTTCCCGGAAGCAAATGCAAAGCCAGATCCAGCCTTAAAATTATTTCAGCTGCATCATATTTTTTATATAAAGTCCCATGCTGCCTGTTCATATCTTCACATCATTCTGAGAACGAACAAAGACTAAATCAAATGTTGATTTTGAGGTCGTAATTTTTCTGGGGGGAGAAAAGAAAGCGTCTCGCGGCACAAAACAATATCCTTCACTTTGAGTGAAGTTAATTGCTTTCTGAGCTCTCTCTAAAGTTTGATCTCTCACTTGGAGGCCACTTTGCATAGGAAATAAAGACTTTCCCTCTGAGTCCCAGTAGAGGGGCACGGAGCTGGGCAGAGCTGCCTCAAGGCGTCAGCACTGGGTAAGAAGCAGCACCTGTCCCAGCCAAGGAGCGCCTATCTTGCTTGCCTGTTTCCCCCTGCAGCAAAGTCAAGCTGCTGTAAATTACTGGCCTGTGTGTGCACCCCCAGGCAGTGAGAAGCTGGGAGGTTAAGTTCTTAGCAGCTAGGAGTCCACCAATATGCAAACAGTGGTATCTCAATGATTTCTCCACAGAACTTTCTACTTCCCTCCATCACCCCTGCACCCTCCAAAGATTGCCTTCTTCTGGGGCTGCCTGGCTCCTCACTCCTGCAGAGATAAGTGCTCTTTCAATCCAGACAAGTTTGGCCACTCACAGTGTGATTCCATCCAACCCGCCCCCTACTGAAGCTTCCAGCCTCTGAATCATTCAGACATTTTCTCTGGACTCCTCCCTGCAGGTCTGTTTTTTTGTGCTTTGTTTATGCTATTCCCCTTTATGTCTCCTTTTAAAAAAACATCCTATTTTATGATTGTAAGTGAGATGCTTGCTCACTATAAAAATGTATTAACCCACAATAAGTTGGAAAAAGAAAGTTCTCAAACTCCCTAACCCCAAATTCCTTTGCCTGACGTTCCAAGTTCTCCGTGATCTTGGCCCGGCCCACCCACCCTGTATGAGTCTCGCAGACACCCTCTGCTACCTACAGGTGGGGGCCTTCCTCTGCCCACCCCCAGCACACTCACCCTCATCTCTGCACTTCTATGCAGCCCCCCACCCCCATATCCTGAAAGACCTCTGCTTCTGTCTGCCCATCTGAACCCTGGTGGAGAGAGCCCTGGAAGGGCAGGCAATGAGGGGGTTTCTCACCCTGACTCCCACGCTGGTCATGCAGCCTTACACCAATCACTCAGCCTCACGGGTCCTCTGTTCCTCACCGTTCCCCGACAGCCCCTGCCCCAGCTACATCAAAAGGGGTGCTTGTGAGAGCGGACATGAGGCATGTGAAAGGCTTTGGAGAGATGCCTTGCCCTGGTGAGGGGCCGATCTCTTCTTAAGGGCCAAGCCCAAGTGACGTGCAACTCTGCATGTTTCTCTAAACACCCCCCACCCATGCCTCTTCCACAGTCCTCCTGGCTTAGTCTCCTTGCTGAGACAAGACAAGGGGTGGTATGCAGCTGAAGGCACCAATAATCCACTAACTAGAATGGCAACAAGTTAGGTCTCAGCTAAAGATGTTTGAGGCCCAGCAGATGCAGCAAGAAGCCTTTTCTGAGTATCCTTTATCTGATTGAATGGCCATCCCTGCCCCACACCGACAGCGTCTCTAGACAGGGAGACCACTGCCCTTCAGCACCATGGCATTCCAAGAGAGCTGTGTAAACGAGCTGTATCTGTGCGCTCAGGCTGCCAGAGCAAAACACCACAGATGGGCCTTAACCACAGAAATTCATCTCCTTGCAGTTCTGGAGGCCGGAAGTCCAAGACTGAGGTGCCAGTCTGGTCGGGCCCTGGTGCGAGTTTTCCTTCTGGCCTGCAGAGGGCCACCTTCTCAACATGTCTGCACGTGGCAGAGACAGAGCAAGCTGCCTGGTGTCTCTTCTTATTGGGCCACTAACCCCACCGTGAGGATTCGCTCTCAAGACCTCACCCAACCCTAATGGCCTCCCCAAGACCTTATCTCCAGATGCGAGCACGTTGGGGGTAAAGGCTTTAATGTTGAAAAAGGGGGGGGTGGGCAGGCCACGTTCAGTCCATAACATAAGCCTGGACAGAACCTTCCATACTTTCCCACTGAAGCCCTAAGCACCTCCATCTTGTTGGGTTGGCGTATAAACTCCTACCCCTGATGTTCGGAGGGCTCCTTCTAGATCACTCCTGCGCGCATGTGAAATAAACGTGGTCTTTTCCCTGGTCATCTGTCCATTGGCAGTTCATTCCTAGGCCCCTGATCAACCAGACCTTGTAGAGGAAAAACTTTTCTCCCAACAGAGGTAACCACTGGAAGTTCGCGAGCATTTATTCCTCCTTTTCTTAACAAGGCTCCTGAGAAGACATCACACTGTCATTGCAAGAGCAGGCAGGTCCTATTGCACAAGGGGCAGGGGCCCACGCCAACGGAGAGGATGCTTTGACCATATGATTTGCAAGCTTCTCAAGAATTAGGCCGAAAGAGTGTTCTTCTATGGAGAGGAATAAACAATGCTGCAAAAAGCCAGGCGTGAGGAGGTGAGATGACAGGGGTGAAGGTTCTCCCCGAGACCAGCCTGTCTTCATGAGGATGGGCTGAGCTCAGGCTCAGGCAAGGGTAGGCCAAAGTTCAGGGGACTGGAGGAAGGAGAGAAACAGAACATGAGTTTGGGTAAGACGTATTTTGTCCCGATTGATCAGTTCAGAATCATTTATGAGGCAGAGATTGAGAACTTGAAGCATCTATGTCTGACCTTATCACAGGTCAAGTCTTATCTAAGTCATAGGGGAAAAAAGATTCTTTAGAATAAGCTGTTTTCTGGGGAAAAAAATGGTGAGGGGATTCTTTTAATCTTTGCTGTGTTCCAGGAGCATGGGCTGAGGTAAAATTCCACATTTTCGCAGATACACGTGCACACATGCATGTGTACACACAGGCACACATATGCACAAATACATGTATGCCTGTTCATGCACACACATGCATGAATATACATGAACAAAGAAGTCTTATTTTTGAAGCTTCCTGAGTTGCAGTTTTTCTTTTTATCAGGAGATACTGATTTGAATCTCCCAATATGGCAAGTTGACACCTTGTCTGAGATTCACCCTCTGAAATGGCCTCATAGTTTTGCCAAGTGAGCACCAACTTCCAGTGTGAGAATGAAGACAAATGTAGCTAATAAGCTTGAGGCACAGGAGAACAAAGGCTTACATATTAATGAAAAGTCCTCTAAATTACAATTGTTTTAAAGAGAAATGAAATTTCTTTCCCCAAGGGCACTTCAGAGGATTGGGAGCCTGGGCTCTAAAGAGGGGAGACCTGCTTGGGGGAGGTGAGTGGTAAGCTGGGCCTGAAACAAGACCGAGATCAGGGGCCTGAGAAGGGGACCCATGGACCATGGAAATGAGCAGGTTACCTCGTGCTTTCTTTTCTGGGTTGGAATTCCCTCTGTCTGCTCTAAGCCTTCAGGAAAGCGGCCCAGTCTATGGGTCCCTGGGGGTACCAAGTGGGGTGCTGCTAAATGATTGACAACTGGTGAGGGGGAGGAACCCTGGTTTGTAGTGTTTGCCAGTTTCCATGGGGGAAATATTCCCACCATGTTGATAAATGCAACCAAGCTCACGGAATGCCTGAACTGTAACCATCAGCTGTCATAGGCCCATGTAAGCCAGCACCAGTAGTCATCGGTGTACTTGCGTTTTACGTTGGGCCTGCTGCAGGGGGAGGTGGTGGTGGCAGCCTGGAGAAGCCAGTCTCAGATGACCAAAGCAGCTTCAGCTCTGATAACTGGCTGAGATGACCCAATCTAGAAACATGTGAGTTCCCCAGGACTTCCCAGTAACCCTTGAAATGGGGAACCTGGAACAGACTAATCAAGTGTGGGTGGGGAGTCTAGTGCTTGGAAAGCATGGATGCTAAGTGCTAGACCCCGTGTGGTTTACAACAGCTGTTAGAAAGAGCCTTGTGTGGCCTCAATGACCCTTTAGACATCCCCAGTGCATGCTTACTAACTGGATTATGGGTGGTTAGGTGGAAACCACCTGAGAACATGCATATGGGAACACTTGGAGCCATGTGGCAATAGTGTACCCAGAACCGCCATCCTCCATTACCGCAGGGTGACTGTTAGAGAATGTGCCCCAGGGTGAGCTCCTCCAGGCTCATGTGTATGTCAACACAGAGGGCGAAACACATGTAACTGAGGCCAGAAACAGTCATCCCTTCCGTGGCTTCCCTTCACCATGTTCATTACCTGGACAAGGTGGAAATCGGTGGACCAAGAAGCTGAGAGACCTGGGAGAGCAAAACCATTCATCCAATGAAGTGGTCTTGCCTTCTCCTTCTGGAGCCACGCAATGGAACAAATTTGCAATGGGCATCTCGAGAATGCAAGGAAGGGTGAGTGACTTTACTTTTTTCAAATCTAACTCTAAGTGTGTCTCCTGTGGGGATGGCAAGAAACTAAGAAACTTGAATTTGTTCAGTGTTGCGGCATCCTCTCTGCTGCCTCTCTGCCCAGGATCCTAGGAAGGAATGAGCGATCCTTACAAAGTGACACACACATTTGAGGAGTCTGTGGTCTGTGCTGGTCCCTTGAAGTCCAATGGTGTTGTGTGCTAGGCCCAGGCTTGGGCTGTGCTGAGGCAGGGATCTCTGGTGCTGGCCCCCTACTCCCCACAACCCCCACCAGGGCACCTCAAAGGATCAGAACTCAAGGTAGGAGGGAGCTATCTCCTCCTCCCTACCCCTGGGGAATCCCTCTCCTTTTGCTCTTCCTATCTCAGTCTGCTCAAAGTCCCAGCCCTCTCCCTTCTACCCAGAGGTGAGGCTCTCCCAGGAGGAGGAAGGATGGTCATCACAGCTTCTGCCTGCAGCCAAGACAAGCAAGCAGAACCTTACCCTGGAATGGGGGAGCAGAAAATATAGAGAACAAAACCCAGACAGACCAGACAGCCTGATGCCTCAGCCAAAATGAAAACAAAGCTCTATTTAATATCACAGTTCATTATCCTGTTGTGTATTGTTGGGAAAAGGAATGAAGACATTAGGAGGTGTGGGGCTGGGAGAAGGGGCTCCATCTATGGAAGTGGGGACTGAGCAGCTGTGGTGACCACAGGTGTAGGTGGCCTCTGCTCAGTATGGCTGAGAAATTCCCTTGGAGTTTGGAGAGACAGTTAAAACAAAGGACCATAGGCCCTGCCAGGGAGGCTGTTGAGGCACCTTCCTGTCGAAGATTTGTAGTCAGCTTTGCAGCTGTTGATTTCCTCCTCCAAATCCCATCTTAAGGGGTACAATCTGAATTGCCAGGACTTCCCATAGTGTGGCAGTCTTTCCTTTCCTCTCTCACACCCTCCCCCTCATCATCCTCACCCAGCCTCCCTTCCAGGACCCACCCACCCCCTCTCCCATTCCACCACTCCACCGCTCCCTATGGTTGTCTCTTACACACAGTGAGAAGTGAGAAAGGAACAGGGCAGTTGTGGCTGCCATCCCCCAGTGTGTCCAACATCACTGCACAAGTCCAGCAGGACTGTCCTCATGAGCACATCCAGAGCTTCTGCTCAGGCAGGTGGCTGCCATGATCAGAACTTCCCAACCACTGTACCCTCCACCCCATCCTCCCAAGCACCTGAGTGGCAGACGTCACCAAGGGACCAGGACGCAATATCTGGCTGCCATCTTGAACCCTATGCCCATTACTCAGGAATCCCCAGTCCTCAGCTAGAGAAAGTCATGGCACCCTGGACATCCCCAGAATGGCCTCCATGGCTGCATCACCACAGTCCCCATTTCTGCCCAGACAGTGCTGGCCAGCAATGCAGAAAACAGTCAGCCTTCCCCAGATACCTCCCTTGGCCCAGGCGTGCTCTGCTCAGCTCCTGGAAATGCTGGAGCTGAGCCTCAGACTGAGGCAAGGATGATAATAATAACTACAATGTATTGAGTGACGACTGCTAATGAGCTCATTGATTCTTCACAGCCACTCTGAGAGTGGGAGCACCCCCGATTGACAGCTGAGGAAACCGACACACAGAGAAATCGCTTATCCAAGTTTGCACACTTCATAAGCCTCAGAGGAAAGGAAGCCTCACGTGTCAAGTGCCCTTTATGTTCCAACTGTGTTATGGGATCAGGAGGAGGGAAACATTGCCCCATAGCCGTGAGTGATTAGCCTGGACTCATTTACCCGATTACGCCTGCTCAGACAGGAGGGAGCAGATAGAACTCTGAGCAAATAAATTCTGAGGCAAGAAAGCAATTGCAAAGCACTGAATTGTGGGGGGAGCAGCCTGGGGAGGTGGTGAACGGTGATGGGCCGGGTGAGAATTTATTAGGATGCCATTTGAAATTCCACTTAGGGCTTCCAAAGCACTTTCATATACATCATCCTGATTAATCCTGACAACAACTCATGGGTGGACAGGGCAGGAATTAGCACACTGAGGACCCGGGGCTGGGAGGTGGGGGGCAGGGACCAGAAGTCACAGGCCCCACAAGAGGGGTGTAATATACAACCTGCATGGTGCACACGGCACCTGGATGAGCTGGCACAGATGAGTTTTGCTCTCTGTCCACTGGGACAGGGCCACTCACACCCAAACACGTACCAGAAGGCCCTGGGCATGTTGTAGAAATGCAGATACTGATTTGGCAGGTGTGGGGCAGGGACTGAGGGTCTGTAATTCTAATAAGCTCTCAGGTGATGTTGGTAAGGCTGATCTGTGACCGTGCAGCTGAGTTGAGCAGGGCCTGGAGGCTATTCCAGTCTTGAGAAGATTGAGCGGCTAGGTTGAGCAGACCTGGGTAGCCCCAGCTCCCCACACTCCCCTCCTGGGCTCAGTGGGGGCTGCGGATCCCACAGCCTGCATGGCCTCTGATGGAGACTCAGATCCCCCCAACTAGGATGGCCGCATGCATCCAGTCCTCGCCATGCTTGGCACTGCAATTGCTGGCAGCAGAGCAGTTTAGATACCAGAGGGACCAAGGAAAGTAATATCCTCACAGCCTGGGGGGTGTAAATAATGAAAGTCGGATCCATAAGTAATTACTTTTTAATTAATTAGGAATGATGAATAGCGAAGACCCAGCGACTCAGGGCGGAATGATGTTAACTGTAATAGCCTTGTTTCTTTCCCTGCTGAAATTGATTTGCTGGGGGAGGAGGCAGAAAAGAGGAGACATGGAGGGTCTGGGGGACAGAGGAGGACAAGGTGGGAGGTGGGGACAGCCTCCTCCCAGGGCCGAGACCAGGGTTTCTCTGTACCCCATTGAAATGCCTCATCCCTGGGGAAAGGACCCGGAGAGGAAAGGGCTGCACTTGTCACTTCCAGACCCTTTGCAGACTTACCTAATTAATCTTCACACACTTCCTGGGGAGGGAGCCCGGTGCTCCTCCTGTCTGCTCAGTGGGAGCAAAGCTGCTGTCCAGGCAGGGACCGCTCAGTGCCACAGCCGCCCTTCCTACAGGCAACCCCTGGTCCAGGGAGCAGTCGGCAGGCTGGGAGGAGTGAGGCCAGGTGACTCTCCTACAACGGGTCGGTCCACACCCAGGAAGGCAGAGGGGTCCAGGTAGATCAGGCCACCCTGCAGATCGTCCTCTCACCCAGTGCCCTGAGCACAGGAGAGCACAGGAGACCCCCAGCCCCTGCCCCCACCCATCAGGGAACAGTGACCTGAAGCAGAAGGCAGGGCCCTTCTGAAACCTCCCCCCTACCCCCTGCTTCTGGAAGGAAGCACATCGCTCAAAGATGGGAAAGGCAGACCATGAAGCGTTCCAGCTTCTCTGTTTGAAAAGGAGATGGCATCAGAAGGTCATAGCACAACTGCCACTTGGCATCTGTCTACAAGTGGCCCTGACCACTCCCTTCCCATGGAGAACGGCCCAGCTGAAAATCCACAGTGAACAAAACATCCAGATGTTAAATAAAGGCCAGATTCTACCCCATACTTGGCCTCACGCTCCTCCCCCTAACCCCTGTCCTATCGAATGAATCCCACCTTTATTTGAAATTTGGGTAATTTTTTTATAATGAATATTTTGGATTAATTTTTATTTTTAAAAAGAATGTATTAAAATACAATCTATCTTTATTCCTGAGGTTTTTGTCTCTCTTTCTTAAATCTGGTGCCCCAGGGGAATGCCTCCTTCTTTCTCCCTAGTCTTGGTCCTGCTTGGAAGCCATATGGGGTAGTGGACAATGAGCACTGGTTTTGGAATCAGGTGCAGAACCAAGTCCAGTTTTGCCACCACACTCAGCCAAGCCTGAATGTCCTCCTCCTAAACACAGGCTTCAGATACCTCTGCAGAAAGAGGGTGAGACAAGGTAACCAGATCCCCCCACCCAACCCCGGGCAGAGTGTCTTGCACAGGGCAGAGGCTCAGGAAAAATCAGCTCCCTTCCACGCTGCCCCCTCTTCCCCAGCCCAGGCTCTGGACTCAAGGCCATGGGCCCACAGAGCCCACTGATGCTGGGAGGGGGGCCACCGACCTTTCCAAAGTCTATTCTGGGTCTTTATTTGGCAAGTTGAGAGATGAACTGTATTTAGTGCAAGAAGGAAAAACCGATCATTGCAGTGGTGTCAAACCAATTTGTTTGTGCTAATTGCAGCCAATTAAACTTTCCTTTTTTTGACGTTACCCCAGGTCAGCCTATCTGAGGGAAGTTGATTTCTGTCCAGATGGCGAGAAATGTTTTTATCCACCCTCACATGAGGTGGAGGGAGAAATATGAATGTCAAAGGCACTTGAAAATGACAAACAGACAGACAAAGGGCCAGGGAGGACATGCCAGGTGGAAATGGATGACCACGACAGTCCAACAGCTCAGCCCAATGAGGGGCACGTGAATGTGGGGGAAGGAAGACCTGGGCTAGCCCAGGCTGGCTCCTCCATGTGTGGGCCTCAGACCAGCTGCAGGGGCATAACCTGGCGCTTGTTACAAAAGCAGCATCTTGGCCCCACTTCAGACCTGCTGAGTCAAAATCTGCATGTAAACACCACCCCTGGAGGGATTTGTACATACAGCACAATTGTAGAGGCCCTGGTCTAGGGTGCCCTGAGATCCACCTATCATGGATCTGTCTGACCAGCCAGCAGCTAGTGGCTCCTTGTAGTGTGGAGTCTTCTCTGAATCACCCCATCCATTTCCAAAGCCCCTGCTGGCCATCCACTGAGAAAGGTCCTCTTGGTACTTCCACAGTCTCTGATTCAATTCCATTCCCCTCAGTCCTCCACCAGCACTGCCCTGCTGGGGCCCAGGAGCTGTCCTGGGGGTCTGCTCAGATCCAGGCAATGGGAGGCCCAGCTGGAGACAGAGAGTTGGAAAATAGAAAAGCAGGGATATTTATTCCCTGCTGGCTCTTTCTGCAAGACTTTAGTTTAGCGATGACTCTGTCCCTCTCCTTATGGCCACATCTGTCAGGTGCGCTTTCCCAAAGCTACAGCTCCTGCTGGCACCCAGTAATGATGCTCCTTCCCTGATGCAGGCTGGCTTCCTGGCTCCTCCCTGGATGCCTCACTATTCCTGGTTGTTCCCTTAACCCTATTGCTTTAATTATTTTTTAAATTATTGTTTAGGTATGGTAAGGTCAACAGGGCAGGAGATGACTGCCATTAAAAAGATAGTTTATTACACTCACAGATTCCAAGAGAGAGGTCCACAGTATGTCACAGGAGGGCCAGGGGCAGAAGCACCAGTGCCGGTCACAGGCAGAGGGAGAGGGCAGCACCGAGGGCAAGAATGGCAATTTCGGTGGGCTCCAGGGCCGTCTCCAGTTGTCCGGTCTCCGACCCTGGAGGGACTGGAGCAGGCACATGCTCCAGTAGCCTGGAATGTGACAGCCCAATAGGAGAGGTGTTGGGGGGTGTGGGCTCTGGATGGATTGGTTTGTATTTGAAAATCGTATACTCAGCATGGAGGACACTTACCCCAGGACAGGGGGTGGGACAGGAGGTCAAGGCCAGGTGACTCAGGCCTGTCACATCCAGAACACGATGTGTCCAGTCTTTGTGTGCAGGGCAGGTATTAAAGCATCAGGCTTACAGGAGCCAATGACATGGCTGGCACACTCACCTCCATGTCCAAAACTGTCCTTCATTAAACTTTCTTCAACAACTTTTTGAACATGCCAGCCCCTCCCAGCAGGGCCAGGACTAAATCAAAAAACAGCCCATGCTCACCTTCTATGACCGTTCTCTCCAAACCATGAGGACACCTGGACTTGGTTCACCAGGACCCTGGGCTCTTCAGTCGTTAAATAAACCCATAACAGAACTGGAGTCTCTTTAGAAGACACCTTTAGATGTGTATGGATTTCTACTAGGCATTTTCATAGGCGATGCCTGCTCCCAGTGCAACACAAAGAAACAGGAAGGTGTATATACAGGTGCGCCGAGGAAAGTGGCAGTAAAGACTTCTTCCCAGCAAAGGGCAAGGGGTATGTTGAGGGTACAGACCCTGTCCTCTCTGATCCTTTGGAAAGGGAGAATCAAGTGCCTCCCCTTTGCCTTGTCTGCCATCTGCTCTCTGTCCCCGATGGTGGGACCAGGAGCCAGGGATGTGCTAAGTATACTGCTTAGGGCTGGGAGGCTAATGATGATCAGGTTTAATAATTACTGTAACTGTACCTTTTCTGCAGCAGATGAAATTATTGTACAGGAGAGCTGATAGAAGGAGAAAACGAGGAATGCCTTTTCCTTTCAACATGAAAATGGCAAAGCTATAGCGCTTGCCCCTATTAATTAGAACTCTGTCTTATTAGCACCTTTGTCTACTTGTCCTCAACATATGTATACAACATAAATGTGGTGTAGCATCAGGGCTGGGCAGAACTGGAGAGGGCCCTTCCCGAGCACCTTGCTGTGACCTGGAGGATGCACTTGGGGTGGAGGCAGGGGGTGCCTAGATGTAGTTGCACCTCCAATAGTCTAGGAGACCGAATCTCTTGGCCACTGAGCCAGTGGTAGTAACCCAGAGAATCTTGCCCACACAAGAAATGCCAAGTGCCAGCAAGTGGCCAGGGGAAAGGGCAATGAGCTTGCATATCCAAAAGTACAGGAGCTCCAACACACGCTGTCCAGACCAGCTGCAGGGGCCTGTGATTGGCACAGGGCTCCATGCTCAGATGGCCCATCTCAGAATTCTTAATTCTTTTATCTTTGAATTTGCCACTTGCAGGTGGAGGCTTATGGGACAATGGGGCAAGCAGGGGCGGGGCTGGGGAGACTCCCCACTCACCCTCTTCAGCAATTGTTGCTGCCTTTTCATCCCTGGTGGGGGCCTGGGTGTCTGGGGGCCTAGGGATTATGGGGTTGGGCCCCAAGCTCCCATGAGTGTCTGCACTCACCCTGCAAGTGTTCCCACACCAAGGGAGTGCAACTTAGGTAGCAAAGGAAAACATCCTGACAGGTGGACAGAAAGAGAGGGGGAGAGAGAAACTATGGAAGAAAGGAAACAGTTTTTTCCTGCTACTGAACAAGGAGCCCTGCATTTGTATTGTGTAGCTGACCTTGCCTGCTGCTCCTGGGGCAGGATTGGGGTGTTTTAAAGAGCTCCCCCAGCCATCTGGGAAGCTGTGACTACATTCAACCCTTTAACCAACACACTGAGACCCTGCTATGTGCAATGTGGCCCATGGCAGGGGCTGTGGAAGATGCAAGACAGCTCTCTCAAAAAACCAGAAGCCTAGGCTTGATCGCCTGACCATGCAACTGAGTGCCCACATCAAAAAATCCAAAACTACTTGTAAATTTAAAAATACACAGGTAAAGGGCTCCTTGTATCAATTTTTAAAACCCCGAGCCCTTGCTGGAATTTGCTTAGCTAGGGAGGTGGGGAGAGAGTGACAGAGTGGAGGGAGTTGAGAAGCAGTTCAAAGTGAGTAGGGGTCCAGCTAGTTCCGTGTGCACTAGTTCAGTGGTATGCCCTGCAGTGGTTACGTGTGGAAGGATTAGACTCAGAGCCACATAAATTCCTGGGTCTGCTACTTCTATGTGATTTGTATAAGTGCATTAAAATCCTAGAGTCTTGCTCCTGTAAAGTGGATGCTCTTCACTCAAATAAACGAAAAACATGTGGATTAAACAACATAGAATGCTTAGTACATAACAGGTTCACTAACCGTCTTAGTCAGTTCGGGCTGTTATAACCAAGTCCAGGTGGCTTATAAACAACATACATTTATTTCTTATAGTTCTGGAGGCTGAAAGTCCAAGATCCGGTGGCAGCATGGTTAGGTCCTGGTGAGAGTCCTCTTCCAGGTAGCAGATAGCCCACTTTGTGCTGTGTCAATTCGTGGAGGAAAGAGAGCTCTCTGAGGTTCCTTCTGCAAGGGCACTAATCTTATTCACAAGGGCTCCACCCTCATAATTTGATGGCCTCCTGAGGAATCCAGGTATTAAGTAACTTGCCCAAGATTGGGATCCAATGGCAGACAACTGGGCTGCAGCCCCCAGTCTGAACCACAGGCATGTTCTTCCCCTCTGTGAAGTGGGCCCAGCAGCCTCTGCACTGACACTGCCTGGGGACTTAAGAGAAAGCAACAAGCATGGAGGGGCTGGGAAAGGAGAAAGCAAAAGCATGAGGCAGGCACAAAGAACCACATGTGTGCTAAAGTGGGCTGCCCAAGTGAGCAGGGAAAGGATGAGAAGCAAATAAATGGGAGCCAGACCCAAGCAGAATTCTAGCCATTGGGTTCCTAGCTTGCTCCTCTTCCACCTGCCACCGCCACCATACTGTCTCAGAGCCTATCACCCCACCCCACCCCAAACCTGTGGGCACAGCTGGTGGTCCAGGGCACTGGCTGTCCACATTGCTGGTGATAGTCAGATCATTTCCTGGGAGTGATCCCAGCCCGCCAGAGCCAGGGTACAGCAATCAAAGCATGTGGCATCTCCGGGAATGATAGTGGTGGCGCAATGACGATGGGCTTGCTGTCAGCCATGGCTCTCCTTCCTGCCCAGCCCTGGACACCGGCCTGAGAGCCAGCTCATTCGGCATGGACGCTGTCCCTGGAGGAACACCTTCCTCCATCAATCACAGCCAGGGGTAAAGGGACAAAAACCCTCCAACAAAGATCGTTCCTGGGCCTGGCCACCTCCAGTCCTAGCCAAATCTGGGAGGCTGCCCGGGACCACTTTTTAATTCTTTTGCAATCAGCACTTTCCTTTCTTCATTTGCTGGTTGAATAATGCAGCCTGTTAAAAAAGGGCCCTCAGCACAATTCTGGTGCTTGTTTACAATGGAAATTGGGAAAACGGCGAAACGCATACTGCAAAATGCATTTAAAAGAAGATGATTCAATTGGATTTGGCAGCTCTGATATTCAGGACCAGAAGGAGAAAATCTGTCTATGATTTGAACATGTATAATTAAGATGAAAGCCTTAAGTACTGGGTGCATTTCTTAAGATGTCACTGGCTCCGTTGACTCCGGGCATTCTGATCAGTGGTGCAGAGCGCTTATTTCTGAATTCTGAATAGCTATGAGTGAGACGCCTTTTAAAACCAGCACTATGGAGCCGAGTCAAGCTCAGCTCATCAAGTGGGGCGAAGGTGGTGAGAGCAATGAGTTCCTTGGGCCCAGCTTCAATCTGTCCCCCAGGTGCACCCTGACACCTTGCAGGCTGAGGCTCAGGCAATACCGGACCCTTTGGTATGTTCTGTTCTAGTTCTTCTTTGGGTGCCAACGGAAGTGCCAGTGTCCAGAGCACTATTCCATCCTGAAAATACGAGCCCACTTTGAACGTTGGAATCCTGGGCTTTCAATGAGGCCACCTGATGTGGAAAAGGCCGTGCGGGACCAACCTGGGCTCAAACCCCATCTTTGTTCCTTGCTAACTGTGATCTTGGGCAGGTTACTCATCCTCTCCATGCCTTAGCCTCCTCATCTGTAAAATGGGCTAATTAATAGAACCTCCCTTGTAAGAATGTTAAGACAAGTAAGTGAGGTCATCCGTGGAAATCCTAGCATCTCGCACCTAAGCAGCACTCACCATGTGTAAGCTGGTCTTCTTGTTCTCTCCAGACCCCTCTCTAAAAGGCACCAAAATCATCTCTCGGGAGGGCCCTCTGAGATCCCGATCTACGATCTACGTGGAAACTAGAATGTCACTACAAACCTCACTTGCAGTGCAGGATGATTCAGTGGTCGGATATCTGGCAGCCTGGGGACAGCCTTCTCCATGGAGAGGTGGAGGCCTGGAGTAGATGACTCACAGTCTGAGGCTGGGGCAAGTCACGTGACCACATTTGGCTCCTGACTGGATGGCTCCTCTTCCTTAGCAGAGCTGGAATCCCACTGAGACTTCTAGGATCTCCTCTCTTCTCTTCTTCTGATGGGGACAGAAAGGGAGAGCCCCAAGCTGGGCTGAGCCTTGGCCATTCTTCTCAGACATCTGGATTCCTCTAAATAGAATGTGGCCAGACTGTGCGTGACAAAGGTGCCCCCTCTGCCTGCTCCCTGAGCAGCCCACCCTTTCCTTGCAGAGGAATGAGGGAGAAGTAGGGGCGCAGGAGCCAGAGCAGGGAAAGAAAAGGAAGAAGCTGTGCTATAAGGAATAGTTAGACTAAATTCCATGCCCAGAGGTAGCTCATGGGCGGCTGCAAGGCCCACAGAGTGGCCGCACTCCCTGGAGTGCTGGCCAGTGCTTTTTCACACCACCTGCAGCCTGCCCAGCGGGCACAGTCCAGCCTTGGTCCCCAAAGCTGACAGTCTTGCATCATATGACCAGCCCCCTCCAGAAGACTCCAGCCCCCTCATTCCCAGGGAGAAGTTACAGCCTTCTGTGACTCCACATAGCAGGAAAGAACACCTTCCCACTAACAGTGGCAGCTGGAAAGAAGCTCAGGCCAGCTCCACAGGTGGGGAAACTGAGGCCAGCCATGGCTCAGCAGAGGGCTGAGACACAGTGGGACTCAGTATTACTAGCCTTGTTTGGGCCCAAACCACCGAACCACCCTACCCTCCCGGATTCCATAGCTTTGAAGTTACATGCAGGTTGCTTCAAATCCTCCAGCTCTGCCCCTTACCCACGTGTGGCCTTTCGAAAGTTACTTAACTTCTCACTGCTTCTGTTTCATCACCTGTAAATGGGGTCAAATCGGGGAAAGCCAGAACTTGGCCTGGCAGAGCAGGTATGAAATAAACACTGTCTCTCCTTTTCTTTTCCAGACTTCCCTTCTGGTCCCTGGCTCTTTTTCTTTCCTTCCTCAAAGCTGCTTAAAGCTCAGTAAGCGCTGGGCCTCTGTGATCACTTGCTAGCCTGTTAGCATCCTGCATGCACAGCGATGCCCTCGCTCCTGTCTGACAGCGAGGCCCTCGGCGATTTCATCTGATGATGAGGCGGAGGCTGGAAATATGCAAAGAAACATCCTCTGAATCTTAAGGGAAGCTCCCAGCTCCTAAGAGAAGTGAGAAAGGACCTGCAGACCACCCCCGCCGTCCAGAGCTTCTGATGTAGTATAGTGTGAAAAATTAATGTTTCTCGTTCCTCAAGTTCGGTTTTTGCTTTTTACTTTCCAAATCAGGCATAGCTTATAGGAACCAAAGCAATCTGACAAGAGCGGGGAGAAACAAAGAAAGGATCTAAGGCAATGCTAACCAGAAAAGCACAGAAGCTGGGATCTCTCAGGGAAGGGACACACAGCAATGACCTCTGAGGGCGTGCCGGCTACAACAATAACAAGAAGTTGATGGTCAGTGCTCCTCAGCTATTGCGAGACTTGGGCTAGCCTGGCTCATGAGGGTCCCACCATCCTGGGGTTGGCGCTCCCCCATCAGGTTCACCAAACGGGAGAGCCTGCAATGGGTACCGGAAGCCAAAGGCAGCACCCAGCAGGTGAGGGACCAAGTGGGTTGGTACCAGAAGAGTCCCAGAGGCCAGGGCCACTGCCTGTGACAGGCTCTGGGGTGCCCAGCCCTCACTATCAGATACCTGGGGTGCCACCTTGCCTTCAGCAATTTCATCTGTCAGGGGGGCCAGACCAGAAAGTACAAGAGGAAATAATCTCTGGATGCTGAAGACCATCCCACGGAACTATACCCTTTGGGAACTGGTAACCTAGGAAAGGAAAGATTTAGGCCCCCTGTCCAGAGTGTCTCGTGTAATGCAGTGTGAAAATGTAATGTGTCTGGTGTCACATGTTCTGTTTGTTTTCAACCTTCCAGATCAATGGAGCGATGAGCGTGAGGGAAGGAGACTATCTCTATTTAAAGCCCAGACACAGAGCAGAGGGAACAATGGCTTAGGACACGGCTGAGAAAGATTTCATTCAAAAGAGGTTGAATGCAAGTCGTTTATTTTTCCATGGAAAGGAGAAAGCTCCTGGTGTTAGAAACGCCCTCTCATCCAGGACACCTGACTCCCTGATCATAGCAAACAAAGAGGACATTTGTACTTCGGGGAGGGGCGGGTTGTGAGGTTGGGCTTTAGAACATTGGTTTGTAAGAGTGCTGAGAGGTTTTTTATTGTTTTGGGGTGGTTTTTAAACAATTTTTTGTGTGACATTCTCCCCCGGTAGCTTTTGGCCCCTATGGGAGAGGCTGATTGCCACTCTTCTTTCTCCTCCTGTTGATCAGAAGGAAACTCTGCAGTTTGGCTAAAGCATCCGAACACAACCCCCAGCTGGCCCCTGCTTAGCTAATGGTCTCCGGCAAGGAACCGAACACCTTTGTGTCTCTGTCTACCGTCTGCCTGAAGACATCCTCACACCCTCTCTCTGCAAAGCGCATCTCCTGCTGTAGGAGCCAAAGTCACCAAGCACTCACTTCCTGCCCTCTGACAGCTAGGACACAGACATGTGACCAGTTCTGGTCAACGAGACTCAAGGGAATGTGTTTGGGACCTCTGGAAAAGATTGTCCTGCCTTATTTCTTAGTAGGAGGAGAAGGAAGAGGAGGAGGGGAGAAAGGGAGGAAGAGGAAGAGAAGAGTAAAGGAACCCTTTGTTTTATACTCCTTGCTACCCTTAACCATGGATGGGTGAGGGGGTGAGGCTCAGAGCTACTGTGCCATCTTTCAATGAAACAGGAAGGCGGAGAAAACCTCCAAGAGGCCAACCAGACCCCTGACATCACTGTGCTGTGAAGGGACCCCAGAATGCTCACCTCCAGAGTCCAGTGTGAGGACAAAGAAGGCCCTCTGATTTGAGTCACTTTTAGCTGCATGTCATTACTGGCAGTTGAACATACCCTCTCTGTGTGCCACTGTGCACAATTTAGAGTAAAGATTATAATTGTGTCGGCTGTGGGGCCACATTGCGCATGTCAAGTGTGCGGCGATGTGTATTGCACAAAAGAGGTCTGCACAGTGAGACTTCTCCTCTTCTCAGCCAAACCTAAACCTTGGGCCTCCAAACCCAACCATTTCTGTGAGGCTGCAAAAGGGCGGCACTCCAGAGCCCAGCCCAAGTTCCCAGGTGCCAACCAGGGGCGGGATTTAGAAGCAGCCTCACTGGCCCAGAATGCCACCCCCAGTGAGCATCCAGCCAGTGCCCAGGGAGGCAGGGGAACAAAGTGTGGGTCTTGGGAAGGAGGGGAAAGTGTCAAGGAAGTGAGTCAAGGGGGCTGTGAATATCTGACCCCTCCAAAAGTGCTGCGGAGGCGAAATGCCAGCCGAGCTTTATGTTCATCCCCTGATTGCATTAATAAGATAATGATGAGTCATTTAACTTTGCATCTGAAGAGTGAAGCAAATTACCTGTGTCTATATTGGTTAATGACGGAGACACTAACGAGACCTTTGCTGCCTGCTGGATCCAAAACTGACCTATCGCAAGGAGGCAATTTTATGCCCGTGGGTTTGCCACTTGACTGCAGCCATTTATCAGGCAGGAACACACCCCCGCCATGCACCCCACATTAGCTCGATGTCCTCCAGCACACTCCCCTCACCTCCCTAATGAGCTCCGATTTTCTTAACCCGATGATTCTGACGCCATTCATTATTTCCTGGACATGAACCACTGGGACCCCATTAGCCGATGCACAGGCGCCCAGGTGGGAATCTTCCACTTTGGCTACATTTCCCGAGAGAAGCATTCACCCAAGCCAGAGTCCTGGACTCCCCCCCCACCCCCCAGCAGCAGGAAGTGCCAGCGTCTCCTGTGGCCTTCCAAGCAGAAGGCGATAAGAGTAATCAGGAGGCAGCCGACCACATGAGCCTCCAAAGGCCACAGAGGCTCTCCTGGGACTTCGTGTTTCATTACGTTTGTAATTACGGCATCACTCCCATATGGTAAAACTGACCCCTCTTAAAAGTGAGCAGCCCTGGGAGTTACAGCAAATGCATGCAGTCAGGTAGCCACCATCCCTTGTTAGACGCAGGAACATTCCCTCCACTCCGAAAAGTCCCCTCATGCCTTCCAACTTCTGACTCTTCTCCCTCTCCTGGCCTCTGGCTACCACTCGTCTGTCTTTTTTCCCTGGAGTTGGCCTTTTCCAGCATGCCATACACACTGGGAAGCCTTTGAGTCTGTGTCTTTCACTTAGTAAACTGCATTTAAGACGTATTCAGGTGGTAGGTCGTGTGCACATGGTTTGTTCGGTTCTGGGTACCGAGTAGCGTTCCGCTGTATGGATGTGCCACAGGGCGTTTGCAGGGTCCATGGTGGTTCTGTGGGCACTTACCTGTCTGGTGTATGTTATTTTACTGAATCCTCAGAAAAAACTCAGAGGCAGGCACAATGGTCTCCATTTAGAGATAAGAACACTGGACCACAGAGCTAGAAAGAGACAAGGATGGCCCAGGCACAATCAAAGGGGCAGTCCAACCCATCTTCCAAACATTTCTCAACAAGCAGCTCATGGAGGCCCTTTTAGGGCAGGGGACGATGAAGAGCCCTGTAGTCCCTGAACCGAGGGACTCAAGGTCTAGGATCCTCCTGTCTGCTGTGCAGAGTGAGTTCCCCAGGCTTTCTTGCACCTGAGGCTGAAACCCCTGTGGGTGCATGACCCTGGAGGAATGGTCCTCCTAGTGTGTATAGGGAGAAACGACTCAGCCAGCCAAACACCTTGGGAAACTGACCATCAGAAGCAGGAAGAAGAGGCAATGGGAGATGTCTTTTCCTGCTATGTAGTGCTCTTGAGACAATGAGGTTGTGGGTTTCACAAGACAGACATGCCAGCTGCTGCCTACAAGTAAACAGAGTCATCCTGAGGCCATAAGAGAGGAAGGGGTGGGGGAGGGGCGGGGTCCAGACAGCATTGTTGGGGTTTCCTCCGCCCACCCCTGCTCCAGGCAGCACTGCCCTGAGGCTGGAGACAACGCCTGCTTTACAGCCTCCCCTGAACAGCCGTAAATACAGCTGGACAAGTCCTCAGGACAGCCTCCCCTGAACAGCCGTGAATACAGCTGGACAAGTCCTCAGGACAACACTGGACAAGCCACGGTCTGGGGACCTCTGAGTCCCCAGGGGGAGAAGCTGGAGAGGCCCATGGTCCTGAGGATCTGCTTAGGGGCATGGGCTCTGGGGTTTCCCAGCTTTCTCTGAGCTTAGACTCCTCCCTTCACACCCCATTTCTTGGCCTGAGCCATCAGGAGGGTGTCCGTCTGGACTCGGGACGGGGTCTGCAGATCATTTCCTCTGGGGTCCCAGGGAGCACATCCGCTGGGCTTCCTCACTCCTCAGAGAAGTGCCCTAAATATTTGTTCTCTCCACTGCCACACAGTGTCAGTTTTAATAAGAAGGATTGGAGCAATATTTAATGAAAGAAAGTAAGAAGGGATGCAGAGAGGGATGGAGGGGGGACAAAGGGAGGGGGAGAAATAGGATTCTATAAACCTGGTCTCTCACCTACATGGCGAGTGTAGGAATTTTAAACTCAAACCCCAGATCGGATCCATACTCTATCCCATTTTAGCTACATGAGTTACTTTAGTTTTCTGAGACCCTGCTTCCTTGTCTATAAAACACGGGTGCATATCTCAAGATCAGGGGGAGGATCACACAAGATTATTTAAGGCCTCAGCCCAGCATGTGGCGCTTCTCATTCAGAAGGGACAATTATGGCTCCCATTCTGGGTTTCACGAGAGCCTCTCTGAGCCGGCCGTGGTACAGGCTGGCCTGGGCCCCCTGTGCCTCCTGAAAAGCCATCCCAGCCGCAGATCCATGGCGCATGTGTGGCGTGTGCTTGCAACCCCTCTCTTCAGACCGTAACCTGTGGGTCTGTGTCTACTGCCCGCCCACCCGTGACCAAGAGGCTGCAGTGGGCTCCCGCGAACTGTGCAGAGTTCATGGGAGCCCACAGTCCTCAGGCCTGAGCTCAAGGATGGTGGAGAAGGACTTCATTAAAACAGACGTCAGAACTCCGTTCAACCCTCATCCCGCAGCTCATGCTAAATTATTGAACATCAGCAAGGACACCCGAGGCTTCCCCACTTGCTAACAGATGGCTTTCAAGTGAATCTCGGTGCATCTTCTCGATGTAAAAATCAACAGGGGATTGCACACAGCCCAGGGACACAGCACCAGAGAGGAAGACCCACCAGAGACCCCCTCAGAGACTGCCCACCTGTCCCTTCCAGCTCCTCCTCTGACTCGCCTGCCCGTGTCCGAGTTCCAGTCGTCCCCTCACCCCAGGGCTCTCTGTTCCTGAGTCCAAAGGGAACACCTGAGCTGTCCACAGCAGCAACTGGAATAATTACTGTTGCATGAGGGCCTCGTTGGTGCTCAACATTGCACACACATTGTTTTATTTAATCTTCACGGTAATCCTTGGCAAGGGAGATGTCATCAATATCCTCTTATAAACGAGCAGAGGAGGCTCAGAGCCCTTAATTGCCCAGGGTTGCACACTTGCAAAGTGTCCCTCTGGCACCGACAAGCCTGCTCTGAGCCTCTCTCCTGCACCATCTCCTGGTCACTGCCCACTAGCCCTAGAAATCCTCACTGCAGCCCTGGGCCTGCACCCCAGATCTGGGAGCATGTTACCTGGGTGCAGGCAGAACGTCCTCCCTGGAGACTGAAGGGAAGGAGACAGATGTGGGAGAGACAGAATGATGGAAAGGTAACTTAGCCCTCCCGTGTGAACAGCCCCTCCTTACGGGGGGTGGAACTCTGAGGATGGAAACGGGCTGTTTGCCTAGAGCCAGGATGTCTGCTGTGGTGAAGCAGCTCTCCTGACCCCGCTTTCCGTCCTGTCCCCTGGCTTCCTGAAGTGATGTCCAGCCTGTCCCCTGTCGTTATTATTTATTCTAATGGCTGCATTTTATTAAGCAGTTACTCTCTGGCGGGCACTGGGATAAAACATTATCTTGTTGACATCATTACACTCAAAAGATTTGTCATAAGGAGAGTGGGGTCCATGAAGGATCTGACTGTGCCAAATACTTAGGCCCCTCAGGCTTGGGGTCTGGGACAGGTCCCTTGATTTTATACATTTTGTAAGTGAATGAAAGCATCTCAGGAAAGAAGTCCCAGGCAGCAGCTGACTGAGCCCCACCGCCTCCGAGAGCCCCAGCAGCCATTTTAACAGAAGGATCACTCACACCCAGGATCCCTGCTGCGAGGAGAGGGCTTATGCCATGTACTTGAAAGCCTCTCCTCAGCTTGCTGCAGCCTCAGGGTCCCCAAAGGATCCCCAAAGGGTCCACCCACCTGGCAGGTGAGCAGGGCAGCAGGAAGGTGCTGTGCCCACCTGCCCCGTCTCCTCAGAGCCCCATCTTCAGCCCTCTCAGCGAAGGCCAATCTCTCCATGGAACTCTCTGGCCCTAGAGATCCAGCTTGCAACCTCCAGGTCAGGAATTCTCCCTAACTTGTGTTTTGTTTGCTACCTCAAGGGTCCTCCCCTCCTCTCCTGGTCTTCCCACTGGATGTTCAAGTGCCACCGGGGAAGAAAAGCCTGTCCCGGGCCTTTGCTCATGGGAGGAGTGCCAGGCTTCCTAGAAGCTGCGTCTGCTGGCTGCTTCCTCTCGTCTCTCATGCTGGCCCACAGTCATCTCAGGAATCCTTTTTAAAGGGTGACCCTCTGCCCTTCCAAACCCCCCAGGGGTGAAAAAACCCTTAAGATGGTTGTTTAGTAACAACACTCAGTCATTAGCCTCTGGGCACATGGTAAAATATAGATCAGAGGGGGAAAGGCAGGAATCACACTGCCATTTGTCCTGTTACGAATGTCATTATGTGTTCCATCATGGCGTATTACCGAGATGATTAGTGGCAACAAATGACTTCTGAAAAATGATTATGTGCCATTAAAAGCATTAGTCTGTCTGAAACCAGCACAAACAAATGGCCGTGCAAAGATGAGTCATTAGTTGGAAGGCTGAGTGACGTGACCAGAGCTGCCAGCGTGCCAGGCAATTAGTGCTGCCAACAGGTTGGGGAGGCAGAGCGGAGAGCCCAGCTCCACGGCCCAGCCCCGGGAGCCCTGGCCCCGGGGGGCTGAGGGGCTGTGGGAGTCACACTCCTCCTGGGGAAGCCCGAGATTTGGATGCGCTTAGAGCAGCCCGCCTTCTTTCCCCACAGCCCGGGCAGGAATGTCCCAGCCATCCCCAGCATGACAGGGGCGTGGGCTGCGGCTCCTGTGGGTTACAGCAAACCAGATGTGGGGAGAAACACGCAGGAGTGCGCCTTAACCACGGAGGAGTAAGTGTGCAGCGAGGCCCCAGCGGAGGTCCCTGGGGAAAATATTGTCATTGACACCACCAGAAAAAAAAAAGGCTCACGGAGTCACAGTGTAATTTACAATGACAAGCATATATAGAGAAGCTATAATTTGGGAGATTAAAAAACATTTCTTGAACATATACTGAGATAAAATAGCTTTGATGTGACGGCAAAAGAAGGAAATAATAAGTAAAAAGGGTTGTCGTTGTCTAGTTTTATTTTAAATGTAGCCCAGCTCCAACAGCGGTCCTTGGGGTGCAGACAGCTTTCATGCTGAATTTTGCTAAGTACAGGCGGACTTGGTTTGGAGGAGATGTCAGAAGTGAGCTCTCTGTCTCTCTGTTCCCCCATCTGGACCTGTGCCCAGGCTCATTATGTGGGGGCTTCACCCCTGGAGGGGTTACCTCAAAGTATGCCAGGCACATTCTGTCACTGGTCAGGTTCCAGAGGTAGTAAGTTCTCTCTTTCTCTCCCACTGCCCACCTTTCTCCGTGTCTCTCTCCATGCCACACCCCTCCCCATCTCTCTCCCTCCCCCCTTTCCTTCCCCTCTGCTTTCTTTTATTCCATCCGTCCATGCATTCACCGGCGTGTGTGGACAACCTGCCCCGTGCCTGGGCTCCAGTTGGTTGTCAGGCCACCAAGCTCAAGCTGATACGGACCATCGCTGCCCCCATGGAGTGTGCAGTCCCAACCAGGGGACCGCTAACAAGGTCACTGAACTTCATTTCCACGAACCAGGCGTGGTTCTGAGTTCCGCGTCTTACTTCATTTGCCCCTCATCTGTGAAGCAGGTAGGATGACTGTCGGCATCTCACAGGTGAGAAAGCAGCCCTAGAGAAGTCATACCACTGGAAAGCTAGACAATAAGGCTCAAGGCTGGCCTCACAGGCCCGTGAGCTGGAGCCTGCCATTAACTCCCCTGCGTCCCTGTGGCCGTTGCTTAATCCCACTCTGGCGTCCTCCCTGCCGCACCCCTCCCCCCCCCCCCCCCCCCCCCCCCCCCCCCCCCCCCCCCCCCCCCCCCCCCGCCATGGATGTCAAGAGGCCCTGGCAGGCCCCCGGTGGCAAGAACTCAGTGTCCTTGGCTATTCCTGGTGGAGAGACCTGGGAGCAGGTCAGGGTGCTGCCCAGTGGACTTTTATTTTCTCCTTTCAGAGAGAGTCTTTAGAGCTTGTCTAGGGCCAAGGTCCAGCTGTGTAGACTCTGGGCAGCTGTGGTTCTGTCCAGCTGGTCAGAATCTCCTGGGAAGCATTTAAAAAACAGCATTGCCCAGGCCTGGCCCTGCCAGGATGGAGAACTGTGGTCTAGTCTCCCTACTTCTCGCCTGATACAGAGAAGGAAACCGAGGCTGGCAGAGGGGCTGTGACCAGCCAGGGTCAATGAGCTGCTGCTCAGGGCAGAACCAGGCCGGGAGCCAAATAACTCCAAAAATCGGGCTTCCTCCCTCTTGCCTTTCTGTCTCTTGAATCTCAAACTCTCTCCCTCCCAACTGCCACTCCAAGGCCAATGGCAGCCGAGGCTACAAGAGGCAGCAAAGCCATGGCAGCCGGACCTGGAGGCTGTCGGTGCTGAGTGACACCTGTCACAACCCTGGCTGCTCTGCGGCCTCCGAAGCCCTGCCCCACGGGCAGTCTTCATCCGTTGCTGCGGCTGCCCTTCCATTGTCAGTGCCAGAAGCATCCTCCATCTCAGAAAGGTGGCCTAGTTCCAAAAGCCCTTTGTCTCTCTCTTTCGTTCAGGCCTCACTGGGGACGACCGGCTCATTCCGGAGAAACCCAGACACGCTGTTCTTCATCTTTATCGAACTTGGCTTTGCAGTTCTTGTTGCTTTGATGGGAGACGGCTGTGACAGCAGCTCGGAAGGGCTGGGATGAAATTGTTTTTTCCCACTTCTTACCTCGTTCTATTAGAAAAACATAAAATCTCTTTCCCCTGCTTGTTTGTTTTATTTTTCTTCCTGCCTCTCACTAAGACAGAGAACAAAGTGATATTTGATGATGAATCTGCTTGTGTCTCCGCTACAACAGGCCATGAATGTCTGTGAGGTTAGTTGGCTGAAGACGGAGTCCAGCTGCTACAGAAGATTAAAACTAGCCATTTGGATGACCCCTACTTCCAGGGCTGATTGCCTTCTGGCTACCTCTTCTTGACACTGAAAAAAATTAGGACTCCTAATAGCCAGCCTAGAAGTTCTTCAAGATGTATAACTTCAGTCTCTCTTGCTGCAGCTCAGACTTTTTGAGTCAAGCCAATTCTCATCCTCTCTGCAGAGGCTTACAATACACAAGACTATCACAGACAGTCTCTCTTCCAGCAGCAACTAGCCACAGGCAGCTTTCTACTTAGTTGGGACACTGATTTCAAGGCTTGCTATTCTGGGAAATGCTGAAGCAGCATCTGGGGTGCCCAGCAGTTCAGAGTCAACAACTCTGCAAACATGTTGACATTCTCTCCTTGTCTGCAGAGCTTTCCTTAGGACCAGAACAAGGACATGGGTGACAATATCTTGAAAGATCTAATTGCTACACCTCTCCACGCAGAATCTCCAAGGACCCTCAGACTCTAGGGCACTTTAGAGTCACCTACTCAGTGGACATTAGGGACTGAATATTTGTAAACCTCTATCCGCCAAATTTATTTGTTGGAGCCCTAACCCACTAGGTAATGGTATTTGGAGGTGGGGCTTTTAGGGGGTCACTAGGGTTAGGTGAGGTCAGGAAGGTGGGCCGTCATGATGGGATTAGTGCCCTGGTAAGAAAAGGTAGGGGCCAGTTCTCTTTTTCTCCACCACGTGAGGACACAGCGAGAAGGCAGCCAACTGCAAGCCAGGAAGAAGGTCTTCACCAGAACCCAACCATGCTGGCACCTGATGTTGGGCTTCCAGACTCCAGAACTGTTGTGTAAGGCCCCCAATCTATGGTCTGTTGTTACGGCAGCCAGAACAGACTAAGACAGTGGGTCCGAGGTGAGGTGTGGGGTCTGTGATTGCTAACAAGCCCCCAGGTGATGCGCATGTTGCTACTGTTGTTCCATTGAGCACACTTTGGGAAACACACATCCAGACTCTCCAAAAAGGTACCTCCTCACCTTGGGTTGGCTCCTGTGTGCCTGAGAGATGAGACCAAGTGAAAAGCCTGCCAAGTAGAGTGCAAAGACCGTGCAGACTTTGGAGTGGGGCACATCTGAGTTGGATGCTGCCCTGAGACTTTCTAGCTAAGAGACCACAAGAAAGTCATTTAACATGCTATCTTTCTCATCATTTAAACTGGAATGAAGATGACAACTCTGTGAGGTTGGTACTGGATGGGATGTTACATGTAGAAAGTGCCTTGCTCCATGATGACACGCTGTCCTATCTAGGCTTGCTTCTGTATTGTTTTCAGGGTGAGAGAGAAGGAGGAAGTGGTCTTCAGGAGCCTGGGGTGGTATTGCTCAGGTTTCTCCATCATTTGTTTCATGAATTTGGAAAGCCCAAAGTCTGTACGTGTCATTGCTTACCTCAGTTCTTAAGTGGAGACATCTGGGTATATTGACAGCTTCACCTACCAGCAAAGTGTGCCCTGATCTCCCAGAAACTGCAAAAAATTCACAAATCCTGGGGAAGAGGATGCAAGCAGCAATTAGGCGTGGTCCATGGGAAGAGCCCTATTGCCCGAGGGATTCAAGTGCCTCCCATCCCTGGCTGGAGATGAAAAGCAAAGAAAGTTCTCAGCTGGCTGAGCATTCAGGAAGCCTGGGCAAGAAGTCTATCCTGTGTGAGAGGTAAAAAGGATGCAGAAGGTAAACCAGTGCAGAGCCCACCTTAGCCTAGGTTCTCTGAAGACAGAGCCTGTGACAAGGCTTTGGGGCATGGAGCATATTAGTTATCTATTGCTATATAACAGATTACATACATGCAATGGCTTAAAACAACGCACAGTTATTATCTTACAGTTTCTGTGGGTCAAAAGTTCCAGTATGGTTTAGCTGGGTCCTTTATCTTAGAGCTGCAAAGTGTCAAGCTTGGGCTGAAGTCTCATCTGAAGGCTCATTTGGGAGGAATCCAAGTCCAAGCTTATAAGCTTGTTGACAGGATTCAGTTCCTTGAGGTTTGTTGAAGGGAGGGTCTTATTTACTAGCCCTGTGGGCCTTTCAACATGGTAACTTGATTCATCACAGTGTACAAGTTAAGAAGGCAATAGAAAGAGTCTGCTAATAAGACAGAAGTTACAATCTCTTGTGAACTAATCATGATGTGACATCCCATCCCTCTTGCCATTTTCTATTGGTTAGAGGCAAGTAACAGGGCCCGCACTCAAGTGGAGGCAATTCCATAGTGAATAATGGAAGGCAGGGATCATTGGGCACTATCTAGAGTCTGCCTATCACAAGGTTATCAGCATGTCTGCCCTCAGGAACAGCAGTGTGAGACAGAGAAGGCAGGAAAGACAACTCAAGGATATACTCTGTTGGAGCTGACCACAACAACAGGCACCAGGACTAAGGAGCCTGTTTGGCCCAGGAAACACAAGGGGAAAGCATTTGCCCATTGGTTCCTGATCCCTGTGGGTCAAGGGTAGCTCCCCTGAGTATTAACTCCTGTTGCTTCCAGGCTATACGTGTGTGATTCCAGAGCGGGACCCTGGGACATCTCATATCATGCTATTCAAAAACCTGGAGCAGGATGCAGGATGCCCTAGATGGGCCAGGGGCCAGGTGTTGATAAAGCCAGCTGAGTGCTGCACAGGTCAAGTTGCTGCAGCAGTGGCCGGAGAAAGAGGCCCCAAGAGGAATGAAGTGATGTATGTGGCGTGGCTAATATAAGACCTTCCCCAAAATGTGTGTGTCACATAGGCCTCCACCGGGTGGGGAGTGGGGGAGGGGAAGGCAGGAGTCACTGTGTCACTGTGAGTTTGAAGAAAGCTAACGCAATGGGGCCACATCCAAGTTCAGTACCTTCTCCTACCCAGAGGCAGCTCTTCTGGTGACCCCCTTCTGTTCATGGCCCCATCATCCTCACAGTCCCCCAGGTTCACCTCAAACCTCTCTGGAGTCTCTTTTCCTTGGCAACCCATGCCTTACAGATACTGCTGGCCACATACCTTGGGGGTCCAGTGCAAAATGAAAAGGAGGGGCCTCTTCTGAGCACAGGGACTGTTCACAGCACAGGTCACTCACCCATGAAGCCCCGCCTGCAGGGCCTGTGACTCCAGGACTCTCTTCAGTCCCTCCACCCTTGTGCCCGTCAGGCTCTTAGCATCCTCTGCTCTCTTTCCCTCTTGGCCTCCCCAACTCCTGCTCAAAGAACCTTCCATGCATCTGTGTTCCTGAAATAGTGACCTTCATCCAGGGCCTTGCAGGTGACCCATCAGTCTTACTGCAAACACAGTTTGCTATGACTGTCTACCTGAAGTGCCACCCCGAGTACTCCCTGGGGGGGAGGGGGCAGGGGTGGGTACACACAGTCAGGGTGTGTAGTGTGCAACAGGCATAGCTGTGTACAGCAGCCTTGAATCAAAGGAGGACTTGACCAAAAACCAAAATTGGGAGCTCTTTCCTTGGAGGGTCTTCCGACAGAGCCCCTGTGCCCAGCACTAGTGTTAAGAACTCACTCGCGCGTATCATATCACTTACTGTGTCCCAAGCTTTCCTTAAGTTTTACGCACACATTGACTGATTTCATTCTCATGACTGTCCTATAAGAAACTTTCTCGTATTATTCCCACTTTGTGGAAGAGGCAACGAGGCAGTGAGACATTAAAGAACATTCCCAGGGCCATGGGGTCAGCACAGAGCTGAGATTTGGGCCCAGGTGGTCTGGCTCTCAAGTCAATTTCCTCAACCACTACACCGCTCTGGGAATGAGAGCCGAGGTTGTCAGGGTATTGGGCATGTGTGTAGTATTTTGGAAGCTTGACTGTGTTATGTATTGTTTGCAGTTTGAAGAGGAAGGTTTACATTTCATTTTTCTAATTCCTTTGCTTTTTGCTGAAATTCTCTTGGGAAAGCCTAGACAATATCAGGAAAGGAGAAAAAGGCCAAGGGAGATGGGTAGATATGTTGGGTAGGTGGGTGGATGGATGCTGTATGGATGAATGGATGGAGAGATGGGTAGATGGATAGATGGGTGGGTAGGAGAGTGGATGGATGGATGGGTGAATGGGGAGGTAGGTGGGTGAGTAGGTTGGTGGGTGGATATAGATATAGGGAAATGTCTAAAACTCAGGTTATGAACAATGAGAAAGGGGAATAGGAGAGGGTGGGCCCCTAAGCAAGGCTTGGTGGTCACTTTTGAGAACACAATAAAGGCCCAATGAATTCTCCCTCACCAAGATCGGTCAAAATCCTATTTCATGTCCAAGGCCCAATGGAATTGCTGTGTCCCAGGTGGCCCCCATCAAGCTGACACTGAATCTACTAAAAGGGGCACTGGGAAGCTGCAGGAACTGTGTTGTTTATCTCTTTCCAGAAGAAGGAGTGCTCACTGGGGCCTGGGACCCTCCTGAGAGGTCATCCTGACCAGCACAAGCAGCAGTGTTGATGGGGGACAGCAAGCTAGTAAGGTCCCACTTCTAGGAACAGCCGCTAGTGGGTTGCCATGGGTTCAGGAGTCCTAGGTTGACATGACACAGAGTGGTTGCCTTGGGGACGTTGGAAGAGGCAGCCTTTCTGGCCAGCCCAGGTGAGCAAGGAAGAATACCAAAGCGGAGTGAGAGGAGTATCGTCAGACCCCAGGGAGCAGCCATAAGATTGATCACGCTGCTGCTTTCTCTGTCTGTAACAGATACGCTATCAGCTCCTGCCAGTTGGGGGAAGGAACTTGGGTTTGTGTAACTCAGAGCCTGTTTGGAGGACTGGAGTAAATGCAGACCTTGGAACTCATACCATGAGGAGCTTGGGTGTGAAGAGGAAGGGGCATGGCCAGCTATGTCCTCCAGCCAGGAGGCACAACTGTCTCTGCTGACCTCCTCAGTCATGTGTCTTCTTACCTGATAAATTCACAGTTGGTTCACCTGGTCACCATTTGCCATTTGCAACTGTGGTGAGTCACAGCTAAGTGACCAGTTCTCTCCAACTGGTCAGGACTCAAAGTTCTCCCCCTACCCACCCAAGGAGCAGCAGGACCCCACTGCTCCCTGTCCTTGGACTCTTTGCAGGATCACCTTGCCACCTTCATCCAACCCTCTGCAACTGACCAGGGTGACTATCCTCCCTTCTGCCTAGTTTCCCAACAATGTGGCTACTTCAAACAAGTGTATGTGGTTGCACCCAACCTGTCGGTGGGCAAGAGCAAGATGCATTCAGAAACATGGGAGAAAGTCCCATTAATACTTTCCAAACCATCGATGTTCTTCCTCCGGTCAAAACCAGGGAGAGTGAGAGTGAGGAACAGACCGTGTGTTAAGTGCAGAAGGCTGTTGTAACCCTCGGCTGCTATCTGAAAGCAGATTTATTCATGAGTTGCCACCTAACACACAGTGTGGTCTTCCTTGTAGCAGGACAGACCCCTTCTCATGAGTGCACCCAAGGTTTCTCCAGGCTGAGGGAGAGGATTCGCACCATCCAAGAGGCCACACAGCTGATCGCTGATTCAGGAACCAGCTGACAGTTGCAGCGTGGGGGATGCTGCACTGACAGCCAGATGTTCACGTCTGCCAGCAAAACATCGCAAACGTGCAGGCAGGCTTGCATTTTCACCTCGGTTCTGCCACCTCCCTGAACATCCCTTTCCTTCATCCTGACGGTGCAAACTAAGTCATCTTCGCATCAATGTACTTTCACCACACTGAAACGTCCAAGTTTGCAGCTAGCTTCCTCCCAGGTTGAGTGCACCTGGGATGGGATATGCATCGTACCCACAGAGGCTCTTAGAGCCCCAGTGGGTAACATGCCGCTCTGCTCAGGAAGGTCTGGTCCCAGCCACAGGAGCCCTAGAGAATGAATCCTGCCTGTTGTTCTCCTTCCCATGTTTCAAGTGGCTGCTGTGACAAATGACTGGGACCAGCTGTAACAATAACAGCCACCACAGCACCACCCCTACAACAATGCCCAGGCACAGGCTAGATGCTTTCCATACTTGTCCTAGAAATCCTCATGACATCTTCTTGGGTATGTGTACAATATCACTCCTGTTTTATAGGTGAGAAAACTGAGGTCTGGAGAAATATACCTGGATTAATATCACACCACTGGGAGACTGGTCTGCGGTAACTTTTTTTTTTTTTTTTTGTCTGCTTGACTATGTCTGAAGTGTTAAAGGATAATTTTTCCCAAAAGGCAACGTCATGACTCTGATACTTTAACCCATGCCAATGATCTTATTTGGCTTAATATTAGTGAGGGAACCAGGCAGATGTTACCACTAATCCAAAGGAGAAATCTGAAAAGCATCATTCAGGTGGCAGAAAGGACAGGGGAGGTGAATTTACAATAGTCTGAAGCTGGAGGAGGGAAATCAATGGAACTGCTGGATGGAGTCTATTTGCATGTCTACAGATAATAATTATTTTGCATTGCTATCAGTTATCTACAAGCTACAGGGCCGGAAAATAGCTCAACGGCACGAAAGGCTAAACTCAGAGGACCTGCAGTGCGTGTGCTAAGCAGCTTGGTTTCCCACTGGTGACATCGTGGTTCCCCACTGATGACACTGTGGTTTCTCTCTGGTGACACCGTGTTCTTTTCCGCTCATTCCACATTTCCTCACAGGAACAAGTACTTGAACCAGGTCTAGACAATCCTGCCTCACTCTGCCTGGTGGTGGAAGCAGTTAACATAAAGAGTGGGCAATCAGAATCCTTCCTGGGATCGGTGCATGGCCTCAGGGAGAACAAAATGATCTCGGCTGGTGCGGTCAGGCCAGGGCTGCCAGCCACGCAGAGGAAAAATGTCTGACAGAGACAACTGTACTGAGCACTTGCCATGTGTCATGCACTCCTTCACAGGATTTGTGTGCACTGATTCCTTTAATTCTCACAATAAACTATTGGAAATTCTATTGTTGTTCCATTTTACAAATGAGAAAGAGAGGCTCAGGGAAGCTAAGGAACTTGTCCAAAACCACATTGCTAATTAGTAACAAAACCAGACAGTCCTTTTCCAGAGCCATTGCTTAAAGCAGTTTGCTCTCTGGCCCTTATAAAGCAACCCAAAAAGGAAAGCAGAGGTAGATAATGATGGATGACAGAGAGCAAGATAGCAGATGGGACTGAGGGCCTGTTTCAACCCTTAACTTGCTTAAACCAATGGGGGGGGCAGTTCTAGAAGATTCTAGAAGGTTCTAGAGCTCTTCCTGTCTTGGATTCCTTGAGTAACCCTTTATTATCCTTTTCAATCACCAAAACGATACTTCTCCACCCTTTTCCTTTTTTTTTCTTGCTTAAGCTCCTTCGAGTTGTGCTTTTGTTCTATAGAGAATTTTGACACACAGCTATTAAGTGACAGAGATGAGTTTCAAATCCTCACCTACCTAAAATGCACAGCTGCCTCTTTCAGTTTCCTCACCTGCAAATGGGATAATCATTACACCTACCCGGCTGGGTTATTGTGAGGATTAGGTACATCAATCCACGGAAAGCTCCAAAAAGAATGCCTGGCACCTAAAAGTACTCAATACAAGTTAGTTTGATTATCAGCTCCATTTTGCAAATGGATAAACTGAGACAAAAGATGTTATAAACTTTGCCTGAGGTTATGCACTTGCCACCATTTATTAGCAAATGGCAGAGTCAGCAATTGAACCCAGGCAGTGATTAGAGCCTGTTTCTGGGAGGGCCCTTGAGAAGTCACCTCTGTGACTTCTGGCCTCGCCTCCTGTCCAGAGCTGAGCAGCAGCTGTCCTGGGAGCCTGGGCCAGGACTGCAGGGTGGGAGGGCCTCCAAGCTCCTGCCAGCTCCTCTTCCAGCCCTTAGTCTGCAGCTGAAAGAAGGACAGGCAGGTGGGGCCTTCCAGCCCTGAGCCACAGGGCGAGGCAAGCAGAGTACTGGGGCATTGACTCCCACTTAGTTGGGGTCTTGTGCAAATGGACCTGCTCCCATCCCATTATCTTACCCAGCTACCTCTGAAGCACCACCATACCTAGCCTGCCTCCTCTTCTCCCGGCAGCTTCCAGCTATGGAAGCATAAATCCAGCTAATGTGTCCAAAAAAGAAAAATCAAAATGTCAGATCTGCAGAGATGGTTCAATTGAAGAAATATTGATTGTCACAGAGAATATTCTCACTTTATTCACCTACTTAGTCTGCTCCCCTAGGCACATACAAACTTATCAAATATTGTCACAGCATATGATAACGCTCATTCCCGACGTTCTGACTGCTCAGGCTTGGGTCCTGCTCACCGTGCCCACCCCGGGGTGGGGGCAGTAATGGCAGGGTTGGGCGAGGGAATTCCTGTGGGACAGGAATTCTGCAGGTCTGAAGAGTTTGTGTAGTCAAATAAAGTTGGGGACCTTTAGGTTCCTCAAAATTAAATTAAATTATTTAGAATCTGGCTTCTCAGATCCTTTATGATCATGATAATAATAATAATAGATAATAATAGCCCAACATTGACTGTAGCCCAGTGTACCCGGAACTATACGTATTAACTCACTGCAGCCTCATATTGATGCTGTGTTACCCCTGTGTTAAAGCTGAGCAAATCAAGACACAGAGCAAGTAAGTCACCTGTCCATGGTCAAGAACTCTTGGGTGATGAGACAAGATGAGAATGCTGGATCCACAGGCTTGATCTCTTCATCACACGGCTCTAAGTGGCAGGTGTAGAATGCAGTACTTCCTAAACTTCTTTGGTGGTTCTGAACCTGACCCCATGCCTTGTTTGGTCCCAAAGAATCTCCTGGGACTCAGGTTCTGTGTAATATTTGAGAACATTGGCTCAGTTTACCTGACTGGCTGGCTCCAGTAGCTCTCAGAGCCCCCTTCAACTGTATACTTAGAAGCAAGTGCAAGTCAGTATGGTACCTGAGTGGATACTGGTGTTTTGTTTTTTCTTTTCTTTTTGGTCCCCAAGACATCTCCTGGGCTGTGATCCAAAAGTCAGGACTCCTGAAAAAAAAAAAAAAAAAACAGACACGCTGGGCTGGGGCCAGTGCCTTTGCCTCCTGGACCTAGAAACAGATAGCTGAGAAAAGTGGAATGGACTACACTGTCTTCTTCCTCGCCACCACCTCTGGCAGGTCACCAAGTCTGGAATGGCTTTGCCACATGCAGAAAGGATCTTTCCAGGGGTTAGATTCAGCCCAGAAAAATAAAGATGCTAATCAGTCTGGGCAGCTGCCCTTGTCTCCCCACCTGGGGCTCAGCCACACCCACCTGCAATTTCTGGCTTGACTTGATGCCTTGGCAGGCATCCTCAGCAGGTGCACGAAGTGGGGGCTTTAGTCCCAGGAGCCTTTGCCAAAGCCCCATTCCCTCGGAGGGAGATGGGATGATAAGGGTTCAGTAGAAGATTATCGACAGCAAGCCATGATGAGAAGACATAGTTGGCCAGAGCTGATGATGAGGTAATTAATTCTACTTAAGTAAAATGTTATTAATAATTAAATACACTAATTAAGAAAAATGGGATCAGCTGTTGTCAGTATAGCACAGAAGCTGAAGCTCCACTGACACATTTCTTGGGCAGCTTCCTGCTGGGGGCGGATGGGACAGAGGGAAGCAGGCACTGTCACTTTGGGGCCCAGGAGAAGACAAAGGAGCCATGAGCTGGCAAGGCCTCTATGCAAGGAAAAAACAGCTTGAGGTATCCAGTAAGCAAGGTTCAAAAGACTAGAAAAGATTCCAGGAAGCAGTGATGTCAGTTGGAAGGAGCTGGAACCTGGCCCCCATATGCCCACTCTCTACAAAGTCCAGGAAGGCAGTGCTGGATGGGGGCAGCAGAGAGCAGCTCTGGGAGGTGGGGAGGTGCTGAAGTGAGACGGGCCCTAATGGCAAGGTCAGTGATGGGAGAAGAGACAGGGAGAGAGGCCAGATCAGGGATCAGGCAGGGACAGGTATCTGGTGGTCAGAAGGTGGGTTTTCAGTGAGAACTCAGATCAGGGGAGCAGGCAGCACAGCAGCACAGGATTCAGAACTAGAAGATGGATTTACTAGCCACGGGAGGGTTCCTCCTCAGCACGGCTCTACTGACATTTGGGGTTTCTGTGTTGTTGGGGCTGTCCCATGTGTTGTAGAGTGTTTAGCAGCATCCCTGGCCTCCATGCACTAGGTGGCAGTAGCACCTCCCAGTCAAGACATGGAAAATACCTCCTGACATTGCTAAATGTCCTAAAGGGGTGCAAAATCAGCCTGTCTTGAAAAACCACTAAGCTGATTTTGAAAACTAAATTGGCAACTTAACATAACACAGGTTTATTGCTTCCCCTCCTGAGGCAAGGGGGCTACTCCTTGTGTCACCTAGGCCCAGGATCCCTCCAACTTGTGGCCCACTGGCCCCAGTTCCCTCCACTGGACCATCCATGTCCAGTTGGATGATGAGCTAAGGAAACGAGTGTGGAGCATTGTTGGAGAGATTTTAGGGGCCAGCCCCGGAAGTGTCTGATTTCACTTTTGCCCACAAGCCACTGGCTCTACCAAACCACAGAGGGTAAGTGTGACCCAACAGTGTGTGAAGGAAGACCCCTATAGGGGCAACATTGTTGCCCACCAGCAGCATGTCTCCTCCTGAGCTCGCCCTTGACTCTGCCATGAATGGTTCATCTAAACTGAGCCAGCCCATCCTCTAGGCCTCAGTTTCCCTCTCTTCATAGACCCCTTCCCTAAACCAAATGTGTTATGTGCACATGATGGAACATTATTCAGCCATAAACAAGAACGAAGCACTGACACGTGCTACAGTATGGGTGAACCTCCAACACAGTGCGCTAAGTGAAAGAACCCAGACACAGAAGGTCCACACATTGCATGATGAGCCCGGTGATGTGGAATGTCCGGGACAGAGAGAGAAAGCAGATTTGGAGCTGGGTGACGGTGGGGGGAGGAGTGGGGACTGACTGCTAATGGGTACAGGTTTCCTTTTGGGGGATTAAAAGTGCTTTGGAGTGAGATAGAGGTAATAACTGTGCGACATCATGACTGTACTAAATGCCACTGAATTGTTCACTTTACAAGGTTTCTTTTAACCTTTGAGAATCTTACCTTTAAAAAAATGCCTTTTTATGGCTCACTTTAGCCTTCAGTGATTTCACACCATGCTTTTCCCAGGGCACTCTCTCTCCCTCTCTTTCCCCAACACCCCGCCCCATCCCTCCCATCCCAACTGCATGAGCATTCTCTCTCTCTCTCTCCCTCTCCCCCCCTCCTCTTTCCTAAACTCCAAGGGCTGTTCTTTTGCTATAACTTGTTTCCTGAGCCCATTTCTTTTATGGCTCACTACTTCTGCCTCTATGACTTTCTAAATAAACTTTCTCTTGTAATTTGAAAAAAAATTTTAAGCAGATGTTGTGGCTGAGGCACTATATCTGAGCTTATTGGTATTCTCCCACAGGCAGCAGGGCCAGGGCCAGACGGGAGTGAGCCAACTGCATAAATGTGTGTGCATTAAGGGAAAGCCAGCCAGGGTTCTAGACACAGTGGTTCGGAACAGCCCTAAACTACTTAGGATGATATAAATATAATGAAGCTGCTCTTCCCTGCTTTCTGGGTGCCTGACACCATACAACACACTTTACATGCATCTGATCAGTTAGTCCTCTCTCTGACACCCTGAAATGCAGTGAGATTAGAATAGTCTTACAGATGAGAAATGAAAAACCAAAAAGTTAAATAATCTGTATATTACTTATCTATTGCTGGGTAACAAATCATCCCCAATCCTGGTGGCCAATAATACAGTTATTATCAGGAGTCCCGCCATGGCTCAGCTGGTCCTGTCTTAGGGCTGCAGCTAAGGTGTCTCCAGGGTCTGGGGTCTGATCTAAGAGCATGATCAGGGAAGAAGCCAAGTCCAAGCTCATGTGGTTGTTGGCAAGACTGAGCTTCTTGAGGGCTGTTGCACTGCAGTGTGAGTTCCTAGCTAGCTATTGGTGGGTGGCCACTCTCACTTCCTTGCCCTGTGAGCCTCTCCAACATGCCCATTTGCTCCATTAAAGCACACATCCATGAGGCCGGTAGAATCTGCTAGCAAGACAGATTGCAATTTTATGAAGCCTGATCGCAGAAGTGACACCCCCTCACTTATGCTGCACTCTAATTGTTAGAAGCGAATCTTGGCTGGGCCACACCCAGGGGTGGAGGAGGGGATTACACAAGGGCGTGAATACCAGGACATGGGGATCACCAGGGGCCACACTTTCTAGAGGCCCACAGGCAGTAAAGAGCTGAGTTATCTATGCCCTGGAGTTTTAGAATGGGCTCAGGTTCATATCATTACACTGTACTTTCTTCTTATTCTTCAAGTGTGGACCAGGGGTGGGAGGAAGGAGAGAGAGAAAGATCTTTCTACAGGAAATAGGATGCCCTGAGCTCTTCCTGGCCAGTTTGTGCTGATGTGGCTGGTCCACCAGGATGCAGCCCAGAGCTAGAGCTGCCCCTGATTTTAATGTGTCCTCCTTAGAGCCGTGTGCAGCACTGCATTTTAACTGCCTGGCAGAGTCCTGAGCTCCTGAAGAGGAAGTTTTCCGCACCCTCCTCAACATGACTATTAATAAGCTGGGAACATCGGGGGCCCCTCAAGCCTGAGGTTGGCAGCCCCCCTCCCAACAGAGGCAATTTAAGTCTTCTTTACACCAGCCCCATAGTCCTTCTGTGACCAAAGGCAGCACCTGCTCTGTCCCAGAGGCTGGTGCCATGTGTGCTTGGGACTTGGGTCTTCTAAGCATCTGGGAGATAGAGATGAAGGACTCAACCTGCCACCATCAGACCTGCTCAAGGAAGGACCTCACATCATCCATGTATTCCTGGTCACCAGCACAGTATCTGGCAGATACATGGGAAATGAATCCATGGTTGCCCACGTGGGTCATCTGTGCAGATGTGGAGGGACACCTGTGAAGCCAGGTGTGAGCAAGAATACCCAGTCTCCACCAACCTCTTGTTTCTCTTCGATTCTTGAGTGAATGGGACTATTAACCCTTTTAGTGCCCCTTATATATAAAATACAGCCCTCCCATTACCCCCCACCCCTGCCCGAATTCAGACCTGATAGAACCATGGCTCTGCCTCTGTGTGCCCCCAGCCCTGGTGGCCCGGTCCAAAGGGAACCCCTATCCTCTGTTTCTCCACCAGTCCTTTACCTTAGAATTGCCAGTCCTTGAAAAATGAAAGCCACAGAGTGGGGCCATTTGATCTTCAGTCTCCTTTACAAATAAAACTCATGGGTGAGCCCGTGAACAATGCATTTCCTCCCCATTCTAAGGGGCGGCTCCATTAGCAGGTCCACGAGGAGTTCTCTGACGTCTTTCTCACTAACACAGAGATGAAAACAAATTTCATATGAGACAGGGCACCCCCCCATGCACACACACTACATATGTGTCAGTGACCATCACCCCCATGGACGTGCAAAAGGACGTGGGTAACAACTTGCACATATAGGCAGCCAGACAGTCCATACCAATGTGGTCTAGAAGCCCCCTTCACTTTCACAGCCTCCTGAGCTCAGGTAGGTGGGTAAGTAGCATTCCGATTTGCAAGGTTGGATTAAATGTTGGAGGGCATGTCACCCAAAGACCATGGAGCCCTCTTGACTCCTTCCACCAGAAAATGGGCAGCCCCCCGGGCTGGGAGAGCCTTGGCCAAGCCAGAATCAGCACCACCCTGCCCTCCCTCCTTCTCTTTCTCTCCCCAGCTGCCTCCTCCTGCTTCCTTAGGCCCGGCTCTGCTATGCTGGGAGCAAAAGCTTTATTGAATTTTTGCGAGTATTTTGCATGGTGTCTGATTTACAATTCATAACCTGGATTACACTAGAAGTTCTGCCTTCCGGGGTCTGTGTAATTTGGATCTCGGAAATATTTGCTATGCTTTCAATTCCCCTGACATCCCAGGGATTGGAAATGGATTCCGCCCCTGGAGGTTTACAATCTGGAGGGGATGATGGAAGGGGGAGAAGGGGATGAAGCCGACACACAGGACAAAGTGTTGCTGGGGAAAAGAACACAGGGTAAAGACTGATGGCTGGGCATAGGGAAAGTCAACCGTGGGCAGGAACAGATGATACTATGCATGAGCAAGGCCAAGCAGGGAAGGTAGCGTGGCTACAGCTCTGAGCCTGAGATGTTGCCTCCCAATGGTGCCATGATGACCCAGGCGGCACGGGGCCCAGAGGCCATGGTCAGGGGAGACATGCTGTCCCAGGGGCGTGGCTTGGTGGTGTGGCTCAGCGCTGTGGCACAGCCCAATGCTGAGAAGCAGTACACTCCATCCTCTGGTCCTGCCTCAGCCCCTTCCTTGCTGGAAGAGGGATAAATGCCCCAACCCCTTTCTTTTTAACAGTTTTGTTGAGATTTAATTCACATACCAAATGATGCACCCATGTTAAGTGTACAACTCAGGGGCTTCTGGTGTGTGCCCAGAGTTGTGTAGCCATCACCACAGTCAATTGTAGAGCACTTCCATGAACCTGAAAAGAAGCCCTGCACCCCGGAGCCGCCAGCGCCCGAATTCGTCTTCCGGGGCTGCAGTCACAAATTAGCTCATACTCAGCGGATTAGAACAGTAGACTGATCTCCTCACAGTTGTGGAGGCCAGTCTGAAATCAAGGTGTTGGCAAGGCCACATGCCATCTGGAGGTTCTAGAAGAGGATCCTTCCTTGCCTCTTCCAGCTTCTGGTAGCTACTTGACTTACGGGTGCCTCACTTCAATCTCTGCCCCCATGTTCTCGTGGCCCTCCCCTTTGTGCATATGAGTTTCACTTCTCCCTCTGTCTTTGCGCTGTAAGGATGCACATCGTTGAATTTTAGGGCCCACCCTAGATCTAGGAGGATCTCATTTGAGATCTTTAATTACATGTACAAGACCACGTTTTTCAAATAAGGTCACAATCACAGGTTCTGGGAGTAAGAACATGGGCATCTCTCTCTGGAGCCACTGTTCAACCCACTATATCCCACCCCCCACCATCACCATCCCCATCCCCATCCCTGCCATCCCCCACCCTCCCACCACCACAACTGTCAACACCACCTGTACCACTAGCACCACCAGCATTACCCCTGCATCACCTCCCAACACCCCCATCCCCCACCCATCACCACACCATCAGGAAACCCTCTGAATCAAAGGTCCTGTACCTGCAACTTCATACCATTGTTGTGAAAATTAAGAGACAATGTCCATAAACTCCTGGTCTACTGTCTGGCACACAAGATGTGCTCTTTTGATGTCTGTCTAGTTTCATCCATCCATCCATTGATCCATTCATGATCCACTGGCCCATCTATTAGACTATTTTCTATCCATCTTCCTATATATCCACTGATCTCTGTCATCTATGTATCATCTTCATAATTACAGCATCTTTATTTTGTTCAGGTTATCCGCGGGTGCGTGTCAAACCACTGCAAGCTGAATGATATGAACGACAATATCATTTATTATAGTTGTCTCTCATGGTTTGAGGGGTTAGCCAGTCAGTTCTCATGTGGGTTCTTTTATGTGGTTCCAGTCATATGGTGGCTGGTGCCACTCTCACGTCTGGACCTTGGCTGGTACTGTCCGCTAGGACACCAGTACGTGACCTCTCTATGAGATCTGGACTTCTCCCAGCATGGCAGCTGCATTCTAAGAGTAAGGATCCCATGTTTGGTGCTCCCTGTGGGCCTGCCCTCCATTCAACACCTTCCCATAAGGTGTCACACTCCACAACCCCTGTCCTGCCTGCTGGGCAGACAGGCAGTCAGGGTCCTGGCAGGAAGTCACTGGCACGGCCTAAAGCAGCAATGGAAAAGAGTGGAATGAGGAAAGCATTGACAAAGGTGAAGCAAGGCTGAGGGGACCCCAGGAATGGGGAGATGCAGCAGTCCTGGCAAGAGAGAGGCCATTGCACCCCGAGGGCTGAGGGGGCACAGGGAGAACTTGGAGACAGAGGTGACCACAGGAAAAGGCCACTGACAGCCACTGCCAAACTACTCCTCTGCAGGGAGCAAGCCAGGGTCCAAAAGCCCTGACTGCTCTAGCCCAGCCTCTGAGCCCCTGTTAGCACCACACCCTAGCAAGCCAAGGGCTAAAGGAGCCGATCCTCAGGTGCGGTCCTCAGGTGCGGTTCTCAGAGGCTGGCCTCCCTGCATGGAACGCAGAGTGTGTCTGCAGAGGGTAGAGAGTGGCCTGGAGGGTGAATGAAAGCTTCCAGCACAGGAGTGTTAAGAAACTGAGACTAAGAGAGGTTAAGCAACTTGCCCAAGGTCACAAGCTTGGAGGTGGCATGTGGCAGGGCCAGATTGACTTGACTCCAGAATGCTTTCCATGGCCCCCTGTGTGGCCTGAGTCACAGCGAGGAACGTTCCGGTGTGTGCACATGGCTGTAAATGATCACCCACAAAGCTGCCAGCAGCCTTGCAGTGTTCTTATAATGGGATTTTAATTCGCTCCCCCTCCCACCCATCACCCCACTGAGCTGGAAAGCACTCCTGTTTGTCTATTTCTTGTTAGGCTGTTGCTTAAAACCGGAAACAAGAGGCAGCCCCTCTGATCTACTTAGCTCTGGAGGAGCGGGCAGTCATACTCTCTGGCCCAACCCCTTTCCTCAGGTACCCCATCCTAGTTGCACTTTTGGAACAGGGAAGTGAGCTGGCCACAGCCTGGGGACCCTGCCCCACAGGCTCAAGAGGTGGCCGTCTGCCCTCAGCAGGGGCTTCGGAGTCAGACAGAACCTGATTCCTAGCCTCCTGTCCAGTCATTTTGGATATGGAGGCACGGCCACTGTCCATCCAGTTGTCAGCCCCAAAGCCTGAAGTCACTCCCGAGTCCTCTTTCCCTCCTCTCCACATCCAGTCTCAGCAAGTCCTGGACTCCGCCCGTCCTCTCCAGAGAACAGATCCCACCTGATGACACGCCAGGCTGGCTTTCACTGCCTTCGGTAGTCTATTTTCAGCGGAATCCCTCTATATGACAGCGGAGGCCCTCCTGAGAATTTGTGCTTGAACTGCATTTTTGTAAATTGAATCCCAGCACCCCATTGGCCTCTGGAGCTCTCTGAGGTCCCCTCACTGTGAATCCTAATATGTTAACCCTGGCTCTGCCACTGGAAAAGGGTCAAGAGTTTTCCAAAAGGCATTTGGTACTGACCCACTCATGCTTGTGATGCGCGGTCTGTGGGGTTTCTTTGCCCACTGTTCTGTGGGCTGAGCTCCTGGGAGCACTTTCCGGGGTGTCCCTGGGTGGCTTCCCTTGGTGGTGATGATGATGACTCTCCCCAGCCTCCCCCTCTCCACTCCTGCTCTTCAGCCCTCTGCTCTACACCTCACAATCGTGACCTCTGCAGGCTGACCAGCTAGGCCCTCTTGTCCCCTGCCTTCCAGTTGGGTTTGGCCAATCGAAGGCACTGACAAAGACTGCGGGCAGGAAGACAGAGGGGTTGGGGTATTTCTCCCCCTCAACCTCCCTGCCTGCTGTTATTCTACAGCTGGGCCCCTTCCCCATGGCTGCAGGCCCCGTGTGCTCCAGTAACAGCATTTCTTTCCCACCATTTGCATCTCCAGGTAGGAACGCCTTCCCACTCTTGCTGGTCCCTAGGTCCTACACCAGCCCATGCTGTCTCCCTTAACCCTGCTCACAAATCTCTGAATGACCTCTTGATTACACAGCTTTTGCTAGAACCTTTGGCTGGTGCCATCTGTTTGCCACTGGGACCCTGCCCGGTACAGCGATAGCTGTGATAATGACATTGCCATACTCTGAACTCAAAGCCTTGACCCCCACCCAGGACCCTGGGGACTCATTTCTAGCTGGTGGGTAGGTGGGAAGGAAGACCAATGGCTCTTTGGGGAAGCAGAGACCCCCTAGAGCAGGCTGCTCAGCCTCAGCACTGTGGCCATTTGGGGCCAGGCCATTCTTTGTTGGTGGGGTTTGAGAGGGGTTGGGAGGGGCGAGGCAGGATATCCTGTGTTTGAAGGATGTTTAGCAGCATCTGTGGCTTCTACCCACAGTAGATGCTGGTAGCACCTTCTTCCCTGTCACAATAATCAAAAGTATCTCCACACATTGCCAAATGCCCCCTGGGGGGCAAAGTTCAACCGGTTGAGAACCAGTGCCCTCTGGAAGGATGGGGGATGAACTGAGAGCTCATTGGGCTGGTTTCCTTCTTAGGAGGGGGGACAGGAAAGAGCAGGTCTCCCAGGGAACACAACAGGGTCCTCGCAAGGCTCCATGGTGGCCCCAGCACATGTCCCTCCAGCAACCCACTGCTGGCTGGATCCTAGGCTTTGTGAACCCCACACCTCACCCTCAGCCTGCTTGGCTCTGGTGCCTGAGCAGAGGGGCCCAATGACTGGCACCTCTTCCACTCCCTCCTGCCCTCCTGGCCCTTCCCACACTCCCCTCCTCCCTCTTACACGCCTTGAATGATTCTGGGAGGCTGCTGGCAGCAGGGGGGTACAGCTGCCGCTAAGTTATCCAAACGATTTATCTTAAGATTCATGCAGAATTCATTGTGTGGGGACCGGCAGGTTGCGCTTTAATATTCATGGAGATTTGGAAGAAATGTTAATCACGGGTTTGGGTAATTTGCACTTCTGCTTAATTCTCCTCCTCCCGGCTCTGAGGGGCGAGCCTATGGCCCTCCACTCCTCCTCTCCAGTGTCCTGGGGTTTCCTCCAGCCCTGCAGGCAGCTGGGGCTGGACTCAGGGCAGGCGGGGCCCACACACTGTCTCCCTGGGCTGAATGCCCAAGCAGGCACCTTTGGGCAGGCAGGAGGAGGTTGGGTGGGCAGCAATGGGGAAGATCTGCATGAGCTTTTGGGCATTTTGACGGGAAATAGATAACCTGCTATGGCAACCAGATATGTGCAAATTAGCATTGATTATTCTCAAATTAACAGCTTGGGCATTTCAAACCCAAAATAAGGTCTCGGCTCAGCTCTGATCTCTCCCTCCTTCCACCCCTGCCTCCCTCCCTCCCTCCCTCCCTCCCTCCCTCCCTCCCTCCCTCCGGGATCCCTACTCCCACACTTCGCCTGCCCCAACATTAACAGCTGTTGGAGCCCAAACCACAGGGGGTGGCAGCCTCCTGGGGAGGAGGACTCACAGGGCCTCCACCAAGATCTCACTTTCCCCGACCTTGTGGGGGAAAGGTCCTTCTGGAAATCGTCCCTGGTTCTGACCACCCCAGTCCTGACCTGAGCCCTGCAGACATGGGGAAGTGGGCTTTAGGGCCTCAGCCCAAGCCCTACGAGCCAGCAGGTCTCCCACTCCTGCCAGCGGAGAGGGAGGCAGTGTCAGAGCCTCACAGATGAGCCCCAGAAGAGCACCTAAAAAAGCCGTGAGGCCCCTAGGGCAGAGGGTCCAGGGCTCAGCAGAGGGGTCCCCCCTTCTCCCTTTTACAGGGAGGAAGCATACATTTCACTGACCAGCCCAAGTTCACGCAGGTTGTTGGTGGCAGAAGAGAAGTTTGAGGCCGAGTTGCCTGAGGCCCAATCGGATGCTGCAGCACCAGGTTGCAAGCAGGAAATAAACACCACTCCTGAAGGGAGAGATGGCCCTGGGCGGGTAGCTCAGTTGGTTACAGCATCATCCAGATATGCCAAGGCTGTGTGTTTAATCCCCACTGTTTCTCTCTCTCAAATCAATACATAAAACTTTGAAAAATAATTTTAAAACTTTTAATATAAAAAAAAATAAGAAATAAAAGGGAAGGATTTACCCAGGGACTGAGTGAAGGGGATGGTGAGGCAGCTCAGGAACTAGCAACCGCATGAAGCTGCTACCACCCCAGGCAGGAGGAACAAGAGGAGAAGCCGGGTCCCTCGTGGAAGCAGGAGCGACAAAGAAACACAGCGATGCAGGAGAGGAGAACAAAAATACCTGAGACTGGCTTCAGGGGACGAGTTATAAACAACAAACATTTATTTCTCACAGTTCTGGGAGCTGGAAATGCAAAAACCAAGGCCCTGGCAGATTCGATGTCTGGCGGAGTTCCCCTTTCTGGTCCATAGCCAGCATCTTCCCTCTGTCCTCACGTGGTGGACGGGTGAGGGAGCTCTCTGGGGTCTTTTATAAGGACACCATGGGCCATTCATGGGGGCTCCACCCTCATAACTAATCCCTTCCTAATACCATCACACTGGGGGTTAGGTTTCAGCATATGAATTTCGGGGAGACGCAAACATTGGTTAGAACTAGCCAGGAGCCAGGCCCCATGATTGCCCCTGTGGTGTCCAGCAGAGCAGGGGACACGTGAAAAGTGGATGGGAGAGCAAATAACCAAATGACCGGAACAAGGGCTTTTACCCCAGATATCGTGCCCCTCCCTCCCTCAGGCCTCACTGGGGAGTTGTCAGGAAAGGGCAAGAGAAAAGGTCCAGGAAGGGCATCATGGGACTGTCCAGGGCACCAGAGGTGACAGAGACAGAAAGCCGGGCTTGATAGAAGGAAGAAGGGAGACGGGAGGGTGGCACTGTACCCTGCCCAGCTGGCTCGCTCCCCTCCTGTCCCTTTCCTCCCTCCTCTGTGGGAATCCGGTTGTCTTCCAGCCCCAACAGCCAGCGTTACCTGTCACTGCCTGTCAGCAACCCCCCACCACAGCTGCCTCTGTCTGGGCCCAGAATGATAATCAGGGAGCTGCAGACACGAGGAAAGAGGCCCAGGAGATGAGGCAGCCCTCCGGCTGTCCTCTCACCCTGTCGTCTGTTAAGACTGAGGGTCCCAAACCCCTGATACTCACCACCTCTGCAGCATGCACAGTCACACACCAGGGTGTCCTGGAGTTGAGGTGTCCAGGAAGGTTCTCAGGCCAAGGTGTAGCAGAACTCTGGCCAGAGCCGACAAAAATGACGTGCCCACTGAGGAGACCCCAGTCTCCATGGTGAGTGGAGGAGGCCTCAGGCACCAAGATCAAAGCTCCTTCAAGACAGAGCCTCTGGAAAGCAAGGCGTGCAGCAGGGACTCCTCCACCCGTGCAGGTAAAGAGGGTAAATCGTGACGTTCCCTGAGGGCCCTGGGGTGCAAACATCACCTGGAGCAGATGCTCTAAGCAGCCCCTCGGCACAGTGTCTGGCATAGGTAGACATTTAGAAAATTATTTTTGTCTGCCTAACATGTTACCCATCTTGGGGCTCTTTGGAGGAACTCCTCATGTACTATGTGTGTGATTCTGTGGGCTGCAAACATGGGGACCTAGTAGTCCCTCTTCCTGGTTACAGATGTGATTATGTGACATCACATGTGTGATCATGTGATTGAACTGTCATGATACTGCATTCACTGGTCAGAGTGATTGGTTTGAGATGATCATGTGATTCAAGCCAGCCATTCACAGTCTTGCTTGGGACAAATGTATTGATTCTGTTTGAAAAATGATACTTTGGTACAAGTTCATCGATTGTAACAAACGCACAGTTCTGGTGCAGAATATATAGAGAGGCAGAGGCCAGGGGAAGGGAAGCAGGGGTAAAGGGGAGCTCTGTATTTTCCATTCTGCCGTGAGCCTAAAACCGCTGTAAAAAATAAAGTATACTTTTTAAAAGGTTAGGGTCTGTAAACATGAGGGGGGAAGCCCAGAAATACATATGTAAATATATAAAAGGAAGACATACAATCATAATTTAATATTAAAATATTTCTCAATGTGAGGTAGGGAAGCTGGGAATTCTACCTTGCAAATTAAAAGCTATTCCTATAAATTATATACAATTGAGAGGGAACAGATGAATAGGCATGTAAAACACAGGAATTACTTAAATCGCTTCTGTTGAACTTCTTTTGTATATAGGGTGTGAGGTTTCATGACGGGTCACTGAAACCATCCTTTTTAAAAATCATCTTTATTGAGTTTGGATCTATAATGCACAGATTTCTAAAAAGGGGGAAAAGATACTTTGCGCTGGCATTGCCGGCACTGGAGGGTGAGAGCCCGCAAGTCTGCGGCCCCCTTGCCGCTGCTGTGGGGAGATGGCCAGAGAACGAGTCCGGCTGAGGTCTGGGGAGGGGAGAGGCAGGGAGAGAGTCCTGACCACGTGGCTTGAACCTCTGGAAGCCGGGTTCCAGCTCTTGGACTTTCCAGATGCATGGGTCGAAAATTCTCTAATTCAAGTTGGGTTTCTGTGTTTTTGCAACAATGAATAAACAGTCCTAATGAAACAAATGAGCGAACGAGTAAGCATGCAAACTCGGGACTGGGGACAAGGAAAACAAGCTCCGGCTCCTGCTCCTGAGATGCGGAGCTGAAGAGATCCCTCTGGTCAGGGCAGGGCGGAGCAGCGAGGCCTACCCAGGGCTTAGTGTAGGTGAAAGGCAGTAAGCACCTTTGATTTGTGACACTATCCTGTGAAAGGGGGTCCAGGCCTGAGTCCCAGCTCAAAGCCATGTCCTAAAGATTCCAGCATAGGAGAGATTTTTCTAGAAGGTCCTGTAAGCCTCTCCTGTTGAGAGCTCCCCCAGATCATCATCCTAGCACATTGTTTGCATACTGGAAATTGCTGGCTGAGAACGGGGGTATGAACTAAAGGGAGCTGTAACCTTGGCGCCCCTGCAGCCAGGGCTGGGGCTGAGACCGTGAAGGACCTGCGGTTAGCAAGTGTGTTTCATTGAGCTGCTCAGGACCCGTCTCCAACAGCGACACCATGTGGTACTGGGAAGTAATGGCAGTAATGGACTGGATAGCACAGTCCTTAGTACAATGTAAGGTCCTGGGATTCTTGCACAAATCAGGTGGAGGGAGGCCATGGGACGGAGATTCTGAGTGTTCTGAGTATCCTAACAAATAACTTGGTGTACTTGGCTTACATGCCAAGCTGAAAAAACAGATGGTACCTTTTTCCCAAAGAATGTTCAGGCTAGAAGGCCAAGAGCCTAGGGATCTGACTTCAGCCTGTTGCTCATTTAGTATGAGACTTTGGGTGGCTCATGTTCATTCTTATTTCTTCATTAACAAGCCCCCACCCCCAAGCCTCCACTGGCTCCAATATTCTATGATGCTGGGATATATATGTTTTAAGGAATACAGTCCTGATGGGGATGAAGAACAAAAAGGACCAAGGACTCCCAACCAGGGAGAGTCTCCTTCCAGTGTCCCCAGACTATGTGGTCAAAGCTCTCTGAGGCCCCACCTGTGATCAGTTGGGTGTGGCTCCTGTCAAGCACCTTTCCCGCCACCCAGTACCCTGGATCCCTGGGGCCTGAAGAAACCCAGGAGAGCAGGCCTGGGAGAAAGCATCCTTCCGGGGCGAGAAAAGGCTCACACAGTGGGTGTGGTGTCTAGGGGTGGCTCTCACACTGGCTGTTCAGTACAGCCTCCCGCAATGCGGGCCTGGTGGAAGAGTCCAGCTTCGACTGAGGGGTCAGACTGCATCAGATTGCGACTCTACCACTTACTGGCTGGATGAGCTTGGGTAAATTACCTGATATATCTGAGTTCTAATTTCTTCACCTATAACATAGCAAGATAGCATTAGCTACTGTATTAGCTTTCTATTGCTGCTGTAACAAATTATGAAAAATGTAATGGCTTAAATCCACACAAATGTATTATCTCACAGTTTCACAGGTTAGAAGTCCAACACGGGTCTCACTGGGCTAAAACCAAGATGTCAGCAGGGCCATGTTCCTCCTGCAGGCTCTTGGGGAGAACCTTGTCTTTGCTTTTCCAGTTTCTACAGAGCTCATGGTCCCTTTCCTCCATCTTCAAAGCCAGCAATGTAGCAGTAGCATCTCTCTGACAATTATTCTGAGGACACATCTCTCCCACTTTTAAGGACCCCTGTGGTTATGCTAGGCCCACCCAAGTAACCCTGGATAAACCCCCCATCTCAAGATCCTTCATTTAATCACTTCTGCAAATTCCCTGTGAAGATGCCATGGAAGGTGGCATCTTCACAGGTTCCAGGGGGTGGGAATCCTTATGGGGTGGCCATCACCTTGTGACATCTTAAAGGGCAGCTCTGCCTGCCCAGGGACAGGCTGGGCTTACCCCCTGCCCTGCACACTGTCGGCATGTGAGTAGTACCTAGGCCCAGAGGATATGCTCCAGCCCGCCCTCCCCCTGCACAATGCCTGCCTCTGGCACAGACTCCAGATGCTGCTATGCATGTTGTTTATGCCCAGGCAGTTGCATCCTCTTGCTGTGATACAGATGTTTGCACAGATGTTCCCATGCTGACATACACGTGTGCAGATACATGATCTGCTCAGGTCCAGTAAAGCGCCCATACACACACGCCCCTGTACAGGCACATCCACAGCTCAGCAGGGCCCTGCCCCTCTACAGCACTGCCAGCTCTTCCTGCTCCCAAGTAGACCCAGCTGCCTGCATGCCCCAGGGTGACAGGCTGGGACCCCCACGGCCTGCTGTCTGGACCCACACCCTCCCACCGGGTCCTGGGAGCCACCACCTCCCTGCTCCTGCTTCCAGAGCCCTGGCTCCATTGATTGGCCTTGCAGCCACGCAGTGGAGATGTGCCCCAGCTGGAGGAAAACACTTGTAATTTATGGAGTGTCTGATTTTTAATCAGTTTTTTGTTCCTGTGCTCTAATTGTCTTAATTAGATATACATGTTTTGATGAAGGTTTTTCCAAAATAAAAATTGTAATTGAATCTTGCTTGACATTCTTTACACCCACTCGCTCTGATCCAAACTTCCACTGCAGCGGAGCCTACAAACGATGCCTACAGTTCAGGCATTTGCATGCTCCTCTGAGCCACCCCAGGCTACAAGGTGCCATTGGGCAGGGCAGTTGCCTTTGGCCCTGGGCTTCCAAGTGCCCCATCCAAGTGGAACAGCCTTGTCCCTGTGGGCTCGGTGGGACCCCCAAGGCCTCCCTGGGCAGGGCTTATGACTGGGGAGGGCCCTGGAGCTTCAGGCACTGATGCCGTCTCTCTGCCTAGGCTTCTGTTTCCTGGAGCCCCTCCACCCTCATGATATGAGGCCCCCTCAAAGTCCTCCAGGACAAAGGCAGGCTTCTTCCAGCCCCATTCTTGTGAATAATCACAATTCCTGCCTCTTACCGAGTGTCTACTGTGTGTCAGGCACTGTGTTTTGTGTATGTTATCCCTAATCCTCACAACAACCCTTAGGGAGTTGTGCACAGGAAGAAATTAAGATTTGGAGAAGGTGATTTGCTCACTCAAGGTCACATGCCACTAAGCGCAAGTGTTGCTGTCCTGCATCCTCAGTCTGAGCCAAAAATGCCAAAAGGCAATGGCTGCATCTTGGGAGGGTCCAGGAAGGCCCTCTCAGTGGGAGACCCACACCCATCACCTCACTTTTGTAGTCCAGCATCAATTGCTCATGACACACATTTCCTCCTGCCAAGTCTGCAGTGTAGATCACAGGCAGTTGGTCTGGAGCCTGTCTTCGAGAGGCCCTCAGGACCTGAAAACCCAGGTCCAGGTGTGGTGCCAAGGTGTCAGCTCTAAGACTGGCTGGGAGGCTGTGGGCAAGGACTGACTCCAGAGATGTGTGTCTCCCCACTACAGGCAAATGACCACATCTAAAGATGTAAACTAGCTATGGCTGATGTGGCTCAGTGGATTGAGCGCTGGCTTGCAAACCAAAGGGTTGCCAGTTCAATTCCAAGTCAGGGCACATGCCTGGGTCACAGGCCAGGTCTCCAGTAGGCAGCGTGCAAGATGCAACCACACATTGATGTTTCTCTCCCTCTCTTTCTTCTTCCCTTCCCCTCTCTCTAAAAATAAATAAAGTTCTTTAAAAATCTTAAAAATAAAGTAATAAAGATGCAAACTAAAAACTGCTTGGGCTGGTTCTTAGGCTGTTGTCATTCAGTTCCAAACCCTCCCGGTCATGCTGGGCTGTGAGACTCGAGGCTGGGAAGCCATGAACCACTTTTCTGCTTTGCTCATGTGCCCAGTTAGCTGCTACCAGCAGGGGGCACTAGAGAAACTGGTTCTTTACCCAGGATGTAGACCTGGTTCCTTCAAGGGTTGTTGGTTGCAATTTGGAGTTTTCTTTCCCTGTACCACCAGCACCAGCCTCTGGTGCCAACAATCACAGCCAGCGGTGGCTCCCTCCCCACAGAGCCCTGTGTCCTAGCTCCCCAGGACTTCACCACCAAACTCTGAAATTCTAATAACCCCACCCTCTTTCCTTGTTCCCCTGCAAGAGGGATGCTCTTGCATTGCCACCTCTGTCATGCCTGGGTGTCACAGACCCTTTGCCGTTCTCCAGAGCTCCTTTAACTAAGTCTGTCTGTTAAACTCTCTGTGCTAAAATGACTGGTGTGGTTCCTGATTTCTGACTACACCACACCCCTCATGCTCTCCAACTTTAGGAAAGGTGTGCTGAGCTGCCGCAGCCACACCCACCCAGGGTTTTAGTCTGGTGACCCATGGAGTGGGGTGAGAAAACCCAGCAGAGAATAGGGATCCTTCTCCAGAATGAATCCAAGCAAAAGAAGAGAGGCAGAAGGAGTGAGAGCTTGGAGTCCTCCATCCAGCTCCCCAAGGCTAGGTTCCCACTGCTCTCCCAGAATCCCTTGCAGTCCCTGGACTGATACAGCCCTAATTTGCTGAAGCTGGCTACACTGGGTTTCTATCCTTGCAAACAAATGAGCCCTAAATAACATGCCGGTTTCACAGCACCATGCCCACTACATCTTACCTACATGTCTCTTTTTTCCTACAGAAAAATGGCTTGTCCACAGAATTGGCTGTGGAGCTCTTCTTAAAAGTGCAGATTTCTGGACCTGACCTCATCCTTCCTGCTCTGGCGACAGGCATCTGCATCTGTATAATATACCGGTGACCCAATGCACGTGCAGGGCCAAGCTTGCAGTGTGAGATCACTGTGTCTTCTTGGCTGGTTACTGGGTCAAGCCCCTTTGGAGAATTTCACTTGGGCTGGGTAGCCGACTTTAAGACAGACATTGGAGGGCACAAACAGGAGAAAACCAGGTCAGTGAGGGCTCGCAAGCTGCTCTTCCTCTGATGTGGTTTACAGAAATCAGCGCATTTTACTAGAGAAAGAGCGCGTCCACGAGGGACAAGCTAACTGTCTTCAACAGTGTGAAAAGCTGTCATGTGGAAGAGGAACAGATTGACTTTGCCAGTGCTCCAAAGGGCAGGCGCCTTCCACCAAGGGCATCCTGGGGCCAGGTTTCAGCAAAACAAAGAGAAGAACTTCCGGCAATTAGAGCTGCCTCCCCGCAGCCGCCGTGGAAGGGCTGCCCCAGAAAGTAGCGAGCTGCCGGCTGCGCGGTGCGCCTGCACCAGCAGCTCACCATGTGTCAGCTGCTGTGGCCGAGATGGTTACAATGGACGGAAGGTGGGATGACCTGCCCTTTCCTTGCGAAGATTCTCCAACTCTAGCACGTAGCCTGAGGACAAAAGAGGCCTCGCATACAGGAGGGGCTGAATGGCCAGAAGGGGAGAGGTGAGCAGAGTTGCTGGGAGAACGCATCTGAGAAACAAAACTCACGACAGACAGACCGAGAAGGGCTGCCTGGTGACTGAGTAATTACCACCTGGGAGATTACTGAAGTCGGAGAATTGTTCACTTTATGTATCTTGGTTTCATTTTACTGTGTTGTCATGACTGTGAATTACTTTCACGAAGAGGAAGAAAATCCCAGATATTTCCATCCTGAAAAAACAGTAGAGATGGTAGACCGGCTGGTACCTCTGACTGGGATTCATGTAGCCAGTCATAATGGTGGGGAGTGAGAGGGGGTGGGGGTGTTGTGACCAAGGGCTTTCTCCATCAGGAAAAGCAGAGTCCGGTGGTCCAGATGCCACAGTCCTTCTGTCTCTCTCAGTCCTGCCCCCTTGACCCTGAAGGTCAGAGTGACCAAGGTAACCTGAGTTACATCTTCGCCCAGGGATTCTCAACCTTCTTCATGCCCAGGCTTCTACAAACTTCTCTAAATAGGCAACATTATTGCTGTAGCAGGGGAAAAGGCAAAGCCAAAGCAGAGTGGGGGAGGGGAGAAGGAAAGAGGTGTTTGACTTCAATATTTCAGGGGAGGGGGTTGGAGGAAAGAGTTGGAGAGGCTGGGAGTATATAAATAGCACAGCTCAGGGCTGCTCGGAAGAATGGGGCCACAGAGATGGGCTGGGACATGGCCTGGGACACCTAATACATCACTCAGAACTCTTTAATTTGCAAATAACAGAACTGAGCACAACTAGGTTTAGCAAAAGGGGGTATTTATTGGCTGTCAGAGCTCAGAGGACTCTGGGAGAGCTCTCGGAATGAAAGGAAAGGCTATAGAAACCAGGACTTGGGAACCTGTACGGTCTGTCTGTGTCCTCTCCCCACCCATCTTTGTCTGTCTCAGCTGCAGACAATCTTACACATGAGAAAGATGGCCACCCGACACCTCACATGACAACTTCCCACCACAGAACCCTAAATGAGAAAAGATGCCTCTGCTCAGAATCCATGGATCAATTCCAAAGGATTTTGATTGGTCATGCCTTGAACCAATCACTTTTGCCCAGGGGATAGGGTCCTTTGATTGGTCAGGCCTGGGTCACATGCCTGTCCCCAGGGTCTGGGAAGAATGAGGTTCATTCATGGAGACCTGTATCAGGGTCTGGGTTTGACTCTGAGAGGGTTGGGGAAGACATTTAGGGTTAGGGGGTTTGGAAGATGGGAGAGGAGGAGCTTGGAGCAAAGCAGAGGGTGAGTCCCCCATGGGCTGCGGGTCAGGGTGGCATCTCCTCCAGAAAAGCCTTGCTGACATGTGGACAGGTGACGCTGCCTTCAGTCTAGGGAAGGGTCTGTCCGGAGCTGGCTGGGGTGGTGGATTGCCCTGGCCCTCTGAGGGTGGGGCTCAGTGGAATTCCTGATGCTGAAGCAGGAGGGCTCACTATCCGCCCCCTGTACACATGGACACGCACACTGTCACACACGGAGACACACACTCACTCGCACTTACACACTCACACCCCCTGCCCCACAGTCCCTTTGAAGGCCCAGATCACCAGCTTTTCTGAGAGCATCACAGACTTGCCTGGGGCTTGGGAGCCGGAGCCTTTCCTTCCAGGAAGGTCTCAGAGACCACCCACTCCCACCCTTGCAGACAGGATGGCATCAGTCTTGCTCTTCCAGTGTGGATAAGATTATGTTCTATTTCTAAGCCCTTTTGAGAAAATTTCCATTTTCAGGGGACGGAAGGGGGAGACAGAGAAGCAGGCAACCTCCTCTAACCTGCACCAGTGCTCAGGAGTGGCATTCTGGGAGGAAAAGGAAGGGGTTTAGTTGCCCAGGTCACGCTGACTGCCTTGGAATCCGAGCTGGCCCCTGTGCTGTGTGCCTTTCCCCTTATCTACTTGCTCAACAGGGCTTTCTCTAAAGCTGCCTCCCCAAGACGTCCTTGCAAACTGGTCCTTACTCACACGCCCTCTGCACTCCCTCATCTTGCCCTTTATCCTGTCTGCTCAGCCAGACCCTTACCCTCACAGGCACTGTCTGTGCGATGCCCTGTAGTGGACCAGAACCACTTGGTGCCAGCGCACCGTAGGGATTCAGGATGCCTTTGGGTTGCACTGTGGAGGCTACTCAGAAGAATGGTCCTCTTGTGTCCCCCACAAATATATCAGCTGTTGGTCTGCCTCCAAAACACCCACTTCCCCCCCAGATGCCACTCCTTTTCTGTTAGTTGATATTTATGGGTAATAAGCCAAGCACATCAAAACCCGAGGTGAAATGCCTCTTAAAATAAATACTCTCCCCAACAAGTCAATCCATCAGGGCAGCATGGGCTTCTCTGACAGCCAGGGAAATGCAGGCGGGAGCTGAGGGGAGGGGTGTCGATGGCCCCTGGGACATTGAGGGATGGGGCAGAGGCGGGGGTACATCCCTCCATTCAGAGCTGCCGTGAAAAGTGGAAGCAGAACATATCACGCACCACTCCTTGGCCTCTCAGACTCCGCTTGCAGCCGGGGATGAAGCAGGTCATTTAAAGGCTGGCTCTGGAGCAGCAAAGACAAACGGAGCAGAGCAGATGCTTCTCCATCCAAGTGGGAGGAGTGAGCACTCAAGGTCACCGAAAGTCAGCAAAGCCTCCTTTGGCGCTGGCTTCAGGCAGATGGTCCTGAGAAATGCAAGGAGCCTGTGCTGGAACCCGGGGCTCCTGGACACTGATGGGGCTATCCGAGTGAGCTAGGGCTCGTCAGGTCATCAGCTCAGGCCCCCTGCCTCTTAGCTGGACCACCTCACTAAACCCATCCTCAGTCTATGGCAGCCTCTCCCTTGTTTTCAGTTTCTTCTCAGAGAAGTTGTCATTGGGGGCAGCGGGGGATGGGGGGCAGGGTGACACTGGGCTCCATACCAAGGACTGGAAAAATAACTCTGGTTCCAAAATCTGTCCCCTCCCATGAGGATTTCAGCCTGTTTCAGCTAGTTTGGGAGTAGGTGTTTGATGAGGAGTGTCATATTAGTGAGTGAATGAATGAAGGCACCATCCTCACGAAGAATCCTCCTCTTGCTCATCTCCTTTATTTCCTTCTGTCTCTCCCCACCTAGAAGTCAGCTCTCCTGCTGGTTGCCCACCTGCTCAGACGCTGCATGTTACCTGTTCATTGCACTCCCCTGCAGACCAGGCCCCTGTTGCTCCAGAGGACAGGCTCCAGCTCCCATAGCTCTTTCTCTTCCTCTCTTGTTCTTTTCTTTTCCTCAAACCCAACCTGGGAGTGACTGGGATGAGGGCCGGTGGAGGGACTGCCAGTTCTTCCTCTGCCCCACACAGAGCTCCCACCACCGGCACCCCTATTGCAGGACAGAAGGGAACTTCTTGCTGCAATTTCCCACTGGCATCTCTGGGAGCCCCAGTACTGCTCCCCACCCAGGACCCCCAAATCCTATACTGAGGGGCTCTCCCCACCCCCCCGACAAAACCTGCCACTGAAGGCCCGGGGTATTCTCTGCGAGGCCTCACCGTCCTCACTGAGGCTGAGAACTGGCTGCTTGATAGGAGAGGAAAGACCCTCCTCCAGGTTGTCACCCACAGTCCCAGCCCCAGGCACAGTGTGGAGGATGGGAATTTCTGCCAGTGACCCCTCCCAGCCAAGCCCCTCCCACAGGGAGACAAGAGGAGGAAAGAAGAGACCCTCCTGTCCCCGAAAGTCCCATGCTGACTTCAGCATCCCCAGCACTGCCCCCAGCACAGTGCCCCATTTTTCAGGCTTTGCTCCCTGCTACCACACTCCCTCCCCAGGGACACCTTCTCTAGATTAAGCCTGAGAAGGAGCAGATCAGTAATTCATAGTAGTGTGACTTAATCGATGATAACTGGTGCTTGCACCCTGGGAGTGTCCTCCTGTGATATGGGGCTGGTGCTTTCCACGCTGGGAAGGCAGATGGCTTTCAGTCCCACACCAAGTCTGGCCTGTCCTGGGCGCTGGCCTAGAGTACTGCAGAGAAGTCTTCTGAGCCACCTTCGCGCTCTGTGAGAGCATGTGCTCAGATCCATTAGTGATGTCTGCCATGGACACAGCGGAGGAAAGCGATACCAGGCTTGCTCAGTATTTGACACTCCAGATTTAATTCAAAAGAACTTGAGTGGAAATTCAGAAGTGTGGAGAGTGGATCCTTGTGGGCATTGCTCTAATGGGGTAAGCAAAGTCTGGCTCAGATAGTTCTGGCTGCTTCTGCTGCTTCTCCGCTCTCCACCCGGTCAGCTAAACTGTAATGAAAGAGAATGATGCACCGCTGTCACCCACGGAGGGCAGCCTGGAAACATGGACAACCCTGGGGCAGGCAGAGGTGAGCTAGCTCTCTGGGCCAAAAAAGCGCATACGGGTGAGTGACCATGAAGAAAGAACAACCGTTCCAGCCTCCTTCAAGGTCAGAGCTGGGCGAGACGTTTTGCTGATTTGAATCCTCCAGCTGGAACAGTGGTTCTCCAACTCGGCTGCACACGTGAATCACTTCGGGAGCTTTTAAAAAACACAGGTGCCTGGGCCCCACCCCCAGAGATGCTGGCTTCATTGGTCTGGGCCACAGCCTGCGGTGCAGGGACAATTTCAAAGCTCTCCAAGTGACTCTAATGTGCAGCCGTGATCGAGGCCACTGGGCTGAGAGGAGCCTGGAGAAATCATCCAGGCCAGTGCTTCTCCGGTTGGAATATACAGTTGACTCTTAAACAATGTACGGGTTAGGGGCACTGACCACCGCCCCCCCCCAGCCAAAAATTGCGTATAACTTTTGACTCTACGTACATTCAAATCATCTGCTTGAAAGGCAAATTTTGATTAGACCTGGGTTGGGGCCCAACGGTCTGCATGTTGAGTGATGGTGCTGCTGCTGGCCCTGAGCCCACACTTTGAGTAATAAGGATTTAGGCCAGTGGTTCTCAAGGTGTGGTCCCTGGGGCCAGGGAATCAGTGTCAGCTGGGAACTTGTTAGAACTCCTGGCATCCTATCCCAAACCTACCAAATCACAAACTCCAGGGGTGGGACTGAGGGACCTGCGATCACTGAGAGAGGCAAGTGCCCCGCCTCCAGGACACAACTGTTCCTGGGGCTGCAGGATTCCTTCAGGAGAGCCCCCTTGGACACAGCTCCCCTCCTGGTCCAGCCAAGTGGGTGTTTGGGGGTGAGAACTGTGTGGGAGAATTAATGAGTCCATACGTCAATTTCTGGCAGGGAATAAATGCACACAGTAAATGCACAAATGTCTATTTTTCAGACCCCAGGGGAAAAGGAAAGAAACACCTGAAACATACCAAGGAAATGGAGAGATGAAATTCAATTCCAAACTAAAAATACACATTATTTATCATTATCTAGAAGGAGATTGGGAGAAGGCCATTAGCAAGTATTTGCTGGCTGGCGCTGTTCTCAGCAGCATGAGCAGTGAGCCAGAAGGGTTATTGTCCTACATTCCTTTTGTTGCAGCAACTCGGCAACAACTCCAGCGTGCAGAAGGCCCCGCGTTGCTTCCCTCCACCAGAAACCAGCTCCCATTATCTGGAGACGCGTGGGAAGGGTGTTGGGGCGCAGAAGTTGCCAGCTTCTGAAGGGGCAGGCACCTCCATTTCTCAAGAGAAGACCTGAAAGCCAGCTGAGCCACCGCAGACAGACACCCCCAGGGTGGGGGTCTGGGGTGGGGTGGGGTACAGATTTGGTACTTTTCCCGAGATACCTGACATCCAGTCAACGTGCGCAGTCAACCCCAGGGGCCTGGGCTTGGCAGGGAGGGGAAGCAGCCCCCAGGGTATGTGACCATGGCCACCCCTGGTTGTCCCCTTCCTGGGACATGGGGAGGCTTTGTAGAAGAATGTGGGCAAGATGCCCTGGAACCCATGTGGCAGGTCTGATTCTGAACTAACCTTGGAAAGCAGGAGAGGGACCCAGAGGAGAGGTGGCCACTTATATGTACAGAGAATAAGGCTGAAGAGAGGGGGCCAGACAAGAGGAGTGCCCAAGAATCAATATGGGCTGCTTCTACCCCCAAAGGAACCACACTGCAGTTGCTACCAGGGGATACTCCCTTTGGGGGGAAAGGGAGTGTATACTTCCCGGCAGAGTCTCTTGGGAACACCAGTAATTAAAGTCCCCCTTCTCTTGGCCCACCAAGACGAAGGTTAGAAGTAATCACCTGTCTCCCAACCAGAGAGTAAAATAGTGGGTTCTGAGTGAGAACCTTTGGTCAAACACAGATTCTACTCCAACTTCCTCACTTGTCAGCTGTGTGCCTTTGGACAAGTTGCATGGCCATCCTGGGCCTCATTTTCTCATCTATAAACTGGGGAAATAATAGCACCTTCCACACAGGGTTTGTAAAAGCACTTAGTAGCCTGCCTGGCACAGAGAGGGCACCTAATAACTGAGGCTGAACTGATGTTCGTATGTGCAAGCACCCCCGACACCCCACGGGCACACCCTCTCAGCTCTGGAGTCTCAGGCTTCCTGTAGGAAGAGCCTCTCCTTTCTCTTCTGCGTCAGTGTGGAGGGACAAGGAAATGGAGAAGGAGGGAAATGGCAGGAACAGGGCAGGTACAGGGCCCAGAGAATCAGAAGTCAGCAGACGGCCCCAGAAAGGCTGGGCACAGCCCCCAAAGGCCATGTCACTGAGTGTGAGTCTCAGACCACGGCTGGCCATCCTGCTTCCTCCTCTCCCTCTGTGCAGAAGTGTAAATGATAAATTTGCTCTCAGGGCCTGTCCCGGCTGGGCTAGTACAAATTTGCTGGGTGGGAGGTTAGCTGCTGTGAGCGAGCACTAAGCCTCCAGTTGGAGACTGGGTTCCAGGCCTGCCTTGGCCAACAACTGTGCAGAGAACCACCTCCCTGCTCATCCACCCCTTTACTCTGCATCCTTAAGCACCTGCCATGTTCCTGGCCCTGGGGATGCAGTAAGAATGAGAGAGGGTTTGTGGCCTTGTGCACATCTTGTTAAAGAGTGCACATTTACTTTTTAATGGGGGCAAGGGCCAGGAACATCCTAGCTACTGGGTGTGAGGGTGCCTGGCTCCTGAGGCTGCCGTGATCCAAAGTGACCCCCAAAGCTGTCTCCACATTGTGGGCCACATCTCTCATTCTGTGACACTTGACAATCTGGCTGCTCCTGAGCCCTGTGAGGTTCCTGCCTTTGTGTCACCTCGTTTGGCCATAAACCCAAAGTGAGTCTCCAGGCCTGACAACCTCAAGAATCTCTTAAGGGCTGTAGGTCAATTCCATAAACCAGCACTGTGAAGACAAAAGGAAAGCCAGTCAACAAAAACTGAAGGATTGAAGGCAGCAGATAAATTCAGCAAATGGACCATTTGGTGTACTGGCCGTGGAGTGAATTGGATTTCAGGGACTCGGGCTGCCCCAGCCCTCGGGACTCACAGTTGGGAGCCGGTGAGCCTTGCCCTGAATGCTTGCCCCCTCCCAGCTTGTCCCCACAGCCCAGGGGCTCCAGCTGGATCCCTAACACTGCTTCAATCCAGCTGTAGGTTACACCAACATCAAGGTCACTGGAGAAGCTCAGAAAGACTCTGGCACTTCATAGAGAGGAGAGGGGAAGGAGGAGACCTGCATGGGGGCTGGCATACTGTCCCCCCAGCAGCTGCTTGCATTGTGTGGTGGCACCACGTCTATCCAGAAAAGCCCTCTGGAAGCACCAGCCCTTCCTTCCTACCTGGGCAGGTGGGGCTGCCAGGGGTGATGGCAGGAGGTCACAAACCAGGATGCACCTCTGACCCACCAGCAGGTGAAAAGCTCTTTCTGTGGGATGACAATTGGTGTTCTATGAATGATGTTGGTTTTTCAAAACAGCACTTTGGTGCCTATACTTACTGTTCTTCACTCTTGGTCCTGAGGGTCCCCGGACTCCAGCCAGCTGGTCTCCCTAATAACTGATGAATTATTGGACATGAGTAATTCACTTCTGCTTCCCTGAGCTCCCAATTCAAAGGGCAGGAGGATGCAAAGGTCTAGGAATGCCTTAAGAATCCACACCAGAAGAGCCCATTCACCCCAACTTACCTTGGCCAGATTCTGCTCCTACCTAGCCACCAGACCTACTTTTACCAAGGACGGAGGTGGCTGCTTGTTGCTGAGTGCAATGGAAACTATCAGCCCTTCGGACCTTGTTCAACTTCTCTTAAGAGAGGTGGATACTGTCAGCTCTGTTGATAGTCTCTCTGTGACAGGTGATTTCTTGTGTCAAATTGGCTGAGTCCAGATAGTTGATGAAATGCTATTTTTGGGTATGTCCATGAGGATGTTTCTGGAAGAGATTAGCATTTGATTGAGCAGACTGAGCAAAGAGATCCCTTTACCACTGTGGACAGGCATCATCCAATCTGTTGAGGGCCCATATGGAACAAAAAGGCGAAGGCAGGGTGAGTTCTGGAGATGAGATATCCATGTTCTCCTGCCCTTGGACATGAGAGCTCCAGGTTCCTGGGCCTTTGGACTGGGACCAAATGATACCATCAGCTTTCCTGGTTCCCCAGCTTGCATGTGGCAGCCTGTGGGACTTCTGTCCTCTGTAACTGCAAGAGCTAATTCCTATAAATGTAGATAGATAATAGATAGATAGATAGATAGATAGATAGATAGATAGATAGATAGATAGATAGATATTCTATTGATCTGTTTCTCTGGAGGACCCTGACTAATGCACTCTCCTTTCCTGCTTCTTGTCCTGCTGTGCATTCCTGTTTCCTGCCCCCTGGCTGCTCCTTCTTAGTTGCCATTAAAACAAAACAAAACAAAACAAAACACATCACTGAGATGTAATTTAAATATCATAAAACTCACCAGATGGCTTGCTTGAGCTAGACCTTTCACCTGAGTTTCCGGGACTTTACACTCAGGGTGTGTCAGCTTCCACTCCTCCAGTTGTCTTCTCCTCCGCATCCCCCACCACAGTGGACAGCACCACCGCCTGCCCAGCCACAGCTGCCGTCCTTAACAGGTCTAAAATCCACACCCAGCTCTCTGGCTGCACTTGGTAAGGCCACCACTGTCACTCTGAGCTGGGTCCCTGCAGTGTCTCTGCCCGGTCCTCCTTCCTGCTGTCTTGGCCACCCACCCCTACCCCTATGTGACCACCAACGGCATCAAAGACACACATGTGACCATGCCACACCCTGCTGAAAATCCTTCCATGGCCCCACTGATAGGGAATAATGCCAGTTCCCTTGTGTTTCATAAGGCTCTGCTCCCAGGTACTTTGATGAGTTTCCCAAGTGTCCCAAGGACACTGGCCCAGATACTTGGTTAGAAAAGGAAAGATTTGGGAAGGATTCAGGGGAGTCACTAGGTCTCTAGTCTGCTTCGTACCATCCTACTAGTCTGTGGAGCCTGTTGCTACTTTGAATGAACAGACCGTTGGTTTGGGCATTGACTGGCCCAAGCCTCAAAAACAAATAGAACAGGCCTGGGACAGATACCTTATCGCATTCTCAAGCTGGGACAGAGACAGCTTGCCTTCCCATTTTGTAAGTTTGTATTGAGACAGACTTTGCATCTCTAATGGGTTAAAATAAAAAAAGGCAATTCCATCTATTTATAAAATAGGATTACAGTTTTGCAGAATCCTGCTGGGGCCTGGGGGAGACTTTGGAAACACATTTATTTTGTTTCTTCCTTATCAGAGCCGCCTGCTCTGCCTTCTCCCACCCTGGCAACCTGTGCGTGAATAGGAGATCACTCCTCCAACTGGGGATGGGCTGCTGACGCTCCTCACTCACCTTGACTCCTGGCCAGGCGGTGCCCACGTCCTTGGTCCAAGAAGTGTCCCTCTGGAGAGACAGAAGCATCAGCAGCTTCTGAAGAAGGTGGACCTGCCCACAAATGCAGCCTGTCCCCCGAGACCTTAGCAGAGCACTGAACCCACAACCCAAGAAGAAGGGATCTCCCTCCCAGATGCCATTTGTCTATAGGAGAAATGGAATGAGGGAAAGAAAAGCAAGGGTGTGGGGCGCACGTTTTTGTGGCTGCTGCTTGGGCTCCCATAACAATAAACACGTTGGACAAATTGCAGCCTCGTTGTGGAACAACTAATCTTGATGCAAAGCCTTTCTTCCCTGCACCAGCGGAGGAAACCATAGTAAACAGGAGCAGGAAATCAATTCCTAATGCACTTTGTTCCTTGAATGAGAGAATCTCAGCCCAGGTCTGTCCTTTCCTGTTTTATTTTAACTTTGTCCATTTCCCACCTCCTGCCCTTCTTGTGAGTGGCTGACATTATGTGATGAGGTGGGGTCAAGGTTTGGGAGGTGAGCCAGAGGAGGCAGACAGCCCCCTGAGCTCAGCCATGGCCTCTTAACTCTGCGATTTTGGGTGGGTGGGGGTGTCTCCAGGTTGACTGAAAGAAATTGCAGAATGTGAGAGCTTTTTAAGAGCATCTATTTCAACCGCCTGGCTTTACACATTAGGAAAATGGATTTCAGGGAGGTCGAGGTCTCGCTCAAGGTCATTCAGCCATAAGCCACAGAGCAGCCCATAAAGGAACTAAATGAATGGAGAGCCCAGTTGCCCCTGCAGGTCCAGGGTGGGAAGGGCCCAGATGCAGGAGGAAGCCACCAGTTTTGCAGCACCTTGGATGCTGTTGCCTGAGGTCGAATGAAGAACTCTTGAAGAAATAATGGCTCCGTAACTCAGGCGCTAAAGTAATGGAAGCCAGAGGGAAGATCGCCTCCTGACTGTAAATCTCTGGGGGACAGCTGGCGGTGGGAAGGGCAGAGAAGTACTGGGGGCCAATGATTTCCCTGACACAAATCCAGAGAAAAGTGCTTAGGAAACGAATTGCATCTACGAGGGGGAGGCGGGTGCCCTTCAGATGGTAAATCTTTCTATTACCAACGATCGTTCCTTCCCTGCCCACGTGCAGCCTCACCCGGGCTCCGTCCAGGGCGCCTGGCACCTCCCTTGCTTCTGCGCCCTCCCAGGTCTCCCCCAGTTGGTGGCGGGAGGTAGGGAGACCTGAAGGAAGGACAGTCCCTGGTACTGTGGAAAGGAGCAGGGAGGGCCCGGAGCCCCCTCCTCCATGTCACCCAGGGAAGTCACCAGTCTAGATTGGTATTGACTGATTTAGCAAATAAAAATACTGGGTGCCCAGGTAAGTCTGAAAAATAGCTCTAACTGCCTAACTTTGATAATGATTTGGGAGCAAGAGAGAAGCTGAATATGGACATTTAGGGTGTTCTCACAGGGTCAATACGGGTCATAGGACAAACTTGTTAACATGGAACATGTCATGCACGTGCAGGACACCCAACTATGCTCCCCATCCCTGAGACCCAAGCAGGTATGTGGGAATGAGTCCTGCCCCCCAACACAGGGGTCTGTCTGTTTCTTCTAAGGTGAATTCCATCTCCTGGCAGTTTCAGTGTTTCCTCAGTGTCCCCAGGACCCTCTTCGCTGGGGAAGGAGACCCAGGAAAAAAGGGATCTCCAGAGTGGGCTGAAATTTCCTGGAGGCCTTCCTGGTAGGAGCAGGCTTTGAGAAAAGGGGAAGAGGGGAGAATTTTCATAACACCCTAGAGCCCCAGCATCTGTTACATTGAAAAGTTCGGGGATGTTCTCAAAGGATCAAACCACTAGCACTGGAATCAAAGCGACAAACGGTTTATTGAAGGGACGTAGGCTATGGGGTCCGGCCTCCGTGGCTGGCCTGCTGTGTAGCTCTGGGAAGTGACCTGATCTTTCTGAGACTCTTTCTCCTTATTTGTGAAATGGGTGCTGGCAATAGGCCTGCCTGGGCCACGGGTTTTCTGGAGAATCTCATGGGATAGTGGAAATGAAAACATGTTTAAAACTAAACTACTCACTGAAAAGTCAGCCACCAATGGAAGTAGACATGAATGGGAATCGAGCACCACACTCAGCCAGCATCTGTGTGCTGCACTTCACTGTCTCTCAGTGAATCTACCCATCACGAGCCCATGGCCAAGTCTCCTGCTTCAGCCACCTGCAGAAGTTCAGCGCTCCGATAACCATAGGCCTATGGTTGGCCAACAAAAGACACCCCGATTCCAGACTCAGTGTTCATTCATTCCTTGTTTCAACAGCTGTGCTTGACCAGAGCGTGGGCACCGGGGATAAAGACAAAATTACCCTTTACAAAACATTTCTTGTGTGCCAGGCGCTTTACATGCTGTGCAAATAAGTATTATTCCCATTTTACCAACAGGGAAACCGTGACTCAGAGAGGTTAAGTGGCAAGCCCAAAGCCACACAGCTCATAGATAGTGGGTTCTGGATTTGATCCCCGGTTACCCAACATTGGAGGCCTTGTTCTTCATCATTGTTACACTATACAAACAAAATGCTCTTATTTTCATCATCATCTTCTTCATCATCATCTTCACTAGCTCACCTGAACTCGAATGATAGGAGTCTAAAAAATGTCTGTGTCAGGCTTTGGAGTCAAGTTCTTGGAGTATGGAAAGAAGAGGAGCATCACTGTGTGCAGCAGGCTCTTGGAAATGCTTTGCAGGAAAGATCTAAGGTGTTTTTTTGGGGTGGGGGGCGCTGGTGAGGATAGAAGTGCAAATCTGAGGCTGCGGCTCAAAGACAAAGAGGGAGAGAGATTGGGCTTAATATTACGATCTGCAACATTTCCACGTCAGCACGGCTGCACCTCATCTCCCCAGGCCCCCTCAGAAGAATGAGTTCTCTCCGTTAGAGCAAGCCTGAGACTCATCTGTCAGAGGGACCCGAGGTGCTCCGAGCTCAGAACTCCCTGAGGCAGGGAGAGGAGGGCAGCCATCGACCAGCCCCCACCCATCCAAACACACCCCCCTGCCCAGGCTGTGACTTCACCAGGGGAAGGAAAGATGGCTCGAGATGCCTGTACATTAAGAAGCATATAATTATGCATAATAAAAAGACGCGGGCCCTTGTGTATATCAATACAGCTTTGACTGAGTACCCTTTCCCAAACAGCCCTTCTGGCTCCCAACAGCCGCAATCAAATATTCTAAACATACAGTTGCCATTCAGGCCTCCAGGTGCATATGGACTGGGGTGGTGGGGAGCAGGTGAGGGGAGCAGGTGGTAGCTTCTTCTTTGGGGCAGAGGGCTGAGCAGAGAGCTGGCAGGCTAGGGGTAAAGACATTTACAGTCAGGACATACACTGGGACAGAAATCAAAGCCCCCCGCACCAAGATCAGCTGTGCCATTCTCTCTGTCCCTCCTTGCTACTAGTCTACCACCAAAAGGTAGGAAGCCCTGATGAACTTCTCTAGAGCGGAGGTGAAGGGCAGCTGCTGAGTGGCCTGGGCCTGTCCATAGGCAAAGTTTTCTGGTTTTGATTTGGGGGACCTTGCCCCATGTCCATCTACAATGATTTGAGCGCCCATCAGCTGCAGAGCACGTGAGTGGGAAATGCACAGGTGGGTAAGTTGAGAGTTTTTAGAGTCTGGCCAGTTCAGCGGGGGAGGGAGCCCCCCACCACCACCTTGTTGGTCCCCCAGGAGTCCAGCCTGCTGATCAGGACAAGCTGCATGCTGCCAGCTGCTCCTTATCAGAGCAGCTGCCTCCACGCTGGGGCTCAGCTCCCCCAGGCCCAGTCAGAGAGTCTGTGTGCTGTCCTCCCCGCCCCTCCTGCCCTGGCGACCCCACACAGTGCATGAGAGGGCGTGCTCCCCTCAGTGCTGAGCCTTCCCTACCATCTCTCCCACCTCACCACACACCTGCCATTTTCCCATTTAGCAGGGCAGCCAGCTTTTTGCAGGAGCTTCAAGGGCCAGGTGGAGCTGTCTCCTGCCCTGTCCACATTGGCAGGCCCATCTCCACAGGTGTGTGGCCCCACTGAACTGGGTGCTCTGTCCGTGTGGGGTGGGGAGTGGGGATGAGATTGAAATAACTGCTAGAGGACACAATGCTCATCTCCCCATCCAACAACAGACATCAGGTCCTCTTGCTCGCATCCCAGACAAGCTGCAGGTGCTGGGTCCCCCTGGGAGCAGAGTCTGAGATGAAGACTTGGGTGCAGCTAGTTTGTTTGGGAGGTAAGCCCAGGAGACAGGAGTAAAGAGGGCAGGGAGGGTGAGGCTGGGGAGGGAGACGCATTGGAGGGGGTGTTCTTGGGCTCATATCACCGTGGGCACCTGAGCTCACTACCACCAGGTCTCTGCAGAACTGGGTGGGCCGGGCCTTGTAATTGTCCTGCTGAAGGGCCTGGGACTCCCTCCCCCACTGCATGAGGTGTGGCCTGGGGGTCGTCCAAGGTGCTAAAACGCAAGATGGGCCAGCAGAGCCCAGTGCTCCTCCAGGCCCCTCTACAATGCAGTCACCACATGCCCCGCAGCTCCCGTGGCTCTGGGCTGGGAGAGAAGGGAGGTTCCTCCTCGAAATTCTGATACTTCCCTCCAGCAACCCATTGCAAAGCCACATTTTCATGTAACAGGTAACCTGAGGGGGACTGGAAATGCTAATTTCATTTCATTAGATCCCAGCAGCCTCGAAGAGGAAGCAAAGCTGATGTGTTTTAAAAAGCCGCAGTTTTGTGCTGTTTTTAATTTAATGCTGCCGGTAAAAGATGCCACCTTGGAGTTGCTAATGATTCTCCCAAATTATTTTGGTTGATTTACACACCCCTCTGACTTTAAATAACGAGGGAGGAAGGAGAACCGGGTCCCCCGTGGAGCTGCGAACCTGCAGCTGGAAGGCCAGGCAGCTGAGACTGAGGTCTCTGAACTGAGTTTCCTCCAGGCAGGGCACCCAATCCTCCCCCTCAGTCCCTGGGTGTTTATAACCAGAGCACCAACTTGGGAGACCACTCCCTCTCACTCTCTGCTCCCCAAGCTATCTCATGGTCACCAACCAAATAACAGTAACAGTGAGTATATTTGGCATCTTTATCCTTTGCCAGATCTCGGGCCAGGACCTGTATCTACGAGTTCTCTGAGGCTCACTCTCTGCGGAGAATCAGTGTGACTTTCCCCGTATCCCTGAGGAGTTGGGTGACGCTCTGGGAGACTGGGGAGTGCGCTCAAGGTCACCCAGCTAGGAAGTGGGAGAGACAGGGCTCAGGCTCACTCATGAAAGCAGGACCCTTCTGGTTTGACTCGGCATTGTACCTGCAGGACTGCAGGAAGTAAAGGAAAAACTGAACTTGACATGTCTTATTCCAGAGACAGTGCCCCTCCCCTCTCAGGTCATGGGCTCCAAAGGAACCACGTTGGCCAGAAAGGCCAAGACCAAAGACAGAGAAGGAACGGGAAACCCTCCTTCCAACCCCCCAGCATCAGCTGGGTATCCGATTAGCAGCGCACCTGCTTCTGCAACTTGCCCCAGGGCCCCCAGGCAGGGATATGTCTGCCAGAAAGAAGACAGAGTTTGGTGGTCGGAACAAAGATCCAAAAGGAGCCTCCATTTATCTTGATTCACTGCCTAGCTCCAACAGGGGAAATGTCTCCTGTCTGCTGGTGCCCCCTTCCCTTGTCTTTCCCTTCAAAATAAAATTAGAGGCAGCCAGCAGGAGCATTAAGCCCCTCCCAAATTTCCGTTTATCATCTGTCATGTCAGGGCCAGAGCCTGTGGCTGCAGCTGAGAGTGAGGGTCTGTGCTGGGAGCAGCAGCTGCTGGGTGGGGGCTGGGAAGGAGCCCAGTTCAGGAGATGGGGGGGGTGCTGGTTCGCCTCTCTACCACCAAGGGTTCAGGGCAACTGCAGTAGTGACTCAGCCCCAGCTGGGAGGCTTTGAACCTGGCTGGGTACAGACAACCAGAAAAACAACCTGAACCTTGAGCAGAGAAATAGAAGCCCTGGGAAGCCTCAAGTGACTTTCCCATCAAAGGAAAAGCAATCTGTCTACGCAAGATGCTGCAGATTTCCATCGCAGGCATAGGGTCTGGGCTCCCAGATCTGGAACGGGTGAGGGCCATGGAGACAGAGGCCCTGGGTTCAAAATCCGGCTCTACCACTTAGCAACTACATGGCCTCAGGCAAGTTGTTGTGCTTCCTCGAACTCCCTCTGCCTGATGTATATAAAGGGGCCCTGGCAGGAAGCAGACCCTCCAACTGACCAGGAGAGGTCATCTGTGAATCAGGAGCAAAATATATCAAGAATATCAAGATGGTGACGAGGGAGCCTCTAACCAAGGTTGGGACCCTTCTAAGCACAGGCCCCAGGGCCACTGCCCATTAGGCTGGCCCTGGAAGGGACCTTTTATCCAAAAGGAGCAGGCTCCAGGAAAGCACAGGGGAGTGAAACTTCCTGAGCTGCCACAGGTGTGAGTGACCTAGAGGCACTAGGCTGTCACCTTGCTGCAGGAGGGGGCCTCAGAACAGGGTCAGAGCCTTGGGTGGAGGACCCAGCTGTGACCTGAGAGGGGAGATAAGGGGACACTTGGAAACCCCCACCCTCTCTTTCCCTGTCCCTACAGCTCCTGCCCTCTGCGCCACCCACCCAGTAGCCTGAGTCAGGAGAGCCTAATTCCTGAGGTTCACACAGGTGTGTGTCCCAGGCTCCGAGCAGGTGGAGGAAGGTGGAGAGTGAATCCTCCTAACCCCTTCTCTGCTATGTTTCTCTCCACCACTATACCATAGGCTTAATATCCTTTTCTTGCCTGTCGTCTGCCTCCCTTATCAGGATGATCACCCTCTAAGAGGGTGATGATGCTTGTTTATTTTTTTCACTGTTCTATGCCTAGCATCTAGATATGTGACTGACACATGATAGATGCTCGAAAATATTCATTGAATGACTAGAAGGAGGGAGTGTGAAGGTTGGCGCTTCAGTCCTCTACTGCTTCCTGACAAACCACCCAAAACTGAGAGGCTTAAAACAGCAGCCATCATGCCATTGGCTCCTGAGTCTGCACTTGGGCAGGACTCGGGACGTCAGCTCATCTCTGCCCCATGCGACAGTGGCTGGGATGGCTTGACTGTGGGGTGACCTGACAGCAAAGGCGGTGCCTGAAAGCTCCCTCATCTATATCTGGCGCTTGTTACCGGCTGTCATCTGCATCCTCAGCCGGGGATGTGGGACCGGAGCACCACACTGGCTGCTCCGTGTGGCTCTTGGCTTCCTCACAACATGGCAGCTGAAGTCTGAGAGCAACTGTCCCAAGAGGCAGGAAGCTGACGCTGCTCATTTCTTTTTTTAAAAAATCCTTACCTAAAGATATTCCTTCATTGCTTTTAGAGAGAGAAGAAGGGGAGGAGAGAGAGAAACATTGATGTGAGAGAGAAATATCAATTGGTTGCCTCCCATATGTGCCCTGACCAGGGATCAAACCCACATCCCAGGCACGTGCCCCGATCGGGCATTAAAGCTGCAGCCCTTCAGTGCACGGGATGACGCTCCAACCAGCAGAGCCACCCCAGCCAGGGCAAAGCTGCTCATTTCTTAAGGTCCAGGCCCAGAAACTGGCGCAACATTAGTTCTTCCATATTCTATGGGTCAAGTAGTCACAGAGCCCAGATGCAAAGGAAGGAGACATGGACTCCACCTTCTGAAGGGAGAAGCAGCAGGAATTCCTGGGCCGTGCTTAAAAACCTCCACAGAAGCAAAAAGAAAGGCAGCGTGGTCTGGGCCCCTACCTTGTGCCAGGCTTGATGTAGAGTTTCCACTCATCATCTCACAAGAAAGAATTGCTCCCACGTTGCATGGTAGAAAAATATATGTGTTGTATGTGTCTGCTCCAGAACATGGAACCCAGGGCTCCCCATGAAGCCAAAGTTCTTTCATCTAAATCACACCCCATTTCAAGGAAGAAAAAGACATTCCTAGTAAAAGGGAAAGTCTGCACCACTCCTTGCAGCCAGAAAGAATGTAGGGAATAGGACCACTTCAGCAAAGCCCTCCCCAGTCAGTCAGACTCCTGGTCACCTCTGTCTGCCCTGAGTTCCTGGTTCCTTGAGAGATATTCCAGGATTCTGTGGAGAATCCATGATGCCATGAGAGGGGGGAGAGGGGGGAGAGGGGGGAGAGGGGGAAGGCTTCTACTAGTGGGTTGTGAGCCCATCAGAGCAGGGCATGTGGCCCTGGCTGCCTTCAATTCTCCATAGACTCCAGCCAAGCACTGGACATCTGCCAGGGCCAGCATAACATGGTGGTCAACAGAGGTACTGGCCTCTTTCACCCAGCTCTCCCAGTCTAAGATTCAAGGAATGTAATGCAGGATTCCCCAGCGGAGAGGATTTAGTCTCAGGCCACAGTGGTCTGAGTACCTTCCAAGAGGGCTTAGTTATGGACGGGGATGCTTTCAAGGCTGTGCAAAGTCTGCAGCCCCACCCTGCAGGAAGGAGTAGAAGAGTTCCTGAAGTGGGCACTATTGACATTTTGAATCCTGTCATTCTTTGCTGGAGGGCCATCCTGTGCATTGCAGGACATTTAGCAGCATTCCTGGCCTGTACTCTCTAGAGTCGAGGAACAAGACCGCCTCCTCCCCATCAGTGATAAGCAAAGTGTCTCCAGACCCTGGTGGCCTTCCCCAGGAGGTGAAATCACCCCCGGGGCTGAGATCCACAGCATTGGAGTGATGCTAACGCTGCCTTATGTGTAGTATTTTCTCAGTTCTGGATCCGTTTGATGTTACCTCCTCCAGCTCGGTTATACCCCCGGGTCCTTTTCATCTTCCAGACACCGTGAACGCACACTTGACCATGTAGCCCTTTCACTCTGATTATCGGAAACTTACAACCAAACCTGTCTAAGTGGATATCCTACCAGGGCTTCGTGCCTCTTTCCTCTTATCTCTGCTCCATTCTGCACCCTCTCCTTTCACTTGAACTTTTAATTTATGTCAGTCTTCTTATGTTTTATGCATTATTTTTGTCCGCTTTAAATTTTTTCTAGAAGAACGAAGGATAGGAACAGCAACATAAATAGCTGAGGTCCAGGTGAGTATCCATAGGGATGATATCACAGAGAAAGCAGACATTTGCTTGGAGGGAGACAGGACAGCCAGTAATTAGGGCCCTTGGAGGACACAGAACCAAGCTGGCACTAGGCAGTCACAGGGCAAGACAGGTAGACAGGAAGGGGTCACCCAGGATGACCTTCTAGAGGGACAAATTAGAGACAGGCTGGGCTGGTCAAAGCTTCTCCCTAGGGAAGGGCATGCTCTGCCTCTTTTCTGTTCACAGGAAGTTGTTTTAATAGATGGTGTTGGCCGATGGCCAGACGCAACTGGCCAGCCATGTGAATGAACCATCTTGAAAGTGGATCTTCCAGCCCCTGCTGAGCCTCCTGTACTGGCTGATGCTCACAGAGCAGAGACGGGCTGTGCCCAGCAAGCCCTCCCCAGAGTGCAGATCTATGAGCAAAATAAATGCTAGTTGTTGTTTTAGACACTAAGTTGTGGAGCGGTTTATTACACAGCAAGAGAAAACTGGAAATCTTGGTTATGTCATTTAACCCCTCCACGGCTCAGTTTCCTTATCTGAATTGTGAGCCTTAAAGGACCCATCCGAGTGCCTGACATGGAGAAGGGACTCCACTATCCACAGGTATTGTTAGTATTACTGCAAAGGAGGGAAAGCGCAAGCCACAGAACAGCCAAGCCTCCAGTACAGCTGGCCGGTGAGACAGAGGAAACTAGAGCATGGTGTGTACCTTCATTCATTCAGAGCTTCTTTCTGGGGCCCGTATGGGATACCTAAGGAAGGCCTGGGAGGACGTACAGGACTGCAGGGACATCAAGAGGGGACATCCCCAATGTTCGGTCTGACCCTCTTTTCTCCCTCTCTTCTCTGTCTGTGCCACCTGAGTCTTTATTACTGTCCATATGCCCAGGTAAAGTCTCTCTTCTGAGTCCCCCAAGTGTACCTTCAACATTGCCTCCTAGGTGCTTCAAAGACCCTTATCTCAATGCTTCCAAATCCAATCTTATGCACACTCCCCCTTACCAACCCACCCACCCACCACCATCAACCTGACCTTCTGCTGCCCTCCTCAGTTAGTGAGTGCCTCTTTCCAAGGTCATGCATGAGTCATAAACTGGCCACTCTGCCTCTCCCTTCATCCCCCCACATCCTAAATGTCACTGAGTCCTGATGGTTTTGCTTCCTAAATACCATCCAAACCGGTCCGCCACTCTCCACCCTCACTGCCGCCCCCCTATCGTCATCTGCATGGACCATTGCAATGGCCCCTACTGGCCCTCCCACCACCTGCCTTGTCCCTCCCATCTACTCTCTACACAGCAAGAGCGAGCTTTTCAAAATACAAATCAAATCATGCTACCTCTCTGCTTAAAGGTTTCTGCCTGTTTCTTCATGTTCTCAGGACAAAGAATGATGCCCTGCCACCACCTCTAATGGCCCTACGTGGTCTGGCCCCTGTCCCACTGGCCCATTCCACCTCAATTCAGTCCCACCCCCGCCCTGCTTTCTGTTTCAGCCACATTGGCTTCTTTTGGTTTCCTAAATTCTCCATTTCCCCCTGGCCACAGGGCCTTTGCACAAGCTGTTCCCTCTAGTCACCCACCTCTAACACATGCTTTGGAGAGGCCTTCCCTGCTCTCTCAGACCAGACCAACCCCTCCTCTGCCCAGCCCCACTGGTACCAAGTGGCATCTCTCCTTCACAAAACTGATCTCCATTTCATCTGCAACTCTGATGGATGTCTTCCTCCCACATTAGCCTTTAGGCTCTTCAAGGCTGTGACTGGTTTTCATTACCATTACAACCCAAGAAGCTGGTGTGGTGCCCTGACATGTAGTAAGCACTTGACGAACATCTGTTGAGTGGACAATAAAAGTGGAGGGAAGGGTATTAAGAGGCAAAACAGCTCCTGGTCACTTGAAAAGTCAGGTAGCATTTTGTGGGTAGGTAGGACTTGAGCAGACACTGAAGCATAAATACATTTTGTATTGATGGAGCCACCTGGAAGGACATTCTAGGTGTATGGAACAGAATAAACAAAGAAGTGTGTGTGTGTGTGTGTGTGTGTGTGTGTGTGTGTGTGTGTGTGTGTGTGTTGAGACAAAGGTCAGGCTCATGGAGGAGCAGGTTGGGAAAAAGTGGGAACCTGGGGCAGGTAGATTACTGAGGGTCTTGAAGCCAGACAGAGGAGTCGGTATGTGAAAAGCACAGAGACTTCAGAGCAGAGTGGTGACGTCAGGCAGGCAGGCAGAAGGGTGACAGGAAGCAGTCTCCTAGCAGAGGGAGTGGACATGGATGAGGATGGCTGGGAGGCCAGTTAGGAGGCTGGTCAGTGCCAGGGATGCTCTGGTGAGGACCCGGGTGGTGAGGGCAGTGAATATGGAGAGGCAGGGTGGATAAGGAGATGTTAAGGAGAAAGCGGTCCACCAGCCTGGCGACCGTTGTCTGTGGAGGACCTCAGCACAAGCAGGGTCCTCCTCCACCCCAGAGTGCAGGAAGGAGTCAGACTGTCCCACAGAGGGAGGAGCAGCAGTGCAAACGACATTAGTGTGATTTCCAGTCTCCGTCCCCATGTGCCTGGTGCTCCGTGCTGCATCCCCTTCTGAACAAGCAGATCAATACCAGCCATCAGGACTGATGCAAGGGACAGAGGACAAAATTAGCTGTCTGTACAGAACACCCTGACAACCCAGTAGAGCAGGGCTGCCTGGATGACTTATTGCTTATTAATAATATAAATATGTAAATGTGTCGGGGGCTATATTGATCCTGACATGTGAACCATCCATCATGAGGGTGTGGAAAAGGGTGTTATAAATATCAAAGAAAAAAAAAGCCTGCAGGATAAGACTCATCAATATAGGCAGACCAAGGTGGGGACCAGCCATGAGGCAATTTTACCAGAGAGACCTGCTCCCAACAACTCCACCCACTGCATGGTGTTATGAGGAGAAAGGGGAGACAGAGGGTCCCCCAGAGGGAAAGGAGATGCGCTCATGTATGGATTCCAGGGTGAAATCCTCCTCTTTGCTCCTTCTCCGTGAGCAGGAAGAGCAGTCGTCAGAGCTCCTGAGACCTCTGACTCAGGGGTCTCCCAGCGTGGAAAAGGGTCCATCCGAGCGTGAGAAGGGTTTCCATCTCTGCTTACCCGAGGCAATGGAGCTTAGAGGGTAAGAATTCAGCCCTGGAGTGAGGCCATCCTGGGGGCACAGTTCACGAGCTTTATAAACGTCACACGTTTAATTACTCTAAGCATCAGTTTACTCATCTGGAAAATGGGAAGGTTGATACCAACTGCAAGGCTGCAGTGGAGATTAAACAGGATGGTGCCTATAAAATTAACACCTGTGGGGGTTAATACTACCCTGGCAGAGCAGGCAGGTACTCAAGGACTCAAGCAAAGTGCCTTTTTACCAGAATCCAGCATTTCCCAAATTGTCCTCCTTGGGACCCGCAGTCCATGGGCCATGAATTCATGAGCCTTGAAAGAACCGGCTTCACACTCAGCACATTTATCTGCCAGAGTGCAAGCAGACCAGGTGCATAGCATGTTCAAGGTTCAGAGAAGTCCTGCTTGTTTTTATTTTTCTATTTGATTTTGTTGAACTCAGCATATCCCAAACTTATTGGCTATGCAAGTCTTTTTTCACAGAGATCTCCCTGGACTCATGTTTCACCTTATCCTCTTCAGTAAATGCCGACCCATTTTCAGTTTGAGAGGTTTCTGGCCGGGTCCAGAGGAGCCCTGCCAGGATGCGCACCTGAGCCTTGACCATAACCTTTCACTCCCCTGTGTGCAACTTGGTCTATGGGCTGGAAGAGGAGGGAGAGGCTTCAGGAGAAGCCAAAGGCAGGCTCTCATGGTTTGCATTGAATATTTCTACATGGGTTTTCTCACACCGGGCAGGAATTACTCAGGTGAGAAGGGAGAGAGGGAGGAAAAAGGGAACGGAAGAAATGTCTCCACCTCCTCCTGCCCATCCTCTTAAGCTAAAGCAAACCTCCAGACCTCAGGAAGAAGAGGTGAGTCTGCAGACAACCACCCTCCCTCATGCCTCTCCCCTCTTCCCCACTCAGTCTTTCCCAGGCCCCACCGCAGCCCACCCTAGAAGCACATCTAAGTAAAACCCTGTCACAACTGTGCCTCTGCTCTGCGCCTTAACCCCGTGGACTTTCACAACCAGCCATCTCTTTATTCGACTCCTGAGAAACAGAGGGGTCGGCTGGGGTCCAGCACCACTGCTCTAGCAGTCGGCATTTTCATGATAATGGGCCCTCTTCCTGCCGGTTTGATTTTATTATTATGCCAACAACACACTCGCTTAATTCTCTGCTGTCTTTCCTCTGCACTGTTGATTTACACTGTTAGTGTTTTAATTACACAATTCAGCACTCCTTAAAACATGAAAAACTGCTCAACTTTTCAAGCAATTAAAAGGCAGCGAAGTATATCAGCAGATCAGAGCCGAGATGAGTAAATCACACAATTAAAAAACTCATTTGGTGAAAATGTAGCAACCCACCTAAAATGAGCAAGGTTTCCTGGGCCTTCCTGACAAGAACTTCTAAGACAGGTGTCTCCTCCTCAGGGGGGAAGGCTCACTTGCTGGCCTGTCACCTTCCTCTCCTCCCTCTGGTGAATGAGCAGCTGGGATGACCTCAGCCCACCCAAGGGGCCAGGACGGGTCACCTGGCTGCTGAGCAGCTCATAAACCCGGCATGTCAATCCCCTTCCAGGCTCAATTTCCAATCTGCAAGTGGGCTGTGTCAATGAGTTGGTATTTTGTTTTTATTTTTATGTTGGGAAAATACACATAACATCAAATTTACCCTCTTAACCTTTTTAAGTGTGCAGTTCAGTGTATCAAGGACCCTCAAATTGTTGTGCAAACACCACCACCATAGCGCTCTTCTTGCCAAACTGGAACTCTGTTCCCCTGGGACACTAACTCCGCCTTCCTCACTTCCTGCACCACTGGTTTCAAACTGGCCTTTGAGGGGACTCAGGGGTGCACCATAGCCCCTAGAGGCTGCCTGGGAGGGGAGAAGGTCAAGGGAAGGATGAGTAAGCCGGGTTCTCCTTTAATGTAAGTCAGAAGGCAGCTCTGTTTTGATCTGTTTAAGCCCCAGGGCTTCTGGGTTAGGTTGCCTTTGAGTAAAAGACGGCAGATTATTTTTTGAAGTCTAAAGACAGCTGGATGGGATGATCTTAAAGGTCTTCTGGATTGGGAGGAACCAGGCTAAGGGGCTTGAGTTTCTCTTGAGGAAAGCTCTGCCCACTAACAAAGAGGTTGGGACCTGCCTCCCTATGTCCAGAGCAGGACAGAATGAGTCCCCCAGAAAGGGCTGGGCATACTCCAGAACTCAGCTCCCCTACCCTACCCTACCCCAGGTCTTTGTCTATTACTTTCCCCCTGCACATTCCGAGTCTTGACTCCAGGCTCGTGGGACCCATAGAACCAGAGACTTCCCCAGCACTCTGAAAGTGCAGTGAGTGGGTACAGGAGGTGTGCAGCCTACTCATCCATCCCAGTGGAAAGCCTGGAGGTGCCACCCACCCCCACTCACTGGCCAGGCCATCTATCTGAGTGAAGGACATTGACCAGGGTGAGGAGGGAAAGGGAGGCAGTGGGTATGGGGCTGGCCCTGAAGGAGATGGAGAGGCTGCCTCCATCAACCGCATCTGGTTCAGGACAGAACCTCCCTGGGTGGACATACTCCCTGCATCCTGCACCTGGGGCCAACAGGGTTGTAAATGCCCAGTGGCAGCGCCCGCATCTCAGCCAGGCTGGGCTCTGCGGAAAGAGGCAAGGTCAGAAACCTGAGCACTGGCTCTACAAGCAGGGTTCAGGCTTCCTACAGAAGACCAGCCTTGCCCCACAGATGTGCCTGGATCCGTTCCCTCCCCTCAGATTGTCCCAGTTAAGAGGAAGATAGATGGAAAATCCTGACTTTTCCTCCTCTGAAGAAACAGAAGGCCTCGCTGCCATTTTCTTTTCAACCTGGGCCACTTCCCTCGAACAAAACCTAAGACCAGCCAGTCAGGTTCTGAAAACTGCCTTCCAGACTTGGTGACTTGCCTTGCTGGTGGTGTCTCTCCCCTCTAGGTCTTTTCCAGGAGAACAAGTTCCCCCAGCCACTGAATCAGGCATCTCTGTGGACAGTGGAAAGTGGCCTTGAGACACAACTGTGTACACACGAGTGGGGTCAGGTGTGCACACAGGTACAGCTTTTGTGATCACTTCCAGCCCCTCTGGCTTCAACCATGTCCAAGCACCCAGTCACGTCTCTCTGGAGTCACCTTCTTCCAGGCCACTGCCCAGTCCCATTTTGGGGGCCGTCTCTCCTCACTGACACTTAAGTGCCTGCCTCACCCCTTTCCTAGCTCTCCAGAATGTGCCCAACCTGGGCCCACACTCTCCTCAAGGTTACTCCCCTGGGCAATTTTGGTTCCAGTTTCTACTGGTTGCACTTTGTAATTCCAGAACCACCATTAATCATTCTTAAGCACATTGAGTGCAATATTTTCCCTAAGAACTGAAATTTTTTCACAACTCTACACCCTCCTGCCATCTCCAATTACCCACACTCATCAGTCATTAACAGAATGCATTAGCATATCTGTGACTTCCATATACCTTGATTAATCTGGCTTGGAGTTTTCTCCCCATCTCCCTAACTGGCGGAGGAGTGATGTGGATGCAAGTGCGGGTAGGGTGGGGAGGGCACGCACCCCACCCAGTCTCAGAGGCAAAACGTTGGCGCAGAAATTCAGTTCTGATGGGACTGAGTCCAACTCTTCCTTTTTGCAGATGAGGAAACTGAGACTGGAAGAGATGAAGTAACACCCCACATCCTCCTCCTCCTCCTCCACTGAGTTTCCTACAGACTTGTTGCCAGAAATGCTCTACAAGAAGTAAAAGTGAAGAAGGGGTTGCAGGGGGTCCGTAGAACCCAGGGGCTCTGTGATCAAGCAAATTTTGGAAAGCTTAAATATATATGTCACTCGCCCAGATATTCACAAGGAACAGTGGTACATTGAAAGCTTTTGAGAAGTCTCACATTAAAGAAACCTTTTAATGTTGTTTAGTTCATTTAGTTCTGAACTCCTTTAGGTGTGACCTCATCTTTTCTCTAGACCACTGCACCAGCTGTGTATTGCTGTATCATCAAACACACCCCAAAATGAAGTGGCTTGAAACAGCAAACATAGCAAACATGTTGTCTCACACAACAAATGTGAGGGGCAGGAATCTGTGGATGGTTTATCTGGGTGATTTGTGCTCAGGGTCTCCCATGAGGTGACAAATACGGTGTTGCTGGGGCTGCAGTCACATGAAGGCTGGACCGGGGCTGGAGCATCTGTTTCCACGTGAGCTAGTTGAAGGCCTCAGTCCCTCATCAAGGGGGCCTCTAGATGGGGCTGCTTGTGTGTCCTTGTGATGGGGCAGCTGGCTTTTCTCAGCATGAGTCACCTGAGAGACGGAACAGGGGATGGAAGCTTCAGTGTCTTTCATGACATATCCTTACAAGCCCCACATCATCATTTCCACAATGTCCCGTGGGTTACATGGGTCGGCCACGTTCACTGCAGGAGGCACCGAGTGGGTGTGACATGTGAATACCAGGAGACAGGACTCGGGGGTGGTCATCTTGGAGGTCAGCCTCCACACCACCAAACTTTGCACATCTTGTGAACCACTCACCCAGAACCTGCTCCATGGGGATTACGGTGGAACTGAGAAAGGGGTGAGTATCCCAGCCCTCAACCTGATGTAACTGAGATGAGATGCTGTAGATGGCTTTGCCTGGCTCTGCTTCCTAAGGACCACACCCTAGCCCTTCTCTTCAGCTCAGTTTTGCCTGGTCCCATCCTTCCAGGAGGCCCTGTTCTTCTCCCTGCTGGGCCAGGCTGGGCCTGGCAGCTGTGGTGAGCCAGTGGCCCCAGCCTTGGGCAAGGCCCAAAGCCAGCATTCTCTCTGCCTCAGGTCAGCTCCCAGCCTGGGTTTAGGCAAGACTGACCGCTCTTTCCCATGTGGGGAGCCGTTCATGAGTTCCTAGTTCCAGTGCGGAGGCAACTCTAATAAGAATAAAAATTGCTAACATACATTAAGACCTTATAGTAAGCCAGGCACTGTGCCAACAGCTTTCCATGAACTGTATCATTTAATTCTCAATGACCCTAAGAGGTAGTTCCTATATCCTCACTGGACAGATAAGAGCACTGAAGCTCTGGCCAGTCAAGGACTGTGTGGCCCACAGCACATCGCTGAAAGCAGCATAGATGAAATGATCCTGGGACTGTCTGATTCCAGAGCCCACGCTGCTGACTACTAAGCCATACGACCTCCGGCTTCCAGGTCACCTGTGTCATGAGGGAGTCTTTTCTGGTTCAAGGAACCCTGTTCTCACGAATCACCAGGTGTTCCAGGGACTGCCCTCTCTCCTAGGGCAATGCTGTCAATCATCAGATTTTAAAATGCCTTATACAGAATGGTACTTACTGATAATCATCTACCAACAATGACAAAAAGGTGTCTTCCCTTCACCTGCTCCCTCAAAACAGGTTTTAAAAGACAAACTGATATCCTGAAAGGCAATTATTTTAAGTGAAAATATCAGCATTGTATATACAGGTTCCAGCACAAATAACGCCCCCTTTTAATTACAAAATCTTTTTTGCAAAATCATAAGCATGTAATTCTGTAACATAACAATGTCAAACTCAAGCACACCATATGACATTTTAGGTGAAATGTTCAAATTAAAACTACAAATTATTACACCCATATTATTACCCTACCAGTCATAGTCAAATGGGACCGACTTCTGCCAGACTCTGTAAGTAGCTGTAAAATACCTAACAGTAGCACAAAGGAGTAAGTAAATAGAATTCTCATGTTGTAAGGTTCTTAGGTTTCATATTAAGTGTTACAATATTAACTTAAATATATTACAAAGTAAGGATGCATAGGACAATCACAAAAAATGCAGACAGATTTTTTTAAAGTTGATGCCTTAAAATTGAATCTCTTTTTTAAAAATTAACCTATCCAAAACAGGAAAAAAGGAAAAAGAGAACAAAACCAAAGGAGAAAACTAAAAAACAGATAGTAGTTGCGGTGGATGGACTTTTAAAGGGCCCCCAATAATCTCTACTTTCTGGTGTTCACCCCCTTGTGTAAGCCCCGCCCCTGAGTGTACACAAGACCTGGGACTCACCTATAACCAACAGAATGCAGCAAAGATGATGGGTGTCCCTGCCTGATTACATCCCATAAGACCGTAACTTCCATCCTGTTAGCAGAATCTTTCCTTGGCTGGCTTTGCTGAAACAAACTGCTGTTTGTGAGCTGTCCTGTGGAGAAGGTCACACGGCAAGGGACAGAGGGCAGTCACAAGAAACCAAGATTCTCATTCCAACAGCATGTGATGAACTGAATCCTGTTGGCTGTTGGCGGTGTTGCAAGTGAATCCTTCCCCAGTCAAGTTTTTGGATGAGACTGTTTCCTGGCCAGTGCCTTGATGCCAGCCAGAACCAGATTCCTGACCACAAAGGCTGTGAGGTAATAAACACGCATCATTTAACCCCTGAAATGTGTCACCGACTGTGCTATGTCAAGTTATCCCCCACAAGATCTGACTGTAACCAGGCACGGACCCTATTTTGCATAGTTCACTCCTTTACCAGCCTTGCTTTTGCCAGACCGACTTTCTTTAATTTCACAGACACACCAAGTTAATCCCCCCTGCGGACCTTTGCATTCGCCTGTTCCCCATTTCCAGAGTTCGTCTCCAGGTCTTGGCTTGACAGTATCCCTAAGAGAGGCTGCACTGATCAGAATCCTGACGAAAAAGAGATGGCACAGCCAACCTGGGTCATTGGAGGGAAGTTCAATAAGAGGAGTATTTACAAACCTATGACCAGGGTGTAAGGAGACTGCTCAGTATGACACAATGTCTGGAGCTAGTGCCACCTGGGCCCGAAGTGGGGATAAGGAGATAAAACCATGTCCACAATGTGTTGAGCCACCAAAGTGAGAGCCAGGGAACACACACAGTTTCAGTTTCCTCTCTTCCTCCAGTCTCTGCCAGTGCCCTTGGTTGGCAAATGCAACCAGAACTCAGAGGACGAAAGAGCCCTTTGCTGTGGCTCAGGTCCCTGCACAAGGGTGCAGCAAGATTCTGGGGGAGCCCACAGAATATCCAGCACAGATGCTGTGACTTCCCTCCTGAACAGCCGTCCCATCACATCCCCTTCCTAATTTCTCCTAATTTCACTATCTGAATTCATCTTACTTACTCAGTTTCTTCATGTTGCCCAATTCCCCTCTTCCGAATGGAAGTGCCAGGAACACAGGGATGGTGTCTGACTGATTGCTGTGTCCCCAGAGCCTAGAACAGAGCTTCCTATTCAAACAGATGCAGAGCATCGCCAGGACCACTTGGGGGAAAACAAATGGGTGGGTAAGTGGGTCACCGCCGCCCCCACCAGGATAGGAGACTCATGCAGACAGCCACATCCTCTCCATCATCTTTTAAAAACAAATAGACTTTTTTAGAGCAGTTTTACGTACGCAGAAAAATTGATCGGGGAGTACAGAGTTCACACATAAACTTTCTATCTACCCTGTCTCACTTATTGTTTATATTTTGTATCAGTAATGGCGCCCTTGTTACAATTCATGAGCCAATATTGATACTTTACTATTAACTAACATCTACAGTTTACACTAGGGCTCACACTTTGTGACAAAGGCATAATGACAGAGGTCCATCAGTACTGTATCATACAAAGTAGTTTCACTGCCCCAAACCCTCTGTGCTTTGTTTATTCATCCTTCTCTCTCGAAAAAAAACCCTTGACAACCAATGGCCTTTCTACTGTCTCCATTGTCAGAGTGTTACATAGCTGGAATCGTACAGTACCTCCCTTGTCTTTGATCCCTGGGGCTGGGCATTACAGAGGATCCACGAGTATTTTCCAAATGCACAAATGAATGGACTTAGAGAGGCCCACATTCTATGGGGATTTTGGCACATCAGGAAGGAGTGAGCCTGGGCCCCTTCCCTGTTTGGGGTAAGAAACCTTCATTTCATCCCCCTTTTTTACCCTCCTCTCCCCCAGCCTCACTTGTATTCCTCAACCCCTTTATATTGTACAGAGATTTCCTCATATGAAAGCTAATTTAGGCACCATAACAGAGACTATATTTAATGTAAATGGAAGAAGTAGCAACAGAAGGATTTATGGTAATAATAACCTGCTTGTAATAACGCAGAGTGGGTCACCTGCTTAAGATACAGTGGATGAAAGAGAACGAAATTCACCTCCCAAAAGAGCGTGGTGTCACCAGAAAACTGTTGGAGCACCAAGTCTTAGATGGTCTTATTAAATCCCATAGATCTTACCATGCTTTCCTGCAGGAAGAGGGCTGCTGCTTTCCCTAGTTCAAACAATGACCAAAGTGAGACCTGATTCAGACATGGGAGTGGAGGGTGGAGCGCAGTTCCCCGAAAGGCCCAGATTCAGTGCCTAGTGGACGGAGGGCCCATGTGTGCAGAGCCCTTCACGGGGCCACATGCTGCTCTGCATAGAGTCCTAAGGGTAGAGGGGAATTCCTGCTGTGAGGAGAATGGGAGAGGAGGAAGCAGGAAGCTGTCCCTTCCTGAGGGATGGCTGTGACGTCATTGATCCAACCTTTCGCAGGCATGGACCTGAAGCTGAAATATGAAGAGGTAGGTTTCAGAAAGCTGAGACGCCACAAATGCCAAGTGCCTCATGGTGGGTAGCAGTGGCAGGAGACTCTGGGTAACCAGCAATCTGTGCACATTGAAAGAAACTTGGGCTCAAATCCCAGCCCCGTACTCTAGCCTGCGTGATGATGAGCACATCGTAAAAGTTGCTTCAGTCATTCTCAGCACTGAGTGGATTCTCCATCAGGGTTCATTTATTCCCCTTAGGACATTGGCCCCAGGGTCTGAGTTGCCTGGCCAGGGGGAGGGAGGCTTCCTTGCTGCCGGCTAGATTCAGAACCTGGATGTCTTCGGAGTGGGAGTAGCACCATCCCTGCCTCATAAGGACCCTCATTCCTGGGAAAGCCACCAGCCTCCAGTCCTGGCCTTCACCCCCAGCTTGGAGAAACAGGGGAGGATGCTGAGCCCAGTCTGCTGTGAGTGAGCTCGCAGCTGGTTGCCCCATCCTCAGCAGCCCCCTCCCCCCTCCTCCCCTCCCTCCCTCCTTTCTGTGTTAATGGTTTGTTAGGAAATGGATAATCTGGAGAGGATCATTAATGCAGTGAACAGAGATATCACACAAAAGGATTATGGCAGCTTCCCTAGTGCACTGCAGCTTTTTTAATGTGTTTGCCTGAAATCACCCCATTATGAGAATGTCCTCATGGGGGAAGATAAGGGGAAGGGACATCATGCCTGGGAATGAAGACAAAGCCATGTGTCCTGAGGGGCAGGGGTGGCTTCGGAGAGTTCCCAAAACTCCAGTCTAGGGCGCCTTAAATGACCCTGTCCCCACTGAGGTCTCAAACCAAGGAGGATGCTGCAACGTTCTGGACAGGAGATCAGTCATCTCCCTGCAGGGGGGCACCTGGACCTGAGTTCCTTTCCCAGGGGCCTGAGTGTGGAGGACCTTAGGTGGGGGACATGAGGTGTCACTTGCCCTGGCAAAAACAAAGGATGCTCCAGCCCCAGAGTCTGCACCGGAAGTCACAAGTCACCTCCCCCCAGTCTTTGCTGTGTCTCACCTTGCCTGACCAACCACCTTATCTAATCTGCAGCCTATTCCCCCCAACTCCACCCAGCTGTCCATTCCTCTTAGTTTCTGTTCTTTCACTTTATCAGTGGTGCTTATGGCCTTCTAATATACCACTAATGGCCCTGACTGGTGTCGCTCAGTGGATTGAGCTCGGGCCTGTGAACCAAGGGATCTCGGTTCGATTCCCAGTCAGGGCACATGCCTGGGTTGTGGGCCAGTTCCTGGCAGGGGGCCAGTTTCCGGCAGGGGACACACAAGAGGCAACCATACGTTGATGTTTCTCTCCCTCTCTCCTTCCCTTCCCCTGTAAAGATAAACAAATAAAATGTTTTTTTTTTAAAATAATATACCACTAACATACTAACGTACTGTGATCATTATGTTCAGCTCCCCATCAGAATGTAAGTCCCACAAGGACAGAGACTGGCATCTGTTTTGTTTGATATTGATATTTCCCCAAAACTTGAACTACTTCTGATAGTAGATGCTCACTAAATGCTTCTTGACTGAATGGCATAAATTGGGTCCCCAAGAACAGAGGTGGGCAGCTGTCCTATCTCATTTATTCCCACTCCACCTGCTGTTCCTGGGAATTCCCATCCAGGCCCAGGGTAACCCAAACCTGAACCTTATCCCCCAATCTAAACAGCATGAGGCCCTTTCTAAAACATGGGAAACCTGAGACACACCCAGTGTTCTGCTCAGATTAAAAAATCTGCCCACCTCAGAGGCTGACTGTGGGCACCCACATACTCAGAGGCCCTCTCAGGGTGCCCAGGGTTCCAGGGTGACCCTGTGGAGTCCAGGAAGGCAGCCCAGCCCAGCTCCCTCACTCCACTGACTGGTGCCTGGCTTCTCCCCCCGCAGGTTTCTCATCATCCCAGATGCCTTTGCACTTGCGGGTTGCAATTAACATTAGCGTTGGACGATCTCCTTTTCATTAGGCCCTCCTAATGAAATCGCTGTTTCAGCACCACCACCCGGCACCCACACCACCCTCCCTGCACCGTGGGAACTGCTTTCTCTCTGGGCTCTCGTGCTGTGGTGGGTTTTCTGCAGGAACCGGAGAAAATGATACCAGGCTCCTCCAACCAAGTCGCATGGACAAAGACTTCACACGTTCCCACACTTGTCCAGACCAGAGGGCTGCCTTCCTCCATAGCCCTGCCTTGTCCTACCTCAGGGGCCCAGGCCCTTGGCCCTTCTCTGAGCCCGCCCAGCTCAGGTCACTGTCATGTCCTCTCTGCTTCACCACCTCCCCCCCTCCCTGCCCACCCTGCTACACACACCCTAACCCAGAAGAGGCAGGTGAGTTCACCCAGCAGGATTTTCACCTCCTGCCTGCCCCAGCACCTGCTGGGAGTCTCCCAGCCAGGACTGAGACCAGGCCTGGAACCTCAAAACCTTCTTTCCATGTTCCCATTGGGGACCACCTGAAATGTAGGTGTCTTAGCCTGGGTTCTCCCAAACCCAGAGCCTGAGACGAAAGCAGTGTGTGTGTGTGTGTGTGGGGGGGTTTATTTGAGAGTTCACCCCAGGGAGCAGGAGTGAAGTCCACGGAGGCTGAGACAGGGACAGAAGAGAGCGAGGTACGGCATTGAGACTGCCGCCGTGCGCAGCGGGACTCATTTCCTCCAGGACCTCCTGACCATGGTATGGGGCTGCACCCCTCCTGGGACCAAGCCCTGGCAGGGCCGGGGGCGGGAGCATGGCTCTGTAGCCCCAGTACTACCCCTGCTCTTCCCAACTCGCAGGATCCAGGATCCAACCAAACAAGCACAGAGCTCCCACTGGCATCCTCCGGTGATGGGCGGGGCGGGGGGTGGGGTGCGGGGCATGCAGCCCTGAGGCACAAATGAGGATGCTGCCCTCACCTGAGGCACCACCCTATGAAGCTAGCAGGGAACTCTCGTCTACTGGCTGGGATCGGAGCGGGTGACTGGGCGTGGGTCTGGGTCAGGGTCAGGGTCAGGTGCCAGGCTGCTGCTCAGTGGGCGAATGCATCTTCTCGCAGACCTTTGAGAAATGACTCATTACTTCCACCCAGATGGGGAGTTCATCTGCTCTTCCAGGTTTAGGCAAAGAAAGAAAGAGAGAGGGTGGTACACGTGAGAGCCTTTTCATGCTGGCTTTCCATGTGTTAGAGGCCCACGGAAGCCGGGGGTGGGGGGCGGTGGGCATGCACAGGTGCAGAGTAGGACAGCGATCAGGATCGGGAGAACTCATGGGGGCCTGGAGCAGGGCACCTGCCGCAGGGGTGGCTGGGAGAGGACAGGAGGTGTGGACATGCCCACTCTCCTCTGCCTGTCTGTCTTTCTGAGCCCCAAAGACAGCTCAGGCTGTCTGTCCCTAGCCTGGGAACAGGCTGAGCTCTAAAAGTGCTTTGAAAAATCTGCTGCTTGGGCTTGGAAAGCTCAGAGCACATCTCCCCCCCCCCCCCAAATCAAGACCTGCATGGCCCCTAGACCCCAGTCCCGCCTAGAGGAAGCCTCCAGGAGCACAGGCCACCAGAGTGCAGTGCCACAGACAGGGTCAGTGCACATTGGGTCCAGGTGGGGAGCACAGCTGGGAGGGCAACTCTGGGAGCCAGGAGCACAGAGTCCCCCTGGCATCAAGGCCAGGGGGGTTTCCCCACCAGCCACCCGCCCCCACAAACTGGCTGATGGGCAGTGGAACCAAGCAGTTTCGAAGCTTCAAACTTCAAACTTTGGGTGGTGATTCCCAGAGCCAGAAAAGGGCTCTAACAAATGGGGTGGTAGGAGCACCCATGATGAAGGTGATGAATGAAGGGCCAGAGACCTCTGAAGTTAGGAATAATCTCCTGGACCTGCGGGGGAACGGGGAGGAAGTAGGGGCAGAGTGATGCTATGGCCTCTTTCTGACTGTGTCTTAGGTTGAGGGGGTTGCCCTTGCCCAATGCTGATTCCTCGGCCTCCTGGATTCCCCACCTTGTTTGCTCAGCCCTAAGCTCCTGAAAGCTCCTCCTCCGAGGTCCTCGTGCTCCAATGGGATTCGATCTCCACCCAGCTTACCCCCTCAAGCCCCCAACACAGCACTCATGTGTCAGATGGGCAAGCTGAGACCCACAATCGTCCAGCAAGTTGGTGGCAGAATCTAGACCAGGACGTGGAGTTTCTCCCCTGCCCCCAGTCCACCTGCTCCCCAAGAAGGGGAAAGGGAGCCATGGTTATGGGGTAATGAAGAGTGCTCAACCTTTGCCTCAGGGCAGTAGACAGGAGCATATCTTGGGGGTAATTACAGGTATCAGTTTATTTTCCAGGGAAAAAATAACCACGGAAAACGCCTGCAATTACAGCTCATCACCGCTGACTGTAACTGCAGCCTAAGTACCCAGCAATCAGAAGACGGAGACAATGAGATTTTGGCTTTATTTAGCACCTTTCACCCCCATACCTCAAACCTGCCTGTGTGATGTGACAGAGGGATCGGGGGGGGTGCAAACACTCGATGCAGCCTGTCCCCACAGATCAGACCACTGGTGCTTGGCCATCCACGGAAATTTCAACTTCTCTTCTTTCCCCAAAAGAAGAAAGCTGAGTGTCCCTGGACTTCAGGCTGGACTCCGACCCCTCTCTGTCGCTGGACCACCTGACCCCTCTCAGCCTCTCTCCCTTGCCCATTAATCTTTTACTCAATATTTTCTGAGTGCCACCTGCACACCTTTCATGGAGAGAGGAACAGATAGCAGAGCAGTGGACAAGCCAGGCAAGGCCCTGTCCTCGTAGAGATCAGATTCTAGTCTGAGATACAGACCACAAACAAGCAAATGCACGAACGAGAGAATGGCAGCCTGTCACAGAGCTATGAGAGAATGTGCAGGGTGATGAGACAGAGGGCAACACCCTCTAGGGTGGTCGATGAGGGGGACTCTGAAGAGGTGAGTGCCAGACCCCACAGCCTCTCCATCAGGCCCCTTCTTTGCTCTTTGTCTTTCTCAATTACTCTCTCTCTCTCCCCTACCCCCAGTTTCTTTTCCCATTCGTTCATTCATTTAACAAATATGAGCTAATACCCTTCTATACACCAGGTCTTGAGGCTGTGGCAGACCCCTGACTCATGAGCTCCAGGTTCATAAGAGGAAACCTACATCTGCCAGCTTCTCAAGCCAACACCCCCCCCACCCCAACAAGTCTCCCTCGAGCCTTCTCTTCCTCACTCCCACACCTGATCCAGGGCCATGTCTCATCAAGTCCACTCCAAAACCATCCTGGATCCCGCTGGTCCCTATCTCTCCACCAATGACTTCAGACCCACCATTTACGTCCTGTCCTGTCCTGCCTGGCCCCCGCCCCCACCCCATTCCACCCTTTGCCTGAAGTCTGCCCTGCATGCCGCAACAAACGTCAGCCTCTTAAGAGGCCAATGTGAGTGGGGAAGGCAAACTGAAAATCAGTGGGCAAATATAAAAGAAACATAAACCGGATTAAGCATTTCATGTGAGACAAATGAGGTGCTGAGATTGTGGATGAATATCACAAGGGGCCAGCCACTTGGAGACAGGAGGCCAAGGAAGGTGTTTCCAGCACCTACCATGTACCACTTTGGTCTACTTCCTACTGAATCACCTGCTGTGGCAACCGGCTACACACAGACCAGCTTCTTGCAAGTGTGATGTGGCAGTCTTTACCTCTGCCTATGCTGTGACTACAAGCTCCCTTGTCCAAGTCTCCCCCCTCACTGTGGAGGGGACACCAGGCAGCCTTCACTCACATACAGTCCTAGAGAGTAGAAGCCAATGGATACACACTTTCCTCTTCTCTCCCCTGGGTGAGAGCCATGAGCTCTGAGACCCATGTCATGTGGTCCCATGGAATTAAGCACCTGGTGTCCTGTGGCTGTGCCCAGCCTCTCTTATTGGTTTCTCCTCCTTCCCGGTTTTATTGCATCTTCCTTGCTCCCATTCCCGAGGATCACATTCCAAATGACAACCTGCTCACAAGCCCTAGTCTCAGGACCTGCTGTCACAAAGGATGAGAGGAGAAGAAATAAGAGCGTTCCAGGTGGGAGGTGGTGCGGAGAAGTGGAGCAGTGGGGGCAGAGACCGGAGCGATGGGTGAGACCGAGTGTGTTGGAGAAGTGAAGGTCAGTGAGACAGGAGCCTTGTAATCCCAGAGGACAGTAGCCCAAGGAGAGAGAGGGAGGCGGCAGGGGCCAGCTCACACAGGGCTTTTCGGGCAAGGCCAGAGGGTTTGAACTTCATCCCAGGAAAGTGGAAAGCCATCAAAGGGTTGAGTCAAGCGAATTCACATGACCTAGTTTGTCTTATGGACAAGACCAAAGGGAAGACTGCAGCTTTGTTCTTTTCATTTATCTCTTTCTCTCTGGGTGTCCTGCATCCCTCCCTCTCGTCGTCCTTTTCCCTTTTTCTTTCTTAACCTGTCTCTCCTCCACATTCACGGTCTCTCTGCCTCCCATGCCTGTCTGTCCCTTTCTCTCTGTGCTCCCACCCCAATCTGTCACCCCTCTTACTGCGTACCCCCAAGCCTTCACCCTCAGGTAACGAGACAGTGATGAGTGGAGCAATAACGCAGGGCAGTGGAGTGATGGTGGCTGTATTTTCTGAGCTTGTTCGGGACAAAGATCTGAGAAATTCTACTGCACTGGTTGGGTGATGGGGCAGTGTTTGAAATCGCGGCTATTGTGAGAGTTCTCAGATGAGTGTCTGACACGACTAAGTCATGAATCCACATGCAGGGATCAAGCTAAGAAAAAGTCCCTCTCCCTGGGGTGCCCCAAAGATTCAGGGAGGAGCAGCGCAGCAAGAGATGGCACCCAACACATCTGGCTTCTCTCCAAGGTCCACCACCGCACACTGAACGACCACAGTCAAGTTACTTAACCTCTCTGACACTCACTTCCTTCATTTGGAATAATAACACAATAATACAAAGTTTGTTAGAACTCTTGGTCACAAGTAACAGAAACTCACACAAACTAGTTAAAGGGGAATTTACGCTAATAGAATACAAGGAGGAAGATTTCAGCAGTCTTCTAGAAAGAAAAGAAATAGGGCTTATTATTTCTCTTTTGCTGTTTGTCTGTCTAGGCCAGCATCTTAGTCTCAGCCAGGTTGCAGATTCCAAATCCCCAGGAGGTATCAGGCCCAGAGCAGGTCGGGTGACTCTCATGGACCAATCACCTGTGGTTAGCATTCCCATCTGGAGAAGGAAGTCTGAGTGACTCAGCGGATTCAGATTAGCCTGGACCAAGACACTCCATTCACAGGTAAGCTTGTGATGAGCGGGCTTGACTGTACAAAAGCCCCTTGCTGGGGTAGGGGTAGGGGGTGTTGGGGGATGCTGGGCAGTTAACCACAACATAATACCAGAAACTGGTCCTGTCAGAGAAGGGCCCAGAGCAGCAGCTCACAGTAAGGGACACAGGCTCTTGTAACCCAACACCCATGATGCTCTGTACCTGCCCCTCCAGCAGAGCTGCTAAGAACAGCCCACAGTCACTGCTTCCACCCCAAGTCTCTGCTGACGGTGCCCCAGGGACTGAAACCACACCCTGGAGACTGCTCATCAAAGTTCTCCTGCTTCTCCACATTGCCAAGTCAAAGGAGATCCTCCTGTTCTTGTCCTACAGTATTTCTCAACAGGATCCGACGTACTTCCCACTTTGTCCCTCTTGAAATCCTTGCTTCTTTGGCTTTGGTGATCCCACCTTCTCCTTTTTTTTCCCTCCACAGTCCTGGCCTGTGTTTCTCCATCTCCTTAGTGGTTCTCCTTGACCTATCAAGGTTGCTTAAATGGCTTTGATGCTCAGAGAGATGCGCAAACTTCTTACTCCGACCTGCAAGGCCCTAGAGCCCACGCGGTCTGGTCACTGCCAATTTCCCGTGTGACCTCCCACCATTCTCCCATCACCCACTCTGCTCCTGGCCTTCTTCCTGTTTCTCTAACACACCAAGCTTATTTCTGCCTTTGCACCTGCTGCTCCCTGCCCCTGGGCTGCTCCCCCCCACCCCCCACACACTCCCGCCCTATCTTCATGTGACTAGTTCCTCTTGTTTTCCAGCTCTTGGCTGAAAAGCCACCTCCTCCAGGAGCTCCCCCACTTGCCCCGACTGCTCCATGTCAAGAAGCTGCTCAGTTGCTTCATTCCCATCACCTATTTACTTCTCCACCTAAAACTCATCACCATTGTTGCTATAGTCTCTCTCTCACCAGAACTTAATCTTCATGACAGTAAGGACTTTGTCTCTTATGTTTATTCTTCTGTCTCCTATGTCTTGTTACAGAGATAGTGTTTAATAAATATAAAAGTAATACAGGCTCAGAAGTAGTAATAACTAGTCATTGTAAAAATAAAGGAAGGTCAGCAGTGGATGAGAGAGTGCAACAAGCATTGAGAAGGTGAAGGTAAAGAAGTGTGCTGATCTGGGACACAGTGGCCAGGATGCCCCGGAGGGGGCTGAGTTAAGTCAGCTGCTCAGTCTGCGCAAAGGACCTGAGGGATCAATCAGGCTTGCTGGGATCAGATACAACCTGCGGTGGGAAGGAAAATGGGGAGGTGGTGCTAAAAAAAAATGAGGGATTAATTGAGAGTCTTTGGGACAAATGTGTCACTCACCACTCTCCAACAGAGCAGTGGACACAGAGAAAAACCAGAGGGGCCTTCTGGCTAAACAAATGAAAACACTTGTGGAGAATGGAGGGGTGCAAGTGTGGGTGCCAGTGTCCTGGAGTAAAGCTCCTTTCCTTCTGCCATTTGTGCCCCCCTACAAGCCAGCGACAAAGCTACATCCCTGGCCAGTCCTCCTAAAGCAAAGCCAGACAGCAAGCAAACCCTGTGCATGAAGCCAAAGCTTCTAGTGATATTCTCATACAGAGAAGACAACCGATGGGAAAATGAAACAATCTGTAAAAAATGAGAAACTTTAGCAGCCTCCTAGAAGAACGACCACCTTCCTTCATTCCTAAATAGAAACAGATACTGAGCCTCACCCTACATGCAACAAATAAGAGAAATTCCAAGATTAAAAAAGGAAATGAACAGCAGCCCAGCTAGATCATCTGAGAAATGTGAATTTGTGTCCACGATAAGAGAACAGATCACAATGAAAAATGAACCATCAGAGAGTTTTTAAAAAGCTTTCAGAATTGAAATGGTCTGTTTGCTGAAATAGAAATGCAATAGAAGGGTTAGAAGATAAAGCTTGGAAAATAGCCAAAATGTGCTGTAAAAAGAGGAAAAAGAAAAGAAAAATTTGAGAGAAGAGATGGGAGACATAGCAGGCTAATCTGGAAGGTCCAACATCTGATTAATAGGCACTCTGAAAGAGAAGAGAGAAAGGAAACAGAAAGAAGTAAGCTATTGAAAGCGATGAGTTTGGTTGGTTGGTTGGTTGGTTGGTTTTATTTTCAGAATTCAAGGCAGAAAGAAGCTAAAAGGAACTTCTGACTGAAACAAACTATACAAGATGCGAAGTCAGAGCTCATTATGGAGAAAACTTAGTCCACTGAGGATAAAGTGAAGACCTTGACATTTTCTAGAGCAAGGAGGAGAATTTACCCACAAAGGAACAAGAAATTGCCCGTGATTTTTCCTCAGTAGTATCAGGTTCCTGAGACCATGAAGAATGTCTCCAACATTCCAAGCAAAAACTATTTTGAAGCTAGAAATCTATGGCCAACCAAACTATCAATGGAAAAAAAAAAATCTCAGACACCCCAAAACTCAGAAAATTTACCTCCAGAGTATCTTTACTAAAGAAATGAGTACAGGAGGTCCTCCAACACATGAACATGCTGCTGAGAAAGAGAAAGGTGAATTAAGGAAAAAAGCAGAGCCCCATGTGAAAAGGAAGTCCCAGGAGCACAGCTGGCTAGGACAGGACGTCAGAGGCAAGATCTTGGAGAAGAGCATGGTGTCATCTAAGTAATGGGTAGACTTGGTAAAAAACTGCAAGATATTTTGAAATATCATTTTTCCCTCTTAAAAATAATAAAATGAGTACTTAAAAATCCAAAAACAAATGTACCAATCATGATCTAAATATAAGCAAAATTTTGAACAATTGATGGAGAGTACAAAAAGATAATCTGTTTGATTTTTTTCAATCTTTGTACAGGCTTGTGATATAAGATTAAGAGAGAAGCATGCATAAGCCCTCTGTACTACCTGGTCCACTGGGGAAAACAGTATTTACATCATTATCAAAAGATCAGGGCTTCTAGCCCTGGCTGGTATAGCTCAGTGGATAGAGCACAGGCCTGTGAACCAAAGGGTTGCCAGTTCAATTCCCAGTCAGGGCACATGCCTGGGTTGGGGGTGAGGTCCCAGTAGAGGGTGTGTGGGAGGCAACCACACACAGATATTTCTCTCCTTCTCTTTCTCTCTCCATTCCCCTCTCTCTAAAAATAAATTAAATAAAATCTTTTTTAAAAAGGTCAAGGCTTCTGATTGGATTTCAACTTTTAAGATCAATCTACAGGTAAAACATGGGTGGCATATAGGTGGTTAAAGAACAGATTGAAAAGTCATCAGCTTTGACATTGGACTTGCAGAATTTGGGCAGGTAAAAGGGCAGGGAGAGGATCAGTGAAGAGAAAGACAGGAGGTCCAGTGCTGGCCTCATCTTACAGAGGACATGCCCCCCAAATTGCTGTCTCATGTTAAGGGCATAGGGATTGAGTGTTTTAAGTGCATATTTAAAATTGCTAAGGTAACTTAGTATAAAAAACAAATATAGTTGCCAAAAATATGATGTTATAGATAGAAGAATAAACTAAATCTTCATCTTTCACAATAGGGAATCAGTGTAGGTCTAAAATGAACAAATCAAGACATAAAGATATAGCAATATCAAAGACCACAGAAGACAAAAACACAGTGGTTGCCTTTGAAGGATGGAACCACGCAGATGGATTCACAGGGAGTTCTTTCTGACCAGTTAGTTGACTGAAAAGGAAAGAAATCAGATCTGTTTACAGATGGTTCTGCACAATACACAGGCACCAACCAGAGGTGAACGGCTCCATGACAACCCCGGACAACACAGTGTCTCTCAAAGAGTGGTTCAGGAAATCCTCCCCACGGGCAGAAGTGCAAGCACATCTTTGGTGGTCCACTTTGGCTGAACTGAGAGATAGCCAGAGGTAAGGATCTGCATTAACTTGTGGGCTGGGGTTGATGGTTTTACTAGATGGTCTGGGACTTGGAAAGAGCAAGGTTGGAAGATGGTGCCAAGGAGATCTGGGGAAGAGACATGTGGATGGAACTGTTGGCGTGGGCAAAGAGTAAAGATATTGCACACTTTTTGAATGCTCGCCAAAGGGTAGTCACTCTAGAGGAGGTTTTCAATGATCATGTGCACAAGAGAGCATGTTCTGTGGATGTCCATCTGCTTTGTACCCCCACTGTCCCAGAGGTTGCTCAATAAAGCTCTGTACAAAATGACCGTGGTGGCAGAGATGGAGTCTGTGTGTGGGCTTAACAATATGGAGTTCTCACAATGTCCATACAGCCAGCCCCTTCCTTGGCTGAGTGCCTAAGCTAACCACAGCGGAGAGCAGTGCAGAGCCCTCAGTACAGCACTGTGGTCCTGCCCAGGCAGCCAAACCCCTGATGGCAGGGGATTACACCGGAGGGGCAACAATTTGCTCTCCCTGGAATAATACGTAGTTTAGATCTGGATGTGCCTTTCCTGCCCACAGAGCTTCTGCCAGCCCCACTGTCCATGACCTCGCAGAGGGTCTTGTCTACCACCACGAACTCCAGCTCCACAAGGCTTCTGATCATAGAGCTCATTTCGCAGAAGTAAGGCTATGGGCCCCTGCCCAAGTTAATGAATGGTCTTCCCCCGCACCCCATTACCCGGGAGCAGCTGGTCTGATAGAACAGGGAACTGGCTTACTGAAAACTCAGTTAGGATGCCAGCGGGACAACAATATGCCTCCCCAAGGGCTGGTTGTACACGATACAGCATGTGCTGTGAATCAATGACCGACATATGGTGATGTTTTTCCCAGTCCCAGAGGACACAGGCCAGGGAAACAGGGATGGAAGTGACTCCTGTCACTGTTTTATTTGACAGCTCTTGCAGAATTGTTGCTTCCTATCCCCTCAGTTTCAAACTCTGCTGGCTTTGAGGTCCTAGGAACCAAGGAAGGAAGGCTTCCACCAGAGACATGGCAATGGAGACTGACATCTGGTCATTTTAGGCTCTTTATGGCACTGAATAAGCAGGCAAAGGAGAGTTACTCCCCTATTTTCCAAGGAGAAACTAGGTTGCTGCTACCTGAGGGGACAGGAAACCCAGGAAACTCTCTGGTGAGCCACTTAGTACTTCCATGTCCATGGAATACGATGGGGTACTAAATACTATGACTATGGAATGGGCAGAGGGAAAAAGAAGAAAGATGCAATTATCAACTATGGCCTCACAGCAGCAAGAACTATAGAAACCATGAATATTTCCTTCCTCGTTTGTTACGTATGTGTGCGTGTATGCATTTGTGTGTATTTATTAATTTTTCTTCTCTCTCCTCCCTCTTTTGATTTTAGGAAGGCAGTGGTTAGCTCTGTGATCTGGTCTTTAGGTTCTAGAATGTTCAGATGGGGCTGTGGCTAAATTGAGGGGTAATCAACATCCCCCAGAAATGGATGCCATGACTGTCACTCAAGACGGATATAATGGCTGTGGGGATTTTGCATCTCCTCTTTCTGAGAACAAGGGCGGGTATTTGTATAAAGAGAGTTGCACCTTGTAGAAGAAAAGCATAATGATGTCATTATCCTTAGATGGCGTGCAGATATGTGTTGAGGGGTAGATGTGGATGCTGAGGAGCCAAAGGGGTAGACGGTGTCAGTTACTAAGTTAATATTTCTCGACTCCAAGGCCATCCTTCTGAACTCTGTCTTGTGACGCCAGGACGGGGACTCTGCCGATCCCATTTCCTCTTTGCCAGCTGTCTCCCTGTTAGGTTCTATGAATAACAGGACTAGAGAGACTAGGGGACTGGAGGAAAGAGAGGGGACGTGCTCTTCTTGTCCCTGTCACCGAAGCCATAGGCTCCCACCCAGGGGTACAGCCCATGCCTGTCAGTATCAGTTCAGTATCCAGGCTTTTATGGCAAAACATCATTGTGATCCCTCAAACATTCCAGCATTAATCAGCCAGGGCCCTTAGGGGAGGAGGACTGGCCCAGGTCCATGCGGCCTCATCTTCTGGCTTCTAGAGTCAGATAACCCCAACCCGTCCCTTTGTTCTGCCGGCCCGGGGAGTGATGGCTGCTTCTGCAGTTACCGTATTATATCCATGCTGCTTCGGTGTTCTCTTTTTGCCTTTGTCAGTCTTCCCGTACATGTTTAGCCCATTCTCTGCCATAAATTCTCTCTGTTAAAATAACGGATGAGGTTTCTATTTTACTGACCAGACCTTGACTGATGCAGGCAGACAACCGTCACTTTTTATTGTAAGCCTCCTATACAATGGGAATGTTTTAACGCTGTACCCCTTCTCATTACTCTTTCATAATTCTGCGATATAACTGGCTTGGAGCACAGCAGAGTGCTGCAGGCTCTTCTAGAAGGAAAGCCTCATTCCATGGGTCATGGAAGACTTCCTGGAGGAAGTGACCTCTAAACTGAATTTGAATAATTAATTGAGATTAACCAGGTGGAGAATGTCAGGTAGTGAGCCAGGCATCGAGCATAACTAACAAGTGCAAAGGGAAGGAGCCCATGAGACCTCATTCCACCCTTCACCTCCAAGGACGATGAGTTTAGCTAGAACATCAAGAATGCCAAGAACTGAGGCCAGAGGGGCGAAAGGAGGCCAGGTCAGGGAGGACCTTTGCAGCTGCGGTGAGGAGTTGAGATGTTTTCCTGAGGACTGCGGAGGTCACTGGGGACTTTTTGCAGGGGAGGGCACGATCAGATTTGCCAGCAGCGGGCACCCCAGTGCCCTCGTGCTGACTTGAGCACACCAGCCCTTGCTTTTATCAACTCCCATCTTCCCCAAGCACTTTCCCAAATTCCAACACACCCGCCTTGTCCCCAGGCACCTCCTCAGAACATATCTGTGCTGCATCCAGGCCCCTCAGGACGCACAGCAGGACTCTGGTGAGTGTGACCTACTTATTCAAAGTGAAGTGTCGGCGCATGAAATGGCTCACCCCCCCCTCATTTTCATAGGGACTCAGTTGACAAATATTTACTAAATGGTTCATGACTTGCAATAAACTATGTAAAACTCCAAGTGTGAGTCCTGGCTATGCCCAAATAAACCAGTCTCTGGGATGGAGCATCAGGCCCCTAGGAACATGCTGGAGGCAGCAGGTAACTGTTCTTGCCCCTGGTTAAATCACATCAGCACCCATCTCAGTCTGTCCCACAGTGCTCCAGTCCCCCTCACCCGCTCCCCACTGGAGGTGAACAGAGGCTATTAACCATCACTGCCCTGAGTGGTGCTGAGTCATCGCTGTACTGGGGGCTCAGGCCAATCCTGCCTCAGGTCCTGGTAGCCCTAGGTCTGCCCCCTGCCCTAGAGCTCCATCGCCTGTCTGGGCCACCCTCTGCCCCTCCTCTATAGCTCAGTCTCCGCGACCTCCACCCAGGCACCTGGCCTCCTGGGCACCTGGCATTGTGCCAGGTGTGAAGGACATAGGAGCAGGGAACATGGAAGGGTGACCACCGAAGAGGAATGGCACGCAGACCACACGTCAGTCAGTTCAGTGTTGGGCGGCCTCTCCTTTGGAAAGTGGGGCCTCCCGGATGGCTGGTTCTCTTCTTCTCTCTCTCCTGCTGCCCTCTAGACAGCAGACTGAGACAGAGAGGTGGCCGGGCAGCAGGCGAGGAAGGGGGACTGCCAGAAGGATGAACAGAGCCTGCTGTGGGCCCCCCACAGCTTCCCTCTCACCCCGCTCTTGGCCTCACCCCTCCCCAGCTGGATTTACCAGGACCTCCCCCACCCCTCAGCTCCTTCCCACTGCTGTGTCTGAAGGTTTTTCCCAGACACCACAGGAGAGGCAGATCCTGCAGGAAGAGGCTGTGCTGGAGAACTGGGGGTCAGAAGGCCAGGCTCCCTCGACTGATCCGCTGCATGCTATCCAAGGGAATCATTACCCATGCCTCAGCTATGTTCTCTCATCTCACTGTTCCCATCTCTAAAATGGGCATGACTTGGAACTTTGGTCCCCTTGAGATGGTCCAGAACTCCCCTCTTGCTCATCCCTTCTCCAAACCCCACTTCCCATCCATTAAGAAACACCGACACCTAGTGGTTCCAGGAGGGACCTGCAGCACAGACTCACCCTCCAAGGAGAGGGACTACAGAAGTATCTAGAAACAGGGAAACCCTGCCCCCATCCCAAGGTTCCCTCTGAAATTTCCTTCCCTGTGCCCCTGAAGTACCCCGCAAGTCCCTAGACAGCCTGGGAGTCAGGAATCACTGTCGAAACGGCCATGGGTACTGACTGTTGCTGACGATGGCCCAGAAGCATCCTGGGTGGAGTGGGAAGAGAGACCTTGGATGATACACATCGGGGGTGATGCACAAAGAGTGTCATAGGAACTGAGTACAAGCCCAGCTTCCAGCAGCCACACAGGGGCCCCACCCCCACTGCCACCGTGGGGAGGGCCACAGACAGCAAGATAGATGGAGGCAACTTCCCGGCCCATCGTATATCTGCCAGCCACTCTGGCATGTGGACCACAGGTGCTTATTCAGCACTCCCAGGTGCCCAGCGCTGTACAAGCGCTGATAGTGTGTGTGGTGTGTGCGCGTGCACGCGCGAATGTCGGCTGGGGGCAGGTGTGCGAAGGAAAGAGAATGTACACAGCATGAATCGCTGGCAGACATAAGCAGATGAACCATAAAATAATCTAAACTCATTTATTCAACACATATTTCCTGAACACCTGCTGTGCACCAAGCACAGGGAGCCGCCTCCCAAGCTGCAGGAGGCTCCCTGCTTCCCTGCTACCTGATGACTGCTGGAGCCTGTCACTCCTCGCTCCTACCTTCTAATTGACCTACTTTACATAGATGCACAGAAGCTCACTGTGTCTTTCATCTCTGCATCCCCAGAACCTAGCACACAGGAGGTGCCTAATATGTGCTTATCAAAACTACTTTTCTAGTCCAGGCACCTACCCGGTAAGGGAATCCCTTCTAATGATGTGCTGGAGGGTCTCTCACCCTGCCTCCCTCAATGCCGCCACCGATGGCTACCCACTATTTCACGTGCTGTTCCTTAGTCGGGGCTCTGTGACAAGTGACAGAAACGAAGGGGGGTTAGTGGCCCCCATACCTGTAGAGAAAGAAAAGGTTCAGCTGGGTGTGGGCAGGCCTGGATTCCAGGCGAAAGCATCTGTCCATACCCCACCACCCCCACACCGCTGTATTTCTCTCATTCCTTCTTTCTTAACCCAGAATCTGCTTGTTTTGGTCACTGGCTTTGCCCTATCCCTTTGCATCCTGGCTTCCTCCTGATATCAGGAGGGAGAGAGATGGCCCCAGGCCCCTGCAGGTGTGCATGATTGCAGCTCAGGGTCAAGGGGGGTCCTCTCTCCCCCTCCCACTGAACACATGCTGAGAGATCTCAGGAATGGCCATGGTTGGGCCCACTCAGATCCCTTGCACCCCACCTGGATCCTTTCCCACAGCCTGGGAGATGGGCACAGTTGCCCAGGGGTCACATGTTGGCCCCTGCAGCCAGGCATGCGGGGAAGGGCACCACCAGAATCATGCACAATGGAGGTGGGGGGAGGCACAGCAGAGCTGCCCAAATGAGGGAGGGTGCATCACCAGAAAGGGAGAGGAAGAGATGCTATGGAGGTGCAGTGAGTTGAACAGTGACCCCCAAAACACAGTGTCCACCCAGAACCTCAGAATGTGATCTTATTTGCAAATGCAGTTGAGGTTAGGATTGAGATGAGATCCTACTGGATCTGGGTGGGCCCTAAATCCAATGAGATTGTCCCTCTAAGAGACGGAGAAGAACACACAGACACAGAGGGAAGGAGACCACGTGAAGACGGAGGCAAAGACTGGCATGATGCAGCCACTAGCCAAGGGGTGCCAGGAGCCTCCAGAAGCCGGAAGGGGCCAGGAAGAATTCCTCCCTCAAGCTTCTGGGGTGGGGAGGGGAGAATGGAGCCTCTGACCTCAGAAGTGGGAGAGAATCCGTTTCTGTTGTGTTAAGCCACCCAGCGTGTGGCCATCTGTTAAGGCAGCCCCAGGGGGTAACTAATGCAGGAAGGAAGACCAAGAGCGGTGCCATCTGCTGGGTGGTGGGTGGGCTGGGACTGGAAAGCACCTGCTGAAGAGCCCAGGTCCCTTCCCAAACCCGTACCCATGGGCTATGGTTCTGCTGCTGGAGCCCCAGGCCCTGGACATGCACATGTGTGGGACACGGCCGGGATGGGAGGGTCCTAAAAGCTTACTGGGGTCATGCCCACCATCACCACAACCCCAGGTGAGTAAACTGAGGCCCAGGGAGGCTCATCAGTGCCCACCCTCAGGCTGTTTGAAGGATTTCTGAATAAAAGGAGGGATCCTTCAGTAACATTGATAAGTGATTCTATTTCTGTTTTAGAAATTTGATTATTTCAGAGAGACGGGAGTGTTTGGTGGTCACCGCTGAAAGCACTGGCCGTGTCAGGAAGCTCCCAGCGAATGTGTGAAGCCCTGGAGGTGCAGCGGCCATTTTGGGGGCCTAAAATTATGGCAGGGTCAGGAGGACGTAAAACCCCTGCTAGGTCTTGCCCTCTTCGTTTAACGTAATTGTCGGGGAGTTAGACAGTGCGGCTGCCCTTTTCTTCTCCAGCCTGAAATTTTCATTCCTCAAAACATCCTTCTTTCCTTGCTAAGGTTCCAGAACTTCCACATACTAGTTGGCAGTGTCTGCCCAACCTCGCTCTGGTCTCCCTCCCTGCAGCTGGCCAGGCTTTGCCCCAGCAGGGAGACCTGGGCCAGGAACAGGGCAGCCCCCCTACCCTGGGCGTAGGGGTGGGGTGTGTTCAGGTCAGCCCACCACTCTACCCTGTCCATCATCAGCCCCTGGCCCCACCCAGCAGCAACTGTGAGCAAGGCTTACCCTGCCCAGCCCCTGCCCTCACCCCTGGCAGCAGTATCGCAGCCCACCCACCTACTCCGGCCCCTGCTAAACGGAGCTTCAGAACCACAAGCCCAGAGCAAGCTCAAGTCCATTCAGAACGTCTGATCTGCTCTGGTCCTCAGGTCCCGCGCTGATGTGCTGGCTCCTGCCCCCTACCTGGGAAGCTGAGAGGAAGGGGAGCCCTGTGCAGCTGCTTCTTTCCTTGCTCATGGGCTTGGCGGAGTCCACGCTGCTTTCCTGGTGATTTGGGGGCCTCCCAGGCGAAACGTGTTGAAGCCTCCTAAAAGCCAGTGACCCCGTATAGGTCACCAAATGGCAGCAAGGCCCTGCACCCCTGGGCCTCCTTCAATCACCAAACCCCATGGACACATGGCCAGGCACGGCCAGCCATAGCCTAGCCCCCACTAACCCCAGCAGTTGCTACCCCACGAGTGTAGGGTCGGTCCCTCAGGGACACAGTTTCAGGAAAGCACACCCACAAGTCTCCTCTGTGGCCAGGCGCCCCATGGCCACCCCTGCAGCGATGACACCTCCAGAGCAGAAAGAAGACAGGTAGTGTGTGTGTTCAGAGAACTTCCTCCAAATAGCTTGAGCTACAAAAAGAACTGCTCCGAGGAGGTCCCCAGGCACCCTGGAGCCCAGGGCCAAGAAAACCTTTGGTGCTTGTCTGACACTGTGCACTGTCTGAGCTCTCCCGCTCTCCCCAGCTGCTCTCTTATAAGCTTTAAGCTCAGGCTGCTGAGCCCCCTCCCCAGGGGGTCCCTGGTTCCTGCAGCCTGGGGAAGGGGTACAGCTCATTGATTCCACCACAGCCCAGCTCCAAACCCTGCCCCTCTCCCGGTCCCCACTTCATTCCCCCAGATCCTTAGTTAAAAACGTGCAAATGCTCCTTCTCCATTAGCAGGATAATTTAAACAGATGCCCACAGAGCAGGGGCCCCAAGCCTCCTCCCCTCACTCCCCCCCAACCACCTCTATGTCCCGCAGTTTTCATTCCTCACCCCTCCCCACCCCAGACAGCAAAGTCTCCTGTGAGGCTGCCACTGCAGGCCAGCTAGGGGGAGATCAAGGCTGCAAGGGGCCCTGGAGAGATAACTGGCCCACCTGCCCCCTTAAAACCCCAACCCCCTCCCTGCCCCCCGCCCTGGCTTCAGAGTATGGGGCTGAATCTCATCAACAAGAAATTTGAAGCCATTAAAATATAATAAAAGAGAAATTAAATGTAATCGCTCTGTAAATTATAACTAATTGAAACATCAATTGTAATGTTTATGGTCTGCATTGGAGTGAGTGATGCCTTTGGAGTCACAAAATGAAAGTTAAATGATGGTGAAAAGTCCTGGAATGCCCTCCCCCACCCTCAGCCTCTACCCATCTCACAGAGAGAATGTAGGGAAAGGACCCCAGGGAAAGGAAGAGACAAGACAGGGGAGTAGGGGGCGGGGCACCAGGGAGGGCTAGAGCAATGGGTGCTCTCCCTCAGGTCCCAGCTCAGGCCCCAGGTCAGCTCAGCCTGCTCCGAGCCTGTGCTCCCAGCACTGACTCTGAGTGAGGGGCCTGTCGCCCCTCCTGAGCAGCCCCACCAAGCCCTACCTCCTGGGCAGAGGACCTTCCTCAAGGCTCATCTACATAGTTACTTTCAGCTCAGGTGTTGACCCAGATTCCAAACCTCACAATCGAGTCTCCAGAGTCATGGAGAGCATGGGGGACTCAAGGGGATCGCATGCTTTAGAGCCTCAGACTATCTACTAGAACTGAGTTTTTTGTCTCTGCACCTCCAGCACCCAACCTGGTGAGCACCCCAGGAGCATCCTGGAGCACTGGTGATGTGAATGGAAGCCTCAGTGCAACAGCAGATCAGATTTCCTGGAAGCCAAAGGTTCTTGGCTTCTTGCAGGCTGGAGGGAGTCAGCCAGCCAGGGGGTGGCCTTCCCCTGCTAAAAACTGGAGAAAAGGGCGACAAGAAGCAAAAACTGTAAAGGCGGGGCCTCCCCATGTTCCTGGGTGAAGGGGTGGCAGGGTCTCCTGGGACCACGATTTGTGGCTCCTGTGGTTAAACATCGGGTTTGATGGACTTGCAAGGGAAACGTGTTTTTCAGTGAGCAGTAAATGCCTCCCTGGGGACTGCAGCAGTAATGACTTCAGTGGGACCATCTCTCCTCGACGTGCCCCTGGACAGCAGGTGGGAGGGGCTCCAGACAGAAGGACTGGGTCAGGATGCTCTGGGAGAGGGCATCTCTTTGAGGAAGCTTGGGGAAGGAAGGAGGGAGAGACACAGGTCAGCCCACACTGGGACCCCGCTAGGATGACAGTGTCCTGGGAACCAGGGCTCCGGGGCAGCCAGGGCTGGGGTGCACTTACGTGTGTGAATGCTTCAAGTTAGATCACCGGGTCGCCCCGCAAACCCTGACTAGGCAGCTAATAACAAGCAGGTCAAGCCCTACGTGCCAGGCACTGGGCGAAGGAAACACTTTACAGACCTTGTTGAATACACAGAGTATTTTAGAACGGTATGCGGCGGATCTCATGATTACCCTCTTACGGAAGAAGGGACTGTGGCCCGCAGGGGTCAAAGAACTCCAAATTAAAGACACAGAAGACAGAGAGATGAATAAGACAGTCTCTCCCTGAATGAGATTGCAATCAAGGGAAGGGCGGGCCAGACCAGACACACACCAGATCATTTCTAAGTGTACTTTTCAGTGAATTATAAAATACATGCACAGCATGCACCGATTGTAAGAATAGTCTGGGTACATTCACAAAGGAGAAAGTACTGTGAAACAGCCTCCAGGAGCCCCCTCCTACCCTTTCCTTCCTGTCACCACCCTTCCCAAGGTGATCATGGTCTGGACCTTTATCCTCACGTTTTGCCTGAACTACTAGATTTTATCAGGGACAATAAACACGAAGGGAACCATATGCATGCAGGACTCCGGAGGGACACGTCACACAGCCCGTGGCGTGAAGAAGTCTCCAGGAGGAGGTCACGTCTGAACCCGATTCTGCAGGATGGACAGGAAGGAGTGAAGACAGAGGTAGAGAACGGGGATTGTGTGTGATCATCCAAGTACGTTTGTTCCGCATCTCTCATCTCTGGCTACTGATCTTTATTTTCTACAAAAAGAAAGGAGTTCAAGAAGGGTTCACGTCCCTCAGGGTCTCTCAGCCGCCACACTACTGACATTTCGGTCCAGATCCTTCCTTGGGTAGGGCCCATCCTATGCACCGCAGTCTGTTTCGTAGCATCCCTGGCCTCTACCCAGTAGATGTAACACGCCAAAATGTCTCCAGTCATTGTCCAATGTTCCCGGGCAGGAGACAGACCTGCCCACACCCTCACAGAGAACCAGAGGGCTTGCTGATAAGGAGCATGGCCAGGTGTTCAGCAAGAGCAGTGAATAAAGGACTTAGGGTGGACTCCCAGGGGGATTCTGTAAGAGACTGGCTTAAATTGTGCCTGGAGGCAGGAGATCAAGTGTCGCTCAGGAGGCCCCTGCACTGGTCAGCGTCTCCCAGCAACCACAGGGAACCTGGGGATTCACCGAGGGTCAGCCTCAAGCCAGAGCAGAATTTGCTCTCTGCTCCCAGGAGATAAGAGGAAGCTGCCACTCAGAGAGAGGCGCCGTCCTGCTGCTGGGAAGGGATTTCTATTACAAAGATTAGCCCTGTGTATTTAGGCTCCACGGTGGCGTACAATCTACTGTGCATTGTTGGGAGTTTAAAGAAATCAAGGAGGGGAGGCAATTCAGCTCAAATTGAACAAGTCCTCCTGTAATTATGAGATCGGAGCATATCCCCTGGGGGGAATCAATAATGGGACATCTAAGTGACACTGTTTGCCGAGATTACAGTTTTTTCCTCGCTCCTTCTCGGATTTTAATTTTCTCTCTCATCACCACGTCGCCACGCATGGTGATCCAGGCCCTGTCTCCCAGCATGAGAGAGGCCTGCCATGAAGCTGGACCAAAACAGGCTTCGTCCCAGCACATCCGACCCTCTGCATGAAGTTTTGACGCTGCTTAACAAATTACCTCCAATTTGGTGGCTTAGAACAGCGCTCGTGTATTATCTTACAGCTTCCATGTGTCAGGAGCCTGCCCGTGGTTTACACGGGGCTTCTGCTCAGGGTCAAACCAGACTGTGCTCAAGGTGTGGGCTGGGACTGGGGTCCCCTCTGAGGCTCAGGATTCTAACACATGTGGCTCTTGGCAGAATTCATGTCCTTCCAGCCGTGGAATCCTGGCAGCTTGCTCCATCAAGGCCAGCAGGACAGAGAGGGTCTGGATTCCCAGTCCATCCTTTTAAAAGCATGCCCCTGATTAGGTCAGGCCCACCAAGATCATTACTCTTGTAATTAACTCCAAGTTACCTGTTTAGAGACCTTGATTACATCTGCAGAAAGCCTTTGCCTTTGCCATGTTCTATGGCTCAGAAGCAAGTTACAGGTTGCTCAAGGAAAGGGAGTTAGGCAAGAGTGTGGGTCATTGAAGGTCATTTTAGAATTCTGTTTACTGAACCCTCCACCAGAGCTCGTTCTCCAAGCCCTGCCCCCGGAATTCACAGAACCAGGCTGTGGGAGGTGTCCCTTCCGGGGCCAGCCTCTCCTCCAAGGCCTTTCCAAGCATAGCCTGATGGACTAACTGCCCCCAAACAACACAGCAGCCAGCGACCGCCTGAGAGCCCTCCCCCATGGGAAAGGAAACTGGGGAAATAACAAAAGATTTGACACAATCTGACTCCCTGTCCAGTGCTCTTCCCTCCGGATCAGGCACATGCTCGCTGGTCTCCGGTCTTCTCTATGTCCCGAACCCCAGCAAGGATTCCTGGCTGTCCTGACCCAGCAGCCTTGACCAGCTACCTCCCTTCGTTCCAGGATGCTGAGCACAGGGCAAGATGCAAGCAGCTCCTCCAGGCTGGATGAGGAGAGGAGCCTAGAATTTGGGAGCCCAGTTGTCCTGCTAAAAATTACCCCACCATACTCCTCTTCAGGTGCCTCCTCCCTCCTTCAAGACCTAGTTAGATGTCTCCTGGGGTTAACCTAAGGCAACCCTGCTCAATGCTCTCTTCCATGGTTTGCATGGTACAGATGTGCCCTTCATTCTTGCGTATGAGTCTCCCTTTCGTGGTGGTGCATATACTACTTAGGTGAGGTTCCTCTGAGCAGTGGTACCTAAAATAGCAACAGAAAAAGTTAGAGGTCAATTGATCTCTCTCATTGTAGTCCAGATGTTAGCAGCCCAGGGCTGGTCTAGAAGCCCCATTCTGCACAGTCCTCAAAGGGCTCACTCTTCTTCTGTCATGTTGCTCCTAGCTGGCTGGCTTCCAAGTTTAAGACAGCTGCTCCTGCTCCAGCCATCACACACAGAATTCAGCCAACAAGAAGGAGGAAGGGAAGGAGAAGGGTATGCCCCCTCTTTTTTCACCTCTTCTCCTTACACCCCATTGACTATAAGTGAGTCACGAAGCCACAGATAACTGCAAAGTGTTGGCATGTGCATTTTTAATTTTGGATAGCCCTATATCACAGATGAATGGAGGACTCGATGTGGGGATTTCTGGAAATCTCTGTTCTAACTTCCCTGCCAGTCTTGTGTATTCAGCCTAAGGGGTGGATAGTTCTTTTGTATCCAATCCTTACCCACCCTTTCAACAGCCTGGCCACAATTCTATATCCATCATTGTCTCAGCAAACACGTTATTATTTATGCGTTCTTTTCCTCAGTCCTCTATCTACCCACGTGCTCACTGGTTCATTTATTCATTCATTCATTTCTCAACGAATTCCTTCCCTATGACTTGCATGTGGTCAGCACTCAGGACATGGGGAAGATAACACAAACCCTGCACTCAAGTTGCTTACAAACTAGTAGGGAAAACAGCCAAGGAAATGAAGCGTTTTAGCACCTTGGCATAAGTGTCCTGAGCACGGACGAAGGTCGCCATGCAGATGCCACGCGCCCCATCCCAACTGGGGCTGCACACAAGGTTCCCTGGGGGAGGTGATGTCCCATTGGAGTCTGGGGTGGGGGGGCTTGGGAACAAACTCTAGCAGGGAGCAATGGTCACAGAAAGGACACGCCAGATCGTGGAAAAGTAGAGCAAGCCTGTCCCCTGTCCATGGTGCTGACCCACAGGCCCTGGCCGGAGTCCTGTTTGTTGGGGAGGTACAGCCAATCCCTGCTCCCCGCTCAGCCACTCTGGGCCAGCACTCTCGGTGGGCAGGTGGGATGGCAGTAGTGTGGCATTTAGCTACACACTTCATTTTCGTAACGACCTTCCCATCTCCCCTCTCAGTCTTGCTTGTCAGTCTGTGACCATTAAATTCCTCATTAGCAAATGAGCTTTGGATGGGCTCATTAAGATGAGGGATGGCCCCAACGTGCAGCTGGTTGGGGGGTGAGTTAGAACTCCTTTTCTCCCTCTTAATTAGAAAATAATGCACCTCCCATTCTGTGCACCCCTCTCCAGGTGCAATACCAAGCTCAAGCAGACCCCTGAGAGTTTTTCAGGGGGACCCACTCAAGGGGAAGCCAGGCCTCAGTGGACATCAGGTAGCATACAGCTGCTGATTCACACACCCACCCCAAAGTCACCCTACCAGGGTCTAGGCTTCTGCCACTTCATACTGAAGTTCAGACTCTGAAAGTGACATTTAAAACCCTGCCAGCCACATCTCAGTCCACCTTTCCAGCCCCCTCTCCTGTGCTCCAAATATGTCCCCTGCAGGGAGACAATGGCAGACAACCTGCTGGAACTGGCTCATGCCAGTTCATGAGAGCTGCTTGATACAGAGTCAAAAGCTGACATCACATGGGCAGCTTGAACTTGGCCGTGGTGGGAATATTTACACCACAGGAATTAGCAAATGCTACGAAATAAGATTTTTTTTTTTCATCTAAAAGTCAAATTTTAAACATTTGCCATACACCCCTGTCTGAAGGTTCCTGAGAAGGTCGTGCAATTGGGTGGTTCCCCATCTTTGAATGTGTTGTGCCCTTTGTCAGGTTTTCCTCCAGCCCCTGAAATGCCCCCTCTGTCTCTGTTCTCTTCATGATGGAATCCTGGTCATTTGTTCAATTTCTGGGAAGGCGCCCAGTCCCCTCTTCTGTGTCCTGCAGTGTGGGGGAAATATGCCCCAACCTGACTTTCTCCCTAGGGATTATTCAGCATCTGGAAATGGAAACCAATTCAAACCAGCTACAGGAAAAGGCAGAAATAGAGGGGCGGGGACCTCACAGTACCCAGGGACAGAAGGTTTAGCTGCTGTCACAGCCACTAGGAAGTTGTCCAACAGCTGCTCTTCCTTGGGAGCCACCTGGCCTCTGAGCTCTGCTTACACACACCCATCGTGTCTTCCCTTGGAGAGGTGCCCTTGGCCCCTTGTTTGCATGAAACCCCAGACCAATTAGCCACACACCAGAGTATCTAGGTTCTAGTTCCAAAGCCAGGGTTGTTCCAGGTTAGTCCAATCATCTGAGGCCATGGGGTGTGGTCACCTGTCACGGCTGAGGGTGGTGGTGCAGGGGTCACATGGACCCTGCCTCCTCAGCAGGACTGTGAGGCTGGCTCTGGATGGGATGGTGGGCAGAGCTGGCCCACCTCCCAGGCTGGAGGGCCAGCTCCATGAGGACAGAAACATGGTCATGTATCTCTAGACCCCCAGTCTTAGCATGGAGCGGGTGCTTAATAAATATTTATCGATTAAATGAATCACCTCACAGTTTGGGTCCTTCTCTCAGCAACCTGTGACCCAGTATGTCCCTGGAGAGGATGGCAAAAGGCTTTGAGGAATTCAATGAGGAAACACTTCATGCCCAAGTATCTTTTCCCTCCCATTACTAGCTGTGTGACCTTGGACAACTAGGTTAACCTCTCTGTGCTTTGAGGGCCCCATCAGTAAAACAGGGATTTTGATCTTGCCTAATTCAGGGTTGTTGTGAGGATCACAGGGGATGATCTTCATAGAGCGGCTGGTGTGGCCCCTGACACGTAACAGACAGTCAACACAGTGGGAGCTTTGGTCCCTGTTCTATCCTGAAGCCAGTGGATGGGGTCCCTCCCTGCTCACACCTTCCTCCCCAGGTCTGCTGTGACTCCAGGCGGTCAGCTGCCCACAGCGATGCTCTTCCCATCCCCACAGGCCGTGGCTCCCAGAGGGTTTGACCCAAAGGCAGGGCCTGTTGACAATGATGGTAGCCCCTGCTCCCCCACCCTCCTGGGGGATCTGAGCTGAAGACTTCATCTGCTGCAATTAACAGGCCAACTGCATCTGTCTTGCTTCATTAATAGCAGATCAGCCTGTCAGGCGGGAAGTTATGAACAGGAAATTGTGAGCAGGAGGGAAATCATGAACAGGAAATTGTGAACAGGAGGAAGTGGACATGATGGGGGCGTGACCCAGCCAAGGTCTAGCCTGCTGCCCACCTCCACCTCCACCTCCACCCCCACCCACCTTCTTTCCCTTCCTGTCCCTCATGCCTTGTGGCTGACTCCAGAGGCCACAGGCTGCCTCTAAGGGGAGGGATGACAGAGCAAAGGGAGTGGGCCCTGTCACCCGGCCAGTGGCTCCGGAGAGCAGTGGGGTTGAGGAGAAGCCTTTACTTGGCAGAGCAGACTATGGGGAGCAGGTTATAATTTGTTGCGTCTTGCTCCCCCAGCCCCCAGCCAGGCCATTCCTTCCCTCCCACCATCTTGTTAACGCAAGAGGCCCGCCCACTCTCTCCCCTCCCTCCAGGACTCCTGGCCCCTGCTGGGCAGAGGGAGTCCAGAACCCAGGACAGCAGTGCTGCTGCTAAGGGTCTCCTGTCACTCACACCCAGGACACTCTCTGAACCTCATGATTTATGGACTTTAATTTTCCCAGAGCCTCAGTCCTGTCCCTTCCGTGCCTCTGGTCCGTCGGGGTGTTTATCTCCCACCCCTCGGCCCCTGTCCCCCTCCCCTGCTTTTTAATTTGAAGCATCCGTCTGGAGCATCCTGAGATGAGGACGTCTGCAATACTGAATGCATTAAGCCGCTGACAGCTCTATTGATTTCCTCTCTTCCGCTGCATAATGCGAGATACATACAAGCAGATAAGCAGGCCCCTGGCCCTCACTTTGAGGGACGGTGCCCTTTTCCTTTCTCACCCGAACGTCCCCTTGCCCTGGCACACAGTGATAAACAACAGGGGTGCATGTCCCTTACAGAAGATGGATTCTCCTCTGCCGGCCCCGAAAGGACCGTCCTCACTGCCAGCAAACACCATCTAATGGGCAGCAGCTCGGGCCCCAAGGCAACCATTTACGGGGTGAGAAGGGCCTTGGAGGAAAGCAGGGGACTTCAGGTGGTGTCAACTGTCAAAATCAACTGTGCCTCACTCTGGAGAAGACCAGGCAGGCTTTCTGAGGGGTCCCCTCTGCCTGTGTCACCAAGCTCAGGGGAAGGGGACACTGGCCACTCCAGCCCACCTCCTCTTTTCCAGGTGGAAGTTCTCCAAATCCATTGGCAACTCTTGCCTTGGACTCACATTCAATTAGCATCCACAGAGCCAGCTACTGGGCTAAGTAAGCACTTGCTGTTCCCTGAGATCACTGGGTTTTCAAAAGCAGGACAGCTGCAGACCATTGTGCAGTGTACGTACAACTGGCACGGGAGGAGGGGTTTGTACCTCTCCTCAACAGAGACTGAGGCTCAGAGGTGCCAGGAGACTCTGTCAAGATCTTCTAGCCAGACACAGGATTTGACCCCATGACTGGCTGTCACTGGGAACAGTTTTCTTCTTGTCCTATCACAATGCCTCCTCCAGGAAGACCTCCTGGATTGATGTCACCCTGTCTGATTGCCTCTTTATTCTGTCCCCCCTGGGACTTACATGCAGTGAGGGGCTTGCACATTCAGGCAGGCTGCTCTGAGTATGTTGGGTGGGTTCTCTCCCTTTGAACCAGCATCATTGTTATTTGTTCCTGAAGGATTTCCCTGGGCCCACAGCATCCCTAGCCTGAATCAGTCCCTCATGGCCCCCACCTGGCCTCACAGTGAGAAGCGCTTACTGTGCATATGGCCCTGACTTATCACCACCTCCCCTGCAAGTATGGGAGCTACTTGGGAGGAAGACAAAGAAGCAGACAGGATCTTAATTCTGTGTCTCCACTGCCAACCCAGGGGCTGGCACAAAGCCAGTGTGACACAAAGGTGAGCGAAAGGATGTTGCTGTGACAGGGAAAGCACCTAGCACAGTGCCTGGCCGACAGAAGAGCTCTCTAAAAATGGGGCAAATCCATTTAATCAGTCAATGAGCTGTCTGGGCAGGTGGGTGTGTCCTAACAGGCTCCTTAACAGGGTGGTAGGGGGCACTGCACCTTTTCTCCCACTGCACCCCTCCCCCACTGCTCCCCATACCCTGCCCAGAGTCTCCTGCTGGCAAAGGGACCCCAGCTCACAAAGGAGGAGAAGAACACCATCCCTAAGGCTCAGGACTTCTGGTGACTACCTGCCCGCACCCCACCTTGCCAGCCAGCCAGAGCCCCAAGCAGAAGCAGCAGAGGAGGATGCTGACTCTTTGAGTGTCCCCAAGAAAGGGCTGGGCACACAGATGAGAGGCGGTGTGGGGCGCAAGGACAGTAGGCTGAGCTCAGGAGAAGCCTGGTCTCAGTCAGGAGACAGACACCCAGTCTAATAAATGTCTCCGGGGTTTAGTCCTAGCCCAGTGGTGTGTGATTTTGCCCCCAGGGGACATTTGGCCATGTCTGGAGATGTGTTTGTCACAATTGTGAGGATCTGGCACCTGGGGGATGGAAACCAGGAATTGCTAAACACCCTATGGGTGTTCAGAACAATGCCCCCCTCCCCCCTGCCCCACCCTGCAGAGAATCATCTGGGCCAAAGGTCAACAGTGCCCAGTTTGAGAAATCCTGCTCCAGACTGACCCATCATGCTTTGTGGCTTTTCATTCAGCAGTTGTGTGGGCCTCCTGTGGACACTTGAGTTTCTCTCGCACTCTGCAGGGGCTGGAGGAGGGGGTTAATCTCACCATCTTGGGGTCCCCCAGAGCGCCAGCCCCGTTGTCCACGCCCTGCCATGTTTCCTTCCTCCCCATCCTTTCCCAGGGACCAGAGTTCAGCAAGAAGAATTCCAGGCTCTCCCCTTGCTGAAAACCTTCAAGATTGAATAAACGACTCCCTTCTGAGATGATTAAAGGCCAGCCTTGCCGACAGCCAGAAGCATGGGCCCCTTGGGGGCCTCCTGGAGATTAAATGAGATGGTAGATATGAAAGCACCCCATCAGGTATGAAATGCTATACAAATATTACTTCTAATTTATATAAGTGCTCTCAGCCTGAGGTTTTAGAATTCAAGTCAGAAAAGGGCTGGTGGCTCTCCATTCCCAGTCACGGCCTCAGCACCCCCGTGTGGCCACTTTGGGACATCACACCCAGAGCAGAGGACTGACTTCCAGTCGTGGAGGAAGTCAGGATGGCACTGACTTTGACTTTTTAAATTATCCCATTGAGGTTTCACAGCAGCACTGGGAGGAGAAAGAGGACGTAGCATAACCCCACACACTCGCTTTAGAAGCCAGCAAGTGAAGGATTGGAGACTGGGGCCAGCCCCAGGCTACTGTGCAATGATCTTGCAGTGGGCCAGCCCAGGGTGCCCAGGCAGACCCAGACAGAGCAGCAGAAAGTGGGGAGGCAGCTTAAGATGCCCACCTCTCCACACTCCCCAGCTCTCATTAGACATTAACTGAATGAATTGAAAGAGAAAGCATGGAGGCTGGGGAGCTCAGCTCAGCCCCATCACATCATGCCCAAATTCTCCTGCCCCTTCACCCCCTGTGAGGTCTGGTACTAATTCTTTGGCCATCCTGGTGCCCTGAAAGCTGATGTGAATTCAGCCTTCATGGGTGGCCAGGGAGGTGCCTGCTGGGGGAGAAGGAGGCCTATGCCTTGCCTGTCTCAAACCCGGCCAAGGGCCCTGAGCCCAGCAGGTAACAGAAGGGAGGGCAGAGGACCAGATGCTTCCCCCAGCTCTAGATAAGCCCTCCGTCCAACTCCAGCTCTCTGACCCCACTGCAGCAACCCCCAGCCCTCGGACAATGACAGTGGCCCTCACCACTCCCACGGCCACTGGTCTCAGACATTCCAATCCTTCCTCCAAGCTTCACTGCGAGTGACCTGTAACAGGCAAACCGGACCAGGCTATGCCCTGCTCTCAAATCCGGGGACTTCGAGCCCTACAGAGTCCACCCTGAGCCCCTTTTAGAGTTTTCCACGTTGTGTGTGTGTCTGCATCACCACGGAGGCTTCCGGCAGACACAGCATCCTAGACTTAGCTCATAGAGACCCAGACTGTTTCTCCGAGGCGAGGGCTGTGACCCCTTGGTTACCAGAAGTCACTGCCACACCACACAATCTCTGGGGCTCATCTTCCCCTGAAGGGTGGGAGGTGTCCCCTCCAGGGTCCTTGCTTCCCTTTCAGCAGCTGCTGTTTATGTTACTATTCTTCCCCCCGGAGAAAACCTTTGGTACTTGAACAAATTTGCCTTTGTGTTTTGCTATTACACATCTATGTTCTCTTATTATACTACGCAAGAGGGTGAACATCTGTCTCCCTGGGATCGCTGCCAAAAGGAGGTGCAGCCCCTCCCACTGTCCCCTGTCCCTGTCCTGCAGGTCCTGGGTGAGGTGAAGCAGCAGGCATTCACTCAACAAATATTTTTGTGTACCTACTATATGCTAGACACTGCTTTGTCCAATTTAACTCTCCATTCCTCCTGCCCTTCCTCCATCCATTCCTTTCTCCTTCCCACCCTCTCCATCTCCCCCTCCCTTCATTCGTTTATCCCCCCATCCCTTCATCAATCAACCTGCCCTCCATAGAGTGAGTGAGTGATCCCAGATGCTGTATCCAGCTTGAGAATCCTACAGCGTCAGCATTGGGCACCTACTGTGTAATATATATGAGTACTGCATTTCAAGGGTTTTCAACAGAATGTGGAAGCTCATTCTTGCCTTCAAAGAAAAGTCTCACCTGCATGAAAAGTTGAACACGGCTGCACAGCCTGTGCAGAGGTGTGCTTGAGCAGCAACTGCATGAGTGACGAGTGTCCAGGGTCAGAGGTGAAGGGTCCCCCGGAAGGAGAGGTGGGAGCTGAGCTCTGGGGGAGGAGCGGGACTTCACATCAGCGGGGCAGCACCGGCACAGGTCTGGAGTCAGGAAGAGCCCAGCCTATTAAAAGGCCAGTGGTTTGGGCCCAAAGGGGGATGGCCCATATGGTGGAGCCGTGGAGTAGCAAAACCAGAAAGGCCCCAGTGGAAGTGGAGGAGGGCTGGCAAAGCCAGGTGGAGGATTTGGGAATGTCCTTCCCAGGTTGAGACTGAGGAATCCATCATCCTCAGACTGGACCCCAACCTTCAGATGACCTAAAATCAAGCCCCTACCAATAAGCTTTTGCCACTTTAACACCCAGATGCATCTGCAGTTACAGAAACATAGTCTGGCTTCTTTTAAAAGGCTTTCTAGTACAATCGGATGAATGTTGGGATCTCGCTGTTCATTTATTTTTCCCTGTATCCTAACAACCCGGGAAGATGCTCAGTCTGGGCTTGTCTAACCCGAGGGAGATGGGCGAGTTCAAAGTAAAGTTCATGGTAAAGTGCTCTCTCTTCAGGTGTAATAATACGCACAAGGCAATTACATTCTGGTGTACAGTTATTAAATTTGTGGGAAACAAATATCATAAAATGTAGATATTTGTCGAGGTTAAAAATAAAAGTGGAGGATAAAAATAAAATCGATAACCACAGGTTTCCAGAAGCTTGTCTGAAGAGACGCTGTGTAAGAGTTTGGAGTAATTATGTGCCAAGAAAATAACCTCAGCGTGGGCTGGAGGCCGGCAGGAACCGAAAGGGCAAAAGAGACGCTACCCGCCCCCTTTAGGTGCGCAGCCTCGCAAAGTATCCAGAGGCCTGGCCGCGGGTATCTGAGCAGCCTGGTTCAGGACCTGACTTCTCTGCTCCCAGCTCTGCCAGCCTTGATCCTCCCCACGGATAAGGACATGAACTTGGCTATTGGAAATGTTTGCTTACTTTTATTGTGCACCAGTTCTCATAGGCACTGGACATGGCACATGGAAAAAAACTCCTTAAATGGAGAAGAGGGCCCTGCTCGTGATGGATTAGAGGTCGATGGAAAAGGAGACCAGAAGGCAATGTGAGGAACCCCGAGAAAGAGGTTCTAAAATATATTTAGTACGGTCCCTTCATTTAAAAGAGAAAATGTTTGTATACATGCCCAATGCACAGGTCTGATGACAGTAGTAGATATAAGTGTTAGATCTTCAAACTGGATCTAAAATAAAATCTAGCAAAGACAAGGGGCTTGGGAGTGGGGGTAAAAAAGGAAGAAAGCGGAGGAGGGAGGGGGCCGGTTCTGTACATTCGTGAAGCTGCACTATTAATCTAGGCCAGAAGGGGGCAGAGGCGTTGCTGCAATGGGAAGGGAGAACGCCTACATAACTCTGACCCTTTGCAGACACCGTACTCGGGTTCCTCCGAGGGAAGGTTTAACTGCCCGGAAACGGAAGTTTCGTCCTTTTCCGTCCTTTTTGTTTGTTACTGCTTGCTGTAAGTGGCTCTTGGGTGGTGCACGAGGAATAGGGGGAATAATCCGAGGTAATCTGCGGCCGGATGAAATTTGCGGACCTCCGGCCTGGGTAGAGGGTGGGAGGATGGAGGGTGGAGTGCTATGGGGCCGGCATTTTGGGGGGTCAGGGAGAGAAAGTGGAGGATCGCTGTTGGTCCTCGAGTCCTATTGCTGCTTGCTGCTAATGTCTGTCTTCCCCGCAGGGGCGGCCGCGCACACTCCGCGCCTCTTAGCCATGGTGAGTACGGCCTTTGCCAAGCACCTTCCTCGGGACGCGCAGGGCCCCGGGGAGAGGACAGGAGCGCCTTTGCGAGGAGACCGGAGGCGGGAGAGGGGCTGGTGGACTTGAGCATCATCAGAAAATGCCTAATCTGAAGCGCAGTCCCCATTTTCTTTGTATTGCAGCCTCGCAAAATTGAGGAAATCAAGGACTTCCTGCTCACAGCCAGGCGAAAAGATGCCAAATGTAAGTCATCGCTCCGGGGTGGGGGGTGAGTAAAGGGGTGGAGCGGTCCCCACACTGCCGTTGTCCAGGAGCTATTTCCCCCAAAGTTTGACGGGAGGCTGTTTAATTAAGCACGTGCCCGGCTGTCTGGGAGCGGTGGCTCGATCGTTTTTCTCGTAAGTAAAACTTCGTTGGCTAGTCTGTAATGATTGTGAACGTTTTAAAAGCCGTCCTGCGTGAGTTGGGGGTTTTTGCTTGTTTGTTTGTTTCGTTGTGGTTTTGGTTTGGTGCTGTGAACAGAGGCCTTACTGGGTGAAAATCTGGAAACGTGGGCCCCGTGTACCCTGAGTTAGGGCGACAGGGTCGGTTCTGGGCTGAGTGCAGACCCTGATGAACTTAATTTACTAAGTAATTTCACTCCTACGTGTGTGAATATCCTGGGCTGTACAAAGGGGACAAGGAAGTGTAGCACCGGAGCCCCCAAACGGGGAGCTGCTTAAGTGTCTGTGATGTTGTTGGCGGGGGGAACCACCCGGCAGGCTAGCAGGCGCGGAGGTGCGTTTATTACCCACACGAACGGAAGTGCGCCCGCACCTGCAGTCGGAGGCTCCTTATAAGGGCCCCAAAGAGGCACATGACTTACGCGGGATTCTAAACTGCCTTACCAGTGTGTAAACGGTCAAGAAGTAGCCACAGAACAAGAAGCTGCTTCCGAAAGGAGACAAGCGGGTGGGAGTTACAACCCATTCCCAAAACAACGCGCACTCCCTCTGTCCAGTGGCGGAGAGGCCGGCCCTCGGTCATGGAAGTGGGGAGGGCGCGTGCATTGACCTCAGAGTGAAACGTCAGAAACCACACCGCAGACTTCTGAGTGGTGTGTGCTGGTCCCCGGTGCCAGTGTGTTCTCAAATGCAGGAGAGGATTTTGCTGCCGTTACTCACAGTTGCAGGAGGATGGGGGGGGGGGGCGTGCTTACTACAGGGCAGACCTTGAATTCATGCACTGTGTGTTTTCTGCTGCACCAAAGCTGCTTTTCCGTCGAGATCTGTCATGAAGAGGAAGGCAGGTCATCTGTGGACATAGAACAGTGCTGGGGGGAGACCCTGACCCTCGGATGCTCCTTGTCAGCAATGGGATGGAAGGGTGGAGTGGGGGGAGCTTTTAAGTGGGTTCGCAGGGCACGGGCACCTGAACAGGCTGTTGCCTTTGGCCCTCTGGGAAGGTGTATGGAAGGTGACCGCCTGTGGGAACAAGTAGCATCTGGTGGGGATGTCTGCCCCGCCCGATGGTTGTGGGGACTGCAGGTACCGCTGCGCCCGTGCTGGTCGGCTGTCTTGCTGTGAAGAGGAGGTGGTCTTCGGGGCAGTTTTAGTTCAGACCAGGAATCCGGGGTCACTGATGGGTCAGGTCCCAGCTCCATCAGGAGGCAGCTGCCAACAAGTTAGGCACACCCCCGTCCTGGTGTTGTGGAGGCAGTGGTAGTGTCTTTCTCGGGACTGGAATGAGGACCACAGCAGACAGCCCATTAGAGGCCATAGTGCAACGAGGAAAGACACTTGGTCCATGAGATTCGTTTGCATTTTAGCCTGCTGGGGGGCCTGCTCTTAGACAGCTTGTCCTGTGAAGGTGGGGGTCATGGTTCCCTGGACACGGTAGGGCAGTCAGTAACTGCTGATTCTACTTTTAGTTCTAAAATGTACGGGTAAGGCAAAATCTGCCTTTTTAAGTGTACATTTCACTGATACTGAGTACATCCACGTTGCATCTCCAAAACTCCTGATCTTGCAAAATCAAAACTATACCGTTAAGTAGTAACTCCATGCTTTCCCTCCAGCCCCCGGCGACCACCATCGTGCTTTCGTTCCCTGTCTGCGTGACTACCCCAGGAGCCCCACCAGTGAAGTCAGGCAGGGCTTGTCCTTTTGTGACTGGCTTTCTGGTTTAGCAAGTCCGCAAGGCAGAACGATCCCTTGTGTGGATCGGCCATGCTTTGTGTTTCATTCTCCCTGCTAGGACGTCTGAGGGGTTCCCCCCTTTTGGTTACTGTGGATGATGTTTCTGTGAACATTGGTCTTGTACCCACTTTTGTTCTTGGGGTGTATACCCAGGTGTGGAATTAATGCATTGTGTGATAATGTCAAAAACACACTTTTTAAGAGATCAGTGTACCTTACAGGTTCTTACAGGTGTACAGCAGCTGCCAGGGACAATGCAACATACTCAGCTTTGAGAGGAATGTTATGATGGCAGAATAGGTTGGTTTGAACGAACATGCAGGTTTCTGGGTTGATGGAATCATGAGCCAAGGCGGCAGTGCCGTGTGCAGGCTCGGAGCCACAGCGCTTCAGCCTCCTGTTTCCTGCCCTGTCCCTTGTCCCTTCAGCAGTTGGCAGAAGTGGGGCTGTGAGCACAGGTTAACCTTGTGCCGCTTTTGTGCGGTGCTGAGTGCTTGTGGGTCTGGTCAGGCGCCTGGGCTGAGGCAGTGGGGCCCGAGTTCAGTCCTTAGCCACCTGATTCTTAATTGGCTTTCATAATGACAGGTTCCTGGGTTTGTCTGAGCTGTTTTTTAAGTTTTTTAAAAATTGGTTCTTTAAAATGCAGAGTTTGATGGCCCCTGAAATGACTGGTCTACAGGGAAGCCGTTGTCTTGAGCGGCCAGGTGGTGCTGGCCGTGTGAAAGTGGTTGACACACGGCCACAACCGGCGTGTGAGATTTCAGACACGCTTGGGGCTCTTTGTTGTCTGAGCTGCGGCCCTCAGGGAGGGAGAATCTGGCAGCGGCAGAGCCCAGAAAGTGGGTGCTGTGTCAGTTCTGGGAGGAGTTTCAGCACCCACTCGCTGTGCTTCACCGTGGCCCCCACAGGTTCTTGTCCGCAGAGAGCTGGCGTGCAGGAGTGGAGCGGCGGAAAGTCCTTGACCCCAGGATGCCCTGTCTCCCCACTTTGTAAACCGCTTCCGTTCCTTCCTTCAGAGCAGTGAGACGGAGGCTAAGGTTCCAGGGAGCATTTAGCGCACCAGATACATGAATGAGCCAGTTAAAGTCGAGCCCATTTCTGACACTTTTAAAATACTGGGGTCAGAGAGGAAGGCTTGTTTTCTGTTTTCAACCGAGAGGACAGGGACAAGCACAGCTGTCAGCGGCTGCAGTCGTAAGTGCCACTTCCTGCATTTGTAGAAAGGTCAGGTCAGTCTTGTGAGGTCTTTGCTGCGGTGCAATTAAGTGACTGATTCTGGTCCGTTTGGTAGCTGTCAAGATCAAGAAAAACAAGGACAATGTGAAGTTTAAAGTGCGCTGCAGCAGATACCTTTACACCTTGGTCATCACAGACAAAGAGAAGGCCGAGAAGCTGAAGCAGTCCCTGCCCCCAGGTGAGGGAGTGGGAATCCTGGAGGGGTGGCTGAGAACGTAGGAGGTGTGCGTGTTGCTTCTTGAGTTGTGCCCAGATGGCCGAGAGCCGTTCTGCGGCCCTGGGCACCGGCCCTCGCTGCTGGCAGCGCGAGGAGCGGTGGGTCTGGGAGGCGCAGCCCGCACCCGAGTCCCTGCCTCCGGGCCTGGGTGTCCGTCACTCCGCGTGCTTTTCTAACAAGGAGTAGTAACGGCTCACACTCCTCGGTGAGTGACTCGTTTAGCCCTCACTGGGCAGATACTTGTTTTGGTGATCCATTTTTACAAGCTGGGAAACTGGTGAAGTCCTGCAGGCCGTGAGCCTGGTTAAGCGAACAAAGACTCGGTCCTGGCGGAGGAGGGCCAGGGAGCACGGGTGGCTCTGCAGGTGCCTCTTCGCCATAAGAAAAGGTTGGCCCGTACTGCTTGGCTCTGAGCACTGGTGGGGACCACTTTATAAAGGCTGGCGGATTTTTATTTTTATTTTTTAAATCAAACACTAAATATTTTAAGCAGAAACCTTCCTGGTGGGCTTAATGTCTGAGCTTGGTGAACCCTTCAGCTTAGTACAAAAAATCCAGACAAACAACAGTATCTTAAGTGTATCCCCTGGGTGACTCACTTTTATCTCTTTTGTTCTAGGTTTGGCGGTGAAGGAGCTGAAATGAACCAGACGTGCTGACATGTATTAAAATGTTAAAAATTCTTAGTGTCTTGTCTTTGAAGACAGGAGGGAAGTGTTACTTGGTGACAGCTTCTGCTGGGGTGGGAAGGAGGTCGGTCCTGTTACAGCCTCCTTGCCTGTCTCTTGGGCAGTGGTCCCGATGGACCAGTGAAGCCATCCTTGTTTTAGCCTGAGTCTGAGAATAAGTAGATGGAAACAGGCAGAAGAGCCAGGTACTCGTGGAAGTGAGCCGGTACGCACTCAGGAGATTTAAGTCACTCAGGTGATACGAGCTCCCTGATAACGAAAATGACAGTCAAAAGCTGGGGTTGACGAGCCTTCTTGGAAAGGGCTGCAGCTGAGCCATCCTGGGAATGCTGGGCTGTTTCCCAAACACTGTTCATGAAAATGGAGCACAGGGCATGGTGTGATTGATGCAGATGAAAGGACTACTTACTTAAGGACTTTATTTATTTTTAGAGGGGGGGGAAAGGGGGGAGGGAAATATCAATGTGTGAGAAACATCTACCAGTTCTCACAGACGCCCACCTGGGGACCTGGCCCACAGCCCAGACATGTGCCCTGACTGGGAATTGAACCTGGGACCTTTTGGTTTGCAGATGGATGCTCAATCCACTGGGCCACACGAATCAGGCAAAAGGGCAATTTAGATGCCAGGCTCAGAGAGAACATTTAAAGCTGAGAACAGGTGAGTGGATGTTAGCCTAGCAAAGTGGGTGAGCATTCCAAGGAAGAGGGAAAATGCTGAAACAAGAAAGGGGACCTCACAACATAGGGGAGTCTATAAAGTCTCCATTAAAGGGAGGACTGGGGGTCCTGCCAGAGGTCAGACCCTGGGCCTCAAGGCAGTGGGGTGGAGAGCACTGCTTGAATGTGGGCAGGAGGGCTTAAGTCTCGGCATCAGTGGCAGTGTAGGTCCCAGCCAGGCCTGACTCCTTGGGGGTTCAATCCTGATCTTGACAAATTCCCTCACACCTGAGCGCACAGAGAACATGCTCACCAAACCTGACACCAGGCCATTCACATGTTGGGGGTGGGCCTGTGCAAGGGCTGCAAGCTCGTAGGCCTGTTATGCACTGAGCAGGCCCTGCCAGACTTGCTGCATTTCCCAGCATGGTCTCACTTCCCAAACTGCTATGGCAGATTGCCATGATACTTCTGTGGTTTACTGCACGGGTTAAAGGGGGGAGTGTTAAATCTTACAGAAGTGCTCTTGGCACTAGCAGATGGAGATGGGACTGGCGGTCATGTCAGGATCGGCCACAAGGTGGCGACATATTCCAGCAAATCAGCAGTTGGCCTGGCCTGTCTGGAAGTGGTTCACACAGGCTAAAATCCACTCTCCACTAACAAGTGCCTGAGCAATGATTTGTAAGAGTTTTAAAGGTGTGAGGTGGTTCTTGCATCGGGTGATGAGAGGCGTGGGTTTTGTTTCCTCCAGAAGAAAGTTCCATGGGTGATCAGTGACTGACAGCCCCAGAAGAGGGCACCTCCAGAGAGTCCAATCTTCCCCTTCCAGCGTTCAGTTCCTGGGAGGGAGGTTGTACCGCTTGGGCTTCCTTTGTCTCTGTGCGCTGTCCAGAAACCAGCCCCAGCTCTTAGGAGACCAGCTCTCCATGTCTAAAGCTGGCGTTCTTTCATGCCAAGGCGCTCAGCCCTGGGCTTGTGCCTGGGAGTCAGTTTGCTGTGGTGGCTGGCAGATTGCAGGGATTTCAGCTGGTTTGAGGCACAGGTGTTTTTCCAAGCCCTCCGGTGGCCAGGGCCCACCGCTGCTGTGCTGGTGGCAGCCTGGGTGAGCATGTGCTGGCTGCACCGGGCAATCCACAGTTGCCTGTTTGGGAAGGCAGGAGTCCTGGAAGGTGTGTTCGGCCGCTGCACCCTGGCTCACCTGGCTGGCTCACAGGCCTCTGGGGAGGCAGCTAGGATGCTCACTGTCCAGCTGGGTGCACACTAGCCAAGCTGGTTTGGGTGTTCCACTGTGCCCAGGTGACAGCCATGGTCCTGAGAGCGAGCTTCTGTAGGTGCTGTGGTCAGACCTTCCTCCTCCCCGCACCCACGTTCTCCCCGGGGCCCAGGCCAGCGCTGCAAAGGCTGCCCTACACCACACTCAAGGTCAGTCCCAAGGGCCCTACTCCCTACCACTTACCAGGAGGCAGGCCCCTTCCAGCTGGGGTCTCTGGTCTCCTGTCCTGTCCCTTAGACTGGCTGTCAGGGCCCAAGCCCCACCCCATCGAGACACCTTACCCCCTCCACTCCCATCTTCCCAGCCCCAGGGAGCCCTTTACCCTGCCTGGGCCCAGTCTCAGCCTCCTCCTCCCTGCCTGCCCATGTTCTCCCATCACACTGTGCTGTTTCCAACTGCAGAACCGCGGTCCTCCCCGGCCTGAGGTCTCTATAGGCCCTCAGAGGACTCAGAGGAAGCGCACCTGCAAGGCTTCATAGGGTCTGTGGCTGCCCCAACCACTTCCGGTCGGCAGACCCTGCTCTGCTTTTGCTGTTCTCCAAAGTGCATGCTTCTTATATACCCAGATTGTTGCCATCAGCCCACTGAGGTGCCATCACACCCTCTGGGCAAGGGTTTCCGTCTGCTTTCGTGCACTGACAGAACCGGGCCAGCATGCAGTGGGGGCTCAGTAAATGGGCGTTGCTGATGGCCTGGCGTGCCTTCCCGGCTGTCCCCTCCACTCAGGACTGCGCAAGGGGCCCTTCCTCCAGGAGACCCGCCCTGCCTCTCCTGCTGGGGAGAATCCTGCTGCTTTCCTCAGTCCCTAGTGCTCCCCAGGCGACTTCTACTGAATGTTGCCCCTGTCCGTCCCCAATTTTTCAGCTTGCCAGCCTCTGAAGGCCCTAGGAACAGACAGCCTCTGCTCTGTCCAGTCAGGATTGCTGGCTGCAGTCACTGACACTTTGTATCCTTGATTTGATAATAAGTAATTACAAGAAGCACTGGGACTTAGAGATTGCTGTTAAGAAAGAAATTTAGGAGCGCTCTGGTCCTTTCACTTCTTGCACCCTTTTTGTCTGTAGGGCCAGGACTGATCCCAGATGGCAAAAGGTTCTTGGGCATAATGCCCTGCACCCAGTGGGTGCCTGGGGGTGTGGCCAAGATGGCGGATTATTGACAGGAGGCAGGGGCTGCTGGATGGTGCTGTCCCCTGGCCAGCGGGCTCTCTCCCTTCCTGACCCTTTCCTTCCTCCCTTGCTGGAATCCGGTCCTCTTCTAACCCCAGCAGTTAGAGTTACCTATCGAGGCCTGATACCCAGCTACAGTAACCGCAGGCTTGAAGCCAAAGCTCAGGATGTCTGCAATTGCACTCTACAAAAGGGTGGTGGTTCCCCCAAGGCTGGCCAAGTGACAATGCTTGGGGGTCCACACCCCCTTGCCAGGGAATATTTTAAGTGTGAGCCCTAAAAGGGTTGCCCTGTCAGCCAGGTAATTGGTCAAACTTGGAACCCTGGGCCCTGCAACAAAGTCCCAGCCATCTGGCCACCCAGGCAAACTTCACCACACCCACTGGAGATCTCTCCATACAGGGGGGCTGTGGGAGGCCAATCCTCAGGGTCCGCACCCCCTCCCTACTGGGGGACTCAGTCCTCATCCTCCTCTGAGTTCCTGATCTTGTAAAAGCAGCTGTGAAAGTGAGGCTGTGGGTGCCCCTTCCGCTCTGATAGCCCAGGATCACCTGTGGGGAGATGTGCTTCAAAGGGAAGGGGGGAGGGGCTTACCTGGTTGAGTGAGAACTTCTTAGTAATAGCATTTTGAATGTGTCTTCTTGGGCAAGGGAATCAAAAGAAAAAATTAGCAAATGGGACTACATCAAACTAAATGTTTTTGCACAGTGAAGAAAATCATCAACAAAACTAAAAGATGACCTAGTGAATATGAAAAGATATTAGCCAAAGATATATTTTATAAGGAGTTAATATCCAAAATATATAAGGAATCATTCAACTTAACCCTAATAATAATAATTAATATAATTATTATAATAATAAAATAATAATTATATTTAATTATTAATTATTATAATTAATTATTGATTATTATATATTAATTATTATTATTATTCAGTTAAAAATTGGGCAGAGGACCTGAATAAACATTTCTCTAAGGAGGACATACAGAAGGCCAACAGACATGAAAGGATGTGCAACATCACCGACACTCATGGAAATGTAAATTAAAAGCACAATGAGGTGTCACCTCGCACGTGTCAGAATGGTTATCATCAACAAATAAACAACGGGTGTCGGTGAGAATGTGGAGAAAAGGGGACGCTGGTGCACTGTTGGTGGGATTGGAAATTGATGCAGCCACTGTGGAAAATAGTACGGGGGTTCCTCAAAAAATTCAAAATAGAACTACCATATGACCTAGCAATTTCACTTCTGGGTATTTATCTGAAGAAATTCAAAATGCTAACTTGAAAAGGTATATGCACCCCTGTGTTTATTGCCGCATTATTTGTAATAGCCAGAATAGGGAAACAACCAAACTGTTCATTGACAAACAAATGGATAAAGAAGGTGTGGCCCGTATATACAATAGGATGTATTACTCAGCCATAAAAAAATAAAATAAAATCTTGCCCTTGTGACAGCATGGATAAACCTAGAGGGTATTATGCTAAGTGAAATAAGTCAGACAGAGAAAACAAATTATTATTTCACTTATATGTGGAATCTAAAAAACCAAACAATACAGAAGCAAACTCATACATACAGAGAACAGACTGACGTTTGTCAACAGGAGGGGTTCTAAGTCCTGGGTGACGTGGTGAAGGGGTTGAGAAGTACAAATCGCTAGTTATAAAAACACTCACAAGGACAGAAAGTACAGCCCAGAGAATATTGTTGACAACACTGTAATAACTATGTAGGGTGTCAGGTAGGTGCTAGACTTATTGGGGTGATCACTTCTTAAGTTCTATAAAAGTGTGATCACTATGTTGTACACTTGAAACTAATATAATGTTGTGTGTCAACTGTAATTTAAAAAATGTTTTAATGCTCTTTCGCCCTGGCAGAACTGCTGAGTTGGTTGCAAGGCCTCCCCATACACCAAGAGGCTGCAGGTGTGATTGCGGTCAGGGCTGTACCCAGGCTGTGGGTTCCAGACCCGTGACCGTGTGCACAGGAGGCAGCTGGTCCACGTTTCTCTCTCGCATCAGTGTTTCTCTCTCCCCACCCTTCCTTTCTCTCTAAAATCAATAAACATGGCCTAGGGTGAGGATTTTTTAAAATGTACTTTTTGCCATAAGAACACTCTGGGTTTTTTTGTCTTCTTTGGAACACTCTGAGTATCACTTAATTATGTCTTTGGTTTGTAAACAAACCCTGAGATGCTTGAATACATCTTTGTCGTTTATTTCCAGCAAAGCCTCCAGACTTTCCGAGCTCACTTGACAGGTTTGATGAGGGGCCATGTGTGGCCTGTTCCCACCCGTAACTGGGTCCCCCATGAAGGGCATGGATGCGAGAGGAAAATTCTTCATAGGAGCACTCACTATACAACACAACCTTCAACGCTGACTTGGAGGAAATTCAAGACTTTTATTCTGGCTTTTGCTCCGCATCAAGTTTTTCTGGCCTCTGTGACTTTGCTCAGGCCACTCTATTAGTTCTTTTTCAAATTACCATTACTTCCAGTTACAGAAATTGGTAACTATTCAATCTACATCCTGCCTCCTTCTCCATGGAATCTTCTCAGATCACTTTTACATAACTTATCATAACAGCGTATTTTCTAACCAGTGTGGATAGTCCATCTCCTTAGTGCTTCCAAGAAACAGAACCTTATGCCTCTGTTTTTTCTGGCCCAGGAGACGGTTGACTGTAATGTAAAGGTTTACTTTTGGGTCCTTGATTTTGTTCTATTGTTTTATGTGCCTATTCTTATGCCAGTACAATACTGTTTTAATAACTATGGCTTTGTAATATAGTTTGAAATCAGGAAGTGTGAGGCCTCCAGCTTTGTTCTTTCTTGGGATTGTTTTGGCTATTTGAGGTCTTTGAGTTTCCATATGAATTTTAGGATTTTTAACATTTCTGTGAAAAATGCCATTGTAATTTTGAAGGGATTTCATTGACTCCATAGATGGCTGTGAATAATATGGACATGCTAACAACATTAATTTTTCCTACCCATAAACCCGGGATATCTTTCCATTTATTTTTTTCAATTCCTTTCATCAAAGTTTTATAGTTTTTGGTGTACAGATCTTTTGCCTTCTTGATTAAACTTATTCCTAAATATTTTTTGGATGCTATTGTGAAAGGGTTTGTTTTCTTCATTTTATTTCAGATATTTTGCTATTATTATACAGAAATACTACTGATTTCTAGAGATTGATTTTTGTATCCTGAAACTTTACTGAATTTGTTGATTACTTCTAACAATTTCTGGTGAGGTCTTTAGATTTTCCCTGTATAAGATGATATTATCTGCAAACAGAAAATTTTACTTCTTCCTTTCTGATTTGAGTGCTGTTTGTTTGTTTTTCATGCCTAATTTCTCTGGCTAGAACTTGCAGTGCTGTGTTGAACAGGTGTAGTAAGAGTGGGCAACTTCACCTTGATCCTAATCTTAGAGAAACACTTTTTATCATCTGAGTTGATGTTAGCTGTAGGTTTGTCAAATATGGCCTTTATTATGTTGAGGTACATATCTTCCATACTCAATTGTTAAAAGTGTTTATAAGGAAAGTATTTTGTCACTTTTTTTAATTATTAAGTGGATTATATAATTCTTATTTATTTTATTAATGTTGTATGTCATATTTATTTTTTAAAATATATTTTATTGATTATGCTATCACAGTTGTCCCATTTCTCCCCCTTCACTCCCCTCCACCCTTCACACCCCCTCCCACCCACATTCCCCCCTTTAGTTCATGTCCATGTGTCATAAGTTCTTTAGCTTCTACTTTTCCCACACTATTCTTGCCCTCCCCCTGCCTATTTTCTACCCACCGTCTATGCTACTTATTCTCTGTACCTTTTCCTCTTCTCTCCTCTTCCCACTCCCCTGTTGCTAACCCTCCATGTGATCTCCATTTCTGTGTTTCTGCTCCTGTTCTAGCTGTTTGCTTAGTTTGCTTTTGTTTTAGGTGTGGTTGTTAATATCTGTGAGTTTGCTGTCTTTCTACTGTTCATATTTTTTATCTTCTTTTTCTTAGATAAGTCCCTTTAACATTTCATATAATAAGGGCTTAGTGATGATGAACTCCTTGAACTTGACCTTATCTGAGAAGCACTTTATCTTCCCATTCTAACTGACAGCTTCTCTGGATAGAGCAATCTTGGATGTAGGTCCTTGCCTTTCATGACTTGGAATACTTCTTTCCAGCCCCTTCTTGCCTGGAAGGTCTCTTTTGAGAAATCAGCTGACAGTCTGATTGGAACTCCTTTGTAGGTGACTGTCCCCTTATCCCTTGCTGCTTCTAGAATTCCCTCCTTCATTTTAATCTTGGCTAATGTAATGATGATGTGCCTTGGTGTGTTCCTCCTTGGGTCCAACTTCTTTGGGACTCTCTGAGCTTCCTGGACTTCCTGGAAGTCTATTTCCTTTGCCAGATTGGGGAAGTTCTCCTTTATCATTTGTTCAAATAAGTTTTCCACTTGTTGCTCTTCCTCTTCCCCTTCTGCTACCCCTATAATTCAGATGTTGGGACATTTAAAGATGTCCTGGATGTTCCTAGGCCTCTCCTCATTTTTTTGAATTCTTGTTTCTTCATTCTTTTCTGTTTGGTTGTTTCTTCCTACTGGTCCACACCATTGATTTGAGTTCCAGTTTTCCTCCCATCTCTATTGGTTCCCTGTGCATTTTCCTTCATTTCACTTATTGTAGCCTTCATTTGTTCATCTAATTTGTGAGCAAAATCAACCAATTCTGTGAGCATCCTGATCAACAGGGCTTTGAACTGTGCATCTGATGGCAGGCTATCTCTTGGTCGCTGAAATGAATTGGCTCTGGGGCTTTGATTTGTTCTCTTGTTTGAGCCATTTTGGGGTGTTTTTTTTTTTTTTTTTGGTCTGGTCCCCGCTGTTACATAGTGAGGGGCAGAGCCTTAGGTGTTCACCAGGGTGGGGCAACCCATTTACTGGGTTGTGATGCTGTATGTGGGGGTGGGGTCCGAGAGGGAACAAATGGCGCTTGCTCCGCGCTCTCTCTGATTCCAGTCCCTTCCGCTGCTTCCCCTTCGCCTGGATTATCTGCGCGAAAGTGGGACCACCTGGTCAGCCAGCCACTTTGCGTGGCTTCACTGGGTCTGCACCGTTGCCACCTTGTGCCCGGGGTCCACTAGCCGCTGCCTGTGTGCTTGGGATCTGCTAGCTACTACTGCCTGCGTGTCCGGGTCCGCCAACCTCCACTTTTGCCTGCCACGACTCTGCCCCTCTTACCGGTCTGGATGAATGGTTGTTGGACTTCTGTTCAGCTCAATTTTCTATCAGTTTTGGTTGTTTTCTTGTTTCTAAATCTTTGTTGTCCTTAATTTTGGTTGTGCGAGGAGGCACAGTGTGTCCACCTATGCCTCCATCTTGGCTGGAAGTCCTCGTATGTCATATTTATTGATTTGTTTACATTAAACCATTCTTACATCCCAGGGATAAATCCCATTTGATTATAGTATATAATCCTTTTAATGTTCTGTTGAGAGTATTCCTACCTCTTCTATTTTTTAGAAGAGTTTAGGAAATAATTGGTATTCATTCTTCTCTAAATATTTAATAGAATTCACCAGGGAAACCATCTGGTCCTGGTATTTTCTGTGTTGGAGGGTTTTTGATTACAGGTTCAGTATCCTTATTTGTTATTATTTGTTCAGATTTTCTATTTTTTATGGTTTGTTCTTGTTTGGTTGCATGTTTCTAGGCTTTATTTCCTTTAGGTTACCGTATTTTTGAACTATAAGATGCACTTTCCCCCCGAAATTTGGGAGGAAAAGGGGGGTGCATCTTATAGTCCAAATGTAGCTTTACATGTACATTGGTGAAATATGATGCTATTTATGTTATTAAATATCTGACTACATTTTTTGCTTCAAAATTTTGTTCCTGTTTTCCCCCTCTAAAAACTAGGTGCCTCTTATGGTCTGAAAAATACAGTATCGAATTTGTTGGTGTGTAATTGTTCATAGCAGTCTCTGTATTTCTGTGCTATCAGTTGTAATGTCTCCATTTTCATTTCCGACATTATTTAATTGAGTAATCTCTTTTTTTGTCTTAGTCCAGCTAAAGATTTGCCAATTTTGTTCATCTTTTTTAAAAAAAGCTTAGTTTTGTTCATTTCTATTATTTTTCTTGACTCTATTTCACTTATTTGTTTTGTTACTTTTTCCTGCTGCTGTCTTTGCACTTGGTTGGTTCTTCTTTTTGAAATTCCTTTAGGTATGAAGTTGAATTGTTGATTTGAGATATATTTTTTAATGTAGGCATTTATCACTATAAACTTCCCTCTTAGAATTGCTTTTGCTGCATCATCTATGTTTTGGTATGTGTGTCTCCATCCTCATTTGTCTGAAGATATCTTTTGATTTTTCTTTTAACTGCAACTTTGATACAATGATTGTTCAGAGTGCATTTAATTTCCATATTTGTGGATTTTCAGGTTTCCTTCTGTCATCGGTTTATAGTGTCATGCCACCGCATTTGGAAAAGATACCTGACATGATTTTGATCTTAAATTTGCTATGACTTGTTTTGTTATATTGCATAATCTGTCGTGGAGAATGCTCTGTGTGTGATTGAGAAGAATGTCTGTTCTGCTGCTTTTGGATAGAATGTGCTGTGCATATTTTTAGATGTATTTGCTCTAATGTTTTCTTACTGATTTTCTGCCTGAATGACCTATCCATTGTTCACAGTGGGTGTGAAGTGGGTACCTTGCACATATTGCATTGCTGTCTGTTTCTCCCTTTAGATCTGTTAGTATCTTCTTAACATATGATAGTTAGGTGCTCCAATGTTGGGTACATATATATTTATCATTGTTATACCCTCTTGATAAATTGACCCATTTATCATTATATAATAAGCTTCTTTATCTCTTCTTACAGCTTTTGGCTTAAAGTCTATTTTGCCTGATAAAATATGGCTACCCTTGCTCCCTTGCGGTTTTCACTTGCATGGAATATCTTTTCCGCCCCATTCATTTTCAGTTTATGTGTATCCTTAAGCCTCAAGTGAGTCTCTGGTAGGCAGCATATAGCGGAGTCTTGTTTTTCTAGCCCATTCATCCACTCTATGTCTTTTCATTGGAGGATTTAATCCATTTCCAATTAGAGTAACTATTGGCAGGTAAGGATTTAATAATGCCATTTGATTAACTGTTTTCTGCTTGTGTTGTAGTTCCCTTGTTTCTTTCTTCCTTTCCTGCTGCCTTCCTTTGTGAACCAATGGTTTCTTATGGTGGTTTGCTGTGATTCCCTTCTCTTTATCTTTTTTGTATCTATTGTAAGTTTTTGCTTTGTGGTGACCATGAGGCTTACATAAAGCATCTTGTAGATACAATAGTCTATTTTATGCTGATAACAACTTCAGTTGTATACAAAACTCTACCATTTTCTCCTTTTTATGTTTTTGATGTTAAAATTAACCTTTTTTGTATTGTGTAATTATTAACATATTATCGTATCTATAATTATTTATTTTTTAATTTTCTTATTGATTGGTTTGAGAGAGAGAGATTTTGTTTCACTTATTTATGCATTTATTTGTTGATTCTTGTATGTGCCCTGACCGGGTATTGAACACACAACCTTGGTGTATGGAGATGGTGCTCTAACCAATTGAGCTACCTGGCCAGGGTGCTGTATTTATTTTTAATTCTTCTGCCTTTTAACCTTTATTCTGGAGTAAGTGGTTAATATACTGGCTGTCATATTACAGTATTACAGTATTCTAAATTTGACTGTATACTTACCTTTACCAGTGTGTGGCATATTTTCCCATGTTTTCATGTAATGAGTTAGTGTGCTTTTTATTTTGGCCTGAAGAACTCCTTTCAGTATTTCCAGTAAGACAGGTCTAGGGGTGACAAGTTCCCTCAGGTTTTGTTTGTTCAGGAAAATCTCTCCTTCATTTCTGAAGAACAACTTTGTCAGACAGTGCTCTTCATTGACAGTTTTTTCTTTCAACACTTCAGTAACATCAACCCACGCTTTCCTGACTTAAGGTTTCTGCTGAAAAATTTGCTGATAGCCTTTGAGGGGCTCCCCTGTAAATGATAAGCTCCTTTTCTCTTCCTGCTTTTAAAAATATCTCTGGTCTTTGTTTTTTGACAGTGTTGTTACACTGTGTCTTGGAGAAGATCTCTGAGTTTGGGGACCTATGAGCTTCATAAACTTGGATGTCCAAATGCCTCCCCAGATTTGGAGTGTTCTCAGCCATTATTTCTTTCCATAAGCTTCCTCCCACTTCTCGTCTGTCCTTTCCCCAGGACTCCAACAATGTTCAGACTGTTTCTCTTGGTTCTATCCCATAGATTACATATGATTTCATCACTTTTTCATTCTCTTTCTGGTTCTTCTCTGTGTAGATAATTTCAAAGGCCCTGCCTTCTAATTTAAAATTTTCCCCTTAGTCCATTCTGCTGTTGATAACCCCTACTGTATTTTTAATTTCATTTATTGTATCTTCAGCTCTAGAATTCCTTCTTTTGGTGATTTCTATCTGTTACAATTCTAATTTTATTCATGTACTGTTTTCCTTATCTTATTGAACTGTTTTTCCCTGTATTTTTGTAGCTCATTGACCTTCTTTAAAATGGTTATTTTGTGCCCTGGTTGAGTAGCTCAGTTGGTTAGAGCATCATCTGGGTACATCGAGGTTGTAGGTTTGATCCCCATCAGGGCACATACAAGAGGAAACCAATGAATGCATGAATAAGTGCAACAACAAATTAATGTTCTCTCCCCACCCCACAAGATCAGTGAAACCTCTATTTTGAGTTCTTTTTCAGGTGCATTGTTGATTTCCTTGTCTTTGGGGTCAGTTATTGAAAGATTATTGTGATCCTTTGGTGGTGTTATATTTTCTTGATTTTTTGTTCGTGTTCCTGAAGTCTTGTATTGTTAAAGTAAAAGTTACCTCCTCCGGTTTTTACTGTCTGATTTCAAGAAAGAAATACCTTCCATCAGCCCCGCTAAGGATTTGAGGCTTTCTCAGAACTTCCATGGGTATGCCTAGTCTGTGCCTCTTGCTCCCTCCTGTGGCAGAATTCTTAAGTTTGAATGCCTTCTCCTAGTCCTGCAGCACACTAGGCCAATGCAGTCAGCCTCTCTTTTGCTTTCTCAAGGGCAGAGCTAAAGGGGACATTTGTGGTCTCTCCCTGGCCCACAGATTCAGACCAGCTTTCTGTGCACGCTCACAAGATGTCCGCCAAAGCTTGCTCTCACCATTGCTGAAAGCACTTACAGAGAGCCAGCCACAGGTTGGGCATGTCTGCAGGCTAGTCAGGGGGATCTGCAGGGAGACCTTGCCAGTGGATTGTGGGTGGGTTACCTGATGGTGTTCACAGTGCCCTTAATAAGATCTTTAATACCTTCCAAAAGTCCTCTCTGCTGCACTCCCAGCCTCTTTCTTACCTCGCAGTCATTCAGCCCCAACTCGGTAGCATGGATGGGACAGGAGAGCAGTGGGCCTCTTTGGCAGCATTCAGCACACATGGGGTGCAGGGGAAGCTCACTCACACACTCTCACTTCCCCCCACAGGAGGAATGATGGGTCAAGGAGGCCTCTTTTGGCACTGAGCTGTGCCTATTTGGGGAGGGGTGATATGGGTAATGTGAAACTGTCCCTTTTATCCTCTCCCATGTGTCTAACCTGGTTTGTTTTCGCTCCAATGGTGTGCTGGAACTTCTCTGCTGAAAACCTGCCCTTCTGCAAAGGCTCTCTCATCTGTGGGTGATCACCAATGACAGAGGCTCCCAGAGCCCCAGACCACAACCAAGAGGGTTGATTTACAGCTGATTTACATGCCACAGCAAATTCTACAGCAAGGACTGAGATCGGTACACATTTCCTGATGAATGAGTGGGCTAGACTCCTTCCAGTTCTCTTGCATGGGATGCTAGATCCCACAGTTCCCAAAAAGGCACTTTTGTCCACGGATGGATGCAAAACGGTTGCTGTTGAGGAGATACAAATTCACTCTTTTCTCTGTGACTCTTCTTTTCTGATAGTTTCTAACGTAGCATTTTATTTCTTTTTCCTTTTATTATACATTGTTAAGTTATTTTCCTAGCAGTTGCTCTGAGGATTACCATTATCATTGTAATTTATTACAACCTAGTTTAGGTTTATACAATTTCTTTTTAATTTTTTAAATTATATTTTATTGATTATGCTATTAAAGTTGTCCTGATTTAACCCCTTTGCCCCCTCTACCCAGGCAATCCCCCCACCATTGTTCATGTCCATTGGTCATGTGTGTAAGTTTTTTGGCTACTCTATTTCCTATACTGTACTTAACATACCCATGACTATTCTGTAACAACCTATTTGTACCTCTCAATGCCCTCACCTCTTCACCCATCCTCCCCTTCCCCCCTCCCATTTGCCCACCATCTGGTAAATAACTTCTCTTGCTGCTTTTAAGAGTCTTTCCTTATCTTTAACCTTTGACCTTTTAATTAGGATGTGTCTTGGAGTGGGCCTCTTTGCATCCATCATAATTGGGACTCTCTTGGACTTGCATGTCTATTTCCTTCACCAAATTAGGGAAGTTTTCTTTGATTGGTTTTTCAAACAGATTTCCAATTTCTTGCTCTTTCTCTTCTCCCTCTGGGACCCCTATGGTGTGAATGTTGGAGCTCTTGAAGTTGTCCCAGAGACTATTTATACTATGATCATTTTTTTGTATACTCGTTTCTTCTTGTTGTTCTGCATGGTTGTTTTTTGCTTCCTTACATTCCAAATCATTGATTTGATTCTCAGCTTCCACCCACTCTACTGTTGTTTCCCTGTAAATTGTTCTTTATTTCAATTAGTGTATCCTTTGCTTCTGCCTGGGTCTTTTTTATGCTGCTGAGGTCCTCATGACATTCCTTGAGCATCCTTATAAACAGTGTTTTGAACTCTGCATCTGATAGATTGCTTATCCTCAGTTTCTTTAGTTCTTTTTCTGGAGTTTTGATCTGCTCTTTCATTTGGGCCATGTTTCTTTGTCTTCTCATTTTGGCAGCCTCCCCATGTTTGTTTCTATGTATTAGGTAGAGCTTCTGTGACTCTGCGTCTTGGTAGTGTGGCCTAATGTAGTAGGTGTCTTGTAGGGTCCCGTGGCACATCATCCCCTATCACCTAAGCTGGGTACTCAAGGTAAGACCTTTGTGTGGTCTGAGTACATCCTCTTCTTGTAGTTGAGACTTGGTTGCTGTTGGCAGATCAATGGGAGGGATTTACCGAGGCTAGTCAGCTGCAAGGACTGGCTGTGACCACTAACCTATGCCCTCTGTGGAGGATCAGCTGTGTAGAGGCAGGGTAGTGGTGCTCTGACCTGGTCTGTAGCTGTCTACTGGGTGCTCTGGCCCTGGGGTTCCCAGGGTGGTACAGGCCAAGGTCAGCCCACACATATATATGTCTTGCCCCAGGGCACCCAGCCTGAGCTATTAAGCAATCTGAGAAGGCTGCTATGTGTGCTGGGCTTGGAGATTCCCAGGTGTGGCCAAGCTGTGAATCTAATCTGGCTACCACTAGGGCTCACTGAAGCCAGCTGTTGCTTGTTTGATAGAATTTAGGAGGCAAGACCAGCCATTCTTATGGAAAAGCAGCTTGGGTTGGTCCGTAAATTGGGTGGGGCAGTGCTTCTGGGGAACTCCCAGATGGGTCAGTGTTAGCCAGGTTGATGGGGTCTAAGATATGGCACCAGCTTGCTATCTCTGTGGGGGAGGAGAGGGTTTAGCAGAGACAATGGACTCTGCTTGCCTTGATGCTAGACACTTCAGTTTCTCCCTGTATACCACTGGTGCCGGAGCTCAAAGGGAGTGAGTCTGAGCAGGTGAGTCTGTGTGTGGGTTCTTTAAGAGGAACTGCTTGGGGCTCCAGAAGTTCCTTCTACCAACTTAATCCCTGTAGGAGACCATTCTGCATGGCATAAGCCCAGCTCCCAGTGGAAAGCAAGGTCCAATGCACAGGACCCACACCCACATAGGTTCCCCATAGGTTCTCCTGTGGGCAATCAGGCCTGCAATGTGCCTAGACTGCTATGAGACTTGCTTTTGCTAAAACTCCCTCACCCTGGGTTGAGACAGCAAGTGCTTACTGTAACTTCCTAAAATCCATGCTACAGCTCCCCAATATGGAGTGTAACTGGTTTAACCACTTTTCCCTTTGCATTTGCAAATATCCTTCTTCTGTGATGTGATTAGCGGCATCATCTCCTTTGTTTTCTGTAAAAAGTAACCACCTAAAGCGAACCTGTGCATAGTAAATGAGGACCATTATGTAATGTGCCCAGAAAAGAAATAAAGGCTTGTCACGACAAGGACCACAGCTTTTTCTCCCCTTGAGAGAGAAGCCATGCTGTCCCTTTTCCTCCACAGGACTCGATAGTTCGTGTGAATTTCTTATGTCTCATCCACAATGTGGCAGGCCCCACAAGCTGGGGTCCGCATCAAATCCCCACTGGTTTTTGTAGCCAGAAGTTGTGGGGACTTATCTTCTGGTGCTGGAATCCTGGGCTAGGGGCTCTGGTGTGGGACTGGGACTCCTTGCTCCTGAGATATCCCTCCTAAATATTTATCCATGTGGATGTGGGACCAGTTTTTTCCACAACTGCACTCCTCCTACCAGTCTGGATGGATGTGGTTTCTTTAATTCCATAGTTGTCAGACCTCCATTCAGCTCAATTTCTGACATTCCTGAGTGATAGTTCTTCTATATTTTAGTTGTAATTTTGATGTGGTTGTGCGAAGAGGTGAGTCATGTCTGCCTATGCTGCCATCTTGACCAGAAGTCCCTGGAGGGTTCTGTGCTCCTGCAGCCACAGCCAATTCAGCCCCGCTGCCTAGCTGAATCCCAGCTTATACAAGTTTAATTTCAGTAGTACATGAATCCTTTAAACCTATATAGCTTTGCTCCCTCCTCCCATTAAATCTGTTATAGTCACAAATTATGTGTATATGTGGCATTCCTCTCAATATAGATTCATATTGATTTCTTTAGGCATATGTCTTTTAAATTAGATGCAAGAAAAATAGATTAAACAAAATATATGCTTATACTGTCTTTTATATTTATGTATGTATTTAACTTCACCTTTATTTCTTTGAATTCCTGTATGGTGCCTTTTTCTTTTACCTGAAGAACTCCCATTAGGATTTTTTTTGAGGGCTGGGAATGTCTTCATTTCTTCTTCATTTCTGAAGGATAATTTTATCAGATATAAATTTGTTGGTTGACAATTTTTTTTGTTTCAGCACTTTGGATATGATATGCCATCCCCTCCCCCACATTTTTGGGAACCTCTGTGGTTTCTGGTGAAAATAGAGAGCCCAGAAATAAACCCTCATGTATATGGTCAAATGTTCTTAACAAGAGTGTCAGGAGCACTCAGCAGGGAAAGAGAGTGGTGTTCTTTTCACTTTTCAACAGGTGATGATGGGAAAATTGAAAATCCACATGCAAAAGGATAAATTTGAACAATTTATCCTACATCATATATAAAAAATAACTCAAAATAGATCAGAGATCTAAATATAAGACCTAAAACTGCAAGCCTATTAGTAGAAAACATAGGGAAAAAGCTTTGTGACATTGGATTTAGCACTGATTTCTTGCATGTGATACCAAAAACACAGGAAATAATGCAAAAACAGGCAAATGGAACCACATAAAACTTAAAAATCTTCTGTGCATTGAATTACACACTCAACAGAATGAAAAGCAACTTACTGAATGGGAAAAAACATTTACAAAGCATTTAATTGTTAAAGGGTTAACATCTAGTACATGTAAAGAATTCCTGCAACTCGACAACAACAAAATAACCCAATTTTAAAAATGGGCAAAGGCCTTGAATAGACATTTCTCCAATGCTAATGGCATATGGAAAGATGCCCAACATCACTAATCATTAAATACAGGAAAATCTAATTAAAATGACGTATCACTTCATACCCATTAAGATGGCTATTAATTTTAAAAAAGTGTTGGTGAGAAGTGGAGAAACTGAAACCCTTGCACACTATTGATAGGATGTAAAATGGTGCAGCCAGTATAGAAAACGGTAGGGCAGTTCCTCAAAAACTTAAAAATAAGATTACCATATGATCCAGCAATCCCACTTCTGGGTACATACCCAAAAGAACTGAAAGTAGGATCTTGAAAATATATTTGCACAACTATGTTCATTGCAGCATTATTCACAATAGCCAAAAGGTAGAAGCAACCTAATGTCCACTGATAAATGAATGGATAAGCACAATGTGCATTCATACAATAGAATATTATTTAGCCTTAAAAACAGAGGAAATTCTGTCATATTTTATATCAGAGGTAAGTCTTGAGGACATTATGCTAAGTGAAATAAGGCAGTAACATAAAAGGAAATACAGTATGATTCAACTTATGTGAAGCATCTAAAGCAGTCAAACATATAGAAACTGAAAACAGAGTGCTGGGCACCAGGGGCCATGAGGAGAGGGAAGTGGGGAGTTGTAGTTGAAAGAAAACAGAGATATAGGTTTGCAAGATGAACAAGTTCTGGAGATCCATTGCACAACAATGTTGATACACTTAACACTACTAAACTGTACACTTACACATGGTAAATATGGTCAATTTTAGGTTGTCTTTTTTTAATCACAGTCTTTAAAACTTATGCAGTTTTGCAAAATGAGATAATGAGGCTGTGTGGAAGTAAATTGTGTATGTCCACTGTTCAAAAGTGAACAATTTATCCCTGAACCACCCATGTACCTGGTGGAATAGTAACAATAGAATTACAATAATTGTTCCCATTGGGGGACAGCCAGCAGGGACTGATTAGAGCAGTTCTGAGACACGGCTGGGTGGACACCGTGAAATCCCATCCCTGGAGCGGGGGCTCTGATCCTGCTCTCGGGAGGAGCTCCCTTATCCAGGGCCTTGAGACCTACCTTCAGCCCCGCTTCTTCTTGTCCATTTCTTCTCCTTAGCCACTCTAGAAGTGGAACTTGGTGGATGTGCCCTTCTTTGGTGGCTGTCATTGCTTGTCCCTAGCTCATGTGAGATTCAAAATTTGTTCTCCACGTAGAACAATTACAGCCTCTTTCAGTCTTGGCTTCCAATTTTCTTGGCGACATAATTCCCTCAACGAACGACTACTAGGACTTTTCTGAAGTATCGGAAGTCCCTCCCTACATGCAGCCCTTGCCTTGATTCATGCCTGTCTCTGAGGCTGAGTTTCCCAGGCTTCAGTGGGAACGCTGTACTCTAACCTGTTGTCTTCCTGAAGCCACCCTATCCAGCTGAAGGCTTTATGCATGCTTTGTTGTTTAAAACCTCTTTTAAAATCCCACCTCTGCTTGGGATGGTGACACCAGTTGGATTTTTGAACTCTACAAGGTCCTACATTTCTGGACTTCATAGTCCCTTGCCCTCTTACTTGGAAACTGATCAAATCTAGGTCAGAACAAAGCTCAAGGCAGAAGTTGAAGAACTAGCTGGCAATTCCAGCATCCTGATCATGAGGGAACTAAGGAATATAGGGAGCCATACTCATCTGTGTATCCAGGTCTCCCGAGGAACTCATAAAATGGGCCCATGGGAAGGGGAGTCTTCCCCCATTTCAATATCCTAAATCAGAATTCTTGGGGATGTACAGGTGTTTTTAAAGGAACCTGGGTGGCTTTAATGCACAGGAAATTTAGGAACTACTTGGTGCACAAAGTGAGTCCATAACCTATGAGCCCACTGATGAAAGATGATTTGCACAAAGTTATCTCAGAATTTATACACCAAACCAGATCCAGAACTCAAAAGCCAGGCCACAGTGTCCTGCTACCTATTATGAACATTTGCCTGGTCCCTAGCTGCAGTACTCTGAATAATGCCCCCTTCCTGAGGAGGCCCACATCCTAATCCAGTCCCTGGAAACTATGATGTATTACCTGACACAGGAAAAGGAACTTTGCAGATGTCATTAGTTCTTCAGATGGTAAGATTATCCAGGATTATCCAGACAGGCCCGATATAATCACAAATGTTCTTATAAGATGGAGGAAGGAGGATAAGAATCAGAAGATGTGATGATCAGAGAGAAGGAGGAGGGAGAAGAGGAAGAGGAGAAGGTGGAGGAGGGAGAGAGAGAGAATATTTAAAAAGGCTTTGAAGATGCAGGAAGGGGGCCCTGAGCTAAGGAATGCAGGAAGCTTTTATAAACTGGAAAAGGCGAGAAAATTAATTCTGCCTTAGAGTCTCCAGAAAGACTTCAGACCTCCAGAACTTAAGATAATGTATTTGTATTGTTTTGTCATTAATTTTATAATAATTTGTTATGTAGCAATAAGAAACTAATACAGATTTTTGTAACTGTAAGTAGGATGCTGCTGTAACAGTAAAAAAAATAAAAAACAACAAACAAAAAAACCCCTCAACTCCCCCCCACACTCATAAAAGTGGCTTTGGAATTTGACAATAGGCAGAGGCTAGAAAAAAATTTTTTAGCCTGAGAGCAAAAGCCTGGATTTCCCGGAATAGCCTGTTGACAGCTACAGGAAATGAAAACATGATACTTGGCATTCCCTCCTAAAACAGGGCCTGTTGCCAATGTTTCGTGCTCACAATTTTTCATGCAAGGAGCAAGGAATCCCATGCTTAGCTAGTTTCAAAATTTCCTGAAAATAAATAGATGTGACCTGAAAAGGGAATATGAGCAGGTTATTGGGGGGTTTGAGCACATGGATCACCCCTCTTGGGGCCTCCCCTCCTTCCAGACCCCACACTTCACTCTGCCTGGCATTAGAGGGTCTGATACGCACTAAGCTATATGCTGATGTCCCACTGGTTGACACTCCACTCCTTTTGGACCCCGATTGCCACCTGACTGGTTTTCTCCCTCATTGATGTATGTATCATTTTTTCTGCCTGTAGGTATTTACTTATATTCTTCCTTCTTTTCTTAATGATCTTGTAATTTTTAAAGAAAAACTCATCTTTCATCAAGGATAAATTCAAGTCATACGCTCTTTATGCAACTCTAATTTAACCATCTTATGACAGTCATTCAGTCTCTCCCTGATTTTCCAATGTCTGCAGTGTCTGCGCTACTCCAAGTTGGAGGATTAATTAATGGAGAGAGATTGGGGGCAGTGACAGAAGATTATGGGAGAGATTATTGGCTGGGACCAGAGGCTGTGAGAAAAGAAATTGGAGTGGGGCTCTTGCTAACCAAGTGGCAAAGGTCGTTGGGCCCCGGGCAGATGGTGTTGGGGACAGGAGTGGTAGTGGCAGAATGCCCGGTTGGGTCTCGCCTTAGAGAGTTCTTTACAGGCCCTCAGCGGAGCCCGCCCAGTGGGAAAGACCAGGGCAATTCCTGCTCTGGTTCCTTCCACACGTGAGCCCTGTCTTCTGAAACCACAGCTCCCTCTCTTCATCAAGCAAATGCTCAGCTTTTTAATTTCCATCAAGAAAACACCAAGAGTCAGGTTTTGTACAAAAATATATATATATTGCTCAATAATTATGTCATATACATCTCCACAGTAACACTGTTAGCAGTACCTTAGAATTTAAAACAACAGGTGTCTGCATTAATGAGTTTTGCAAGGACGCTCATTCCATTTGAGGGTCAGAACTGAGGTTCACAGAAAGAAGTTGATTTGACTAAGTCTCCATATCTAAAACACACAAGTATTCATGGAAGATAGACTTAAAACATACAATAACTTAAATAAGGTTACCATCATTACTTAAGACATCATGTTTCACATCTATAAACAAAGTTCATGTCCTTTGAAAATATAATAAAATAATATCAGAGGGCATTTTGGGAAAGTTAGAATATAATAAATTAGGTCCAGATTCTTGGGTCGTGGGTGAGTGCTCAAGGCTTCTTAGTTTGGTTTTTCTTGTCCAGGTACTCTATGGAGCTCTGGACCCAGGCCTCCTTGGGGTCAGCGCAGATCTCCTTGGCCTGTTTGGTCTTGAAGCTGTAGGGAGAGAGGGCACAGTGAGATGGAGTTCCACCGAGAGGCCAGATGCAAGTGAGGCTCATTCTGCCCTAAGGAGCTGCCCTGAGAACTAGAGGATGGGGTGGGGAACCCAGGGCAAGTTGCTCTGACAGATGTCCCCAAGTGAAGCCATCCTGACTCCTGGCTAAAGAAATTGGAATGGTCTGGATTTGGAGAGTGATGTTGGGAGTCATTTTTTCCTTTGGGGCCTCATTTGTCTTACTGAGCACCTCTGGCTCTCTGACTCCAAGGTCTGAGGCTTTTTTTTTTCCCCCTGAAGAAGAACTAAACCAGGGAGGGCCAGTGTGGTCAACTTACATCACAGCTTCTTTGGGACACTTGCTGCTGGTGACTCTTGTGTAGTTCAGCAGCTTTGACATCGGGATCGTCTTGTGGATGAATTTATAGCAGCAGGTGACTTGGATAACTGCATCTAGAAATAGAACAACAAAGAAAAAGCCTTTTAGGATGGACTAGATTCTTCTGTTCTTAATCAGAGCACAAAAAAAGTAGTGAGGAGAAGGCAAAGGGAAATCAGGAGTAGAGGGAGGACCCACTGAATTCCAACAGTTCCACTGACACCACAGAGCTGGGATGTCACACTGACTCAGTTTCCTATGCTGTAGAATGGGTATACAGCATTAATGACAGAGGGAAGGGAGAGCTGTTAAAACTACATAATTCCTGAGAGTGTCATTAGGGAGAACTAATGCAAAATTTCATGGTCAGGGAAGTTCAGGGACTCCAGCTATGGATCTTTTTGGGGGCTCCAAGTAATCTATGCCTGCTCATGAGTTTCCCTGATACCCACTGCCTCTGCAGAGCCATGTCTCTGGAAGCTGGACTGAGTGAAGCACAGTCCAGATTCTGGGTCTTGTTTTCTCCCTTTCACTGTATCTGCATACCCACCACAAAACACCCTGCTCTTTGGTTGCCCCAGCCCCCAGTCACCTCTGAAAGGAGCTGAGGCAGTAACCGCACAGAGGGTGTGTTTCCAGATCTGGAGTCCTAGAAGGAGCCAGATTTGGGGTCCACGGATGGATTTCTTACTCTGGCTCTTCCCAGGGGCACCTGTGTGCTTAGGCTCAGTCCTCATCCTCCTCTGAGTCCCCTGATCTTGTAAAAGCAGCTGTGAAAGTGAGGCTGTGGGTACCCCTTCCACTGTGATAGCCTACGATCACCCATGGGGTGATGTGCTTCAAAGGGAAGTGAGGAGGGGCTTACCTGGCTGAGCAAGCACTGGGGTGTTCAAGGCAGCCACTGTGAGCAGCAGGCACAGAAGCGCTGCGGAGACCTTCATGCTGGAGGGTGAGGATGTAAACTTCAGCGTGGGAGGTGTTGGTGTCTGAGCTCCTCTCAGCCTCTCTGCTCCTCTGGCTGCTCTGCCTGCCTTTTAATGAAAAAACTGAGTGGGTGGAGCAATGCTTGGCCCAGGGAAGCATCTTTCTCAATGAATGACGAAATGAAACCTTAAATGTGCTGAGGCAAGTGGAGCACCCTGGGCAATTTCCAGGAACAAGGAGAGGAAAGCAGTGGGTCTGGATGGGGCACTTTTCGGGGGGTAGAGGGACAACGGGGCACAGTTATATGCAGAGTGACCACAGACAGGAACCAAGTGGGTTATTCTTAAGGATTCTGCTTTATCTGAAGTGAAAACTCTGCAGAAAAGAAAGGAAGCGAGGAAGTAGAGGCCAAGGGGGAAATGAAAACATCTCAGGGCTCGCCCCTGGCCCACCTTCAAAGGTAGTCCAAGGGGCCTTCAACCAGGAAGGGGCCTGGATGTCTTGGCAGACTTTCCAGTAGCATATTAAATCCATCTGTTCTTTAAGATGCAGGGTGGTGACTGAAGCTTAGCACATCTGCAGGATTTTGTAACCATAGGACTGAATTCTAAGAATCACTGGATTTTTGGAAGAAGATATGCAATGCAGCAAAAGAAATATTCCTATGACACTCACACGCTGCTTGCTTTGGGCCAGGAATATTCTACGCCCTTTACACATGCTAATCTTTCAATTCTCCAGCCCCATATAGTAGGTATTGTTAATTCCCATGATAGATCAGACAACCAAGGCACACAGGGCTGAAGCACCTGCCCAGGTACTCCCGAGCAGAACCCTGCGTCTCCTGCCACCACCACGACATACTTCTGCGTGCAATGTGTACCTGTCCTTCCAGCTGGCTGCCTGGTTATAGATCTGGGTTCGGCCCCCGGCCCTGCCCCTGTCCTCAGCACCTTTCAAACTAAGGGGCAACTGAAGAGGAGTTGAGAAACATTCCTTGTGGTAAGGTCTCTCTGCCTTTGGAGGCTGTGGTTACACAGTAGGCAGCTGCCTGCTCTGGCGACTGCTATCGCAGCTTCTTTCTGGATTCCAGTGAGCATGAGTAAGGACAGGGACAGAATTATGGGAATTAGGGGGTCTGCTTTCATGTTACAGCTCTGCTCACATTTTCTCAGCGACTAGAATCGCGGTAATAAAACCTAAAAGGCCTTAGAATTCGTTTCAGTGAACTCTTTCCTTTTACAAACATGACATGATTCCTTGAGGCATGTGAATGGCTGAGCAGAGCCTGGAATCCAGGCCTCTGGAGTCCCCTATTCCACTGCCTTACACTTCTGAGACTTGCTTTGCTTCTGCCTTGTGGTCATGGAAAATTCTAGTGACTTTTCTTTATTAAGGGGTCATGAGACAACGTTTAGAAAAACACATGACCCTTCTTGGAAGACACACCTGCCAACCTCTACATTTCTTATGAGAAATGAGTTATGGTGAACCAACGACTGTGTCTGGTCCATAGTATGTGGTCAGTAGTGGCGAAGCAAAGGAACGGTTGGTGCTATGGAGTACTTCCTAGGCGCCAGGCACTGCGCTGACGGGCCTTCCAGCATTGTCGTATTAGTCCTCCAAACAGCCCAGCCTTCTTTGGTTGGAACAGAAATTAAGTAACCTGTCCAGGATTTCACGCTTAATAGCAGGTGGGGCTGAGATTTCCATCCAAGACACTTCGATTCCAGAATTTCTACTCCCAAGTCCTGGGCTTAATGTCTCCTGGTGCATATTGGTTTCCTGGAGCATCTGAGAGCAGAGAATCTACAGAGAGGCCATTCCACGCTCTTGGGTATCATTCCAAAAAGACAGAACGAACACAAAACAAGTCAATTTGTGCACTGCTTTTCTTACGCCTCTCTCAGAGCCTTGTTTTAATTCTGTGTGAATCTTGGTGACCCACCCATCCCCCTCCCCATGCTCAAACCTCTCTGTATTCTACTCAGTCTCTGACAATGACTCAGTTTATTCGTGAATGAGTGAAATATTTCAGGAATGTAGACTGTGCAACTTCACAAGTCCTCCCGCACCTTAACTTCCAAGAAGTTACTCCTCACGCTAATGGAACCCCTCTCTAATCTAAGAGAGTCCTTTTCCATGGACTTGGGGGATTTCCTCCTGTTTCCCTGTGGAATCCAGTCACTCTTTGGCTCCTGTCTAGGTTAACAAGTTTAAAGATGCGGAGATCTCTGAACTGTGCAGGTGCATATACAAGCATTTTTTTTTTTCCCAGTAAACACTGTAGATGTATTTTCTCCACTTTATGTTTTCTTAATAACATTTCCTTTTCTCTAGCTTACTTATTGTAAAACTATAGTATAGAACACTTATACAAAATATGTGTTAATCCACTGTTTATGTTATTGGTGAAGCTTCTGGTCAACAGTAGGCTATGAGTAGTTAGGTTTAGGGAGAGTCAAATGTTATATGTGGATTTTCAACTACATGGTGGGGTGTGGGTATCCCTAATCCCTGTACTGCTGAAGGGTGAACTGTATTTTCCCCTGGTTCAGCCATGTCACTATTACTCCTAGTGTCCTAGAATCAGAAGACCTGAATAGATCATGTACTTCAACCTCCGGTTTTTATGTGAGGAAACCGTATTCCAGAGAGGAAGACCAATTGGCCCACAGTCACGCTGAAAAGTCTACTGACTTTTCTGAGTATTTCGACAGGCTTCAGAGTGTGTAAAGCCACATCCCTGCTCCAGAGAGGAATCATCACTTTCCAGAAGTGGTTTGGTCACTGCAAGTGTCAGATAATAGACATATGATGGGTGAAAGGGACTGAATCAGAAGTGAAAGTCTCTGGCAGGTGATAGCTGTCTCCCTCCCACTTCTGCTCCCCTCAGCTAGAAGGGCAATCACACTGTATCAGAAATGAGTTGGAAATTCCCACTGTGAGGCAGCTTTGGAAGTTCCCGAATCCCATGAAAAAGAAAACGTTAGCTTGCCAAGTTTGCATTCCATAGGCTCGCCTGGAGCCAGGATAGCTCACATGGTGTGGGTTGGGCCCTTGCTGGGGGCGTGGGGAGGTAAAAGGGAAAAAGGCCCTGGGAAGGGGCATGGAGGGGAGGCAGTGTCAAGGATTTGCTGTTCCTCAGAATCCCCGATCCCCCTGGGACCCCCTCCCCATTAAATCATGGATGAGAAACGGAAAAGTTCTCTTGGTGAACAATCCTTTCTTCCTTCCTCTCAGTGAACCAACCCTCAGCCCCTACCAAACTGGCATCTTCCACGTGGGCCTTTGTCATCACCCAAGACTCCCACTCAGTGTCAGGGGTAAAGGAAAGAGGAACTAAAAATGAGCTTTCTAGAAATATCAGAAGCTAGCACCCTAGCCCCCTGTCCTGGCCCCTTCTGCTCCCCCTCGCCTGTGCTTGCTAATGCTGTGGGTGGGGCCCATCAAGTCTTTCCATACCGCCCCCACCTGGGCCTCTCCTCCAGCCCCTTCTTCTTCTTTTCTCCTCCAGGCTAGCTCAGAACTCCAGGAAGACCAATGCCTATTTCTCCAATTCTGCAATCCTTTTCTTTTCAAGGGCTGGAAATCCATTCATTATTCTTACGCAGAATGTCAGAGATGAACAAGACCTTGGAGATTATCTTCCTGTTTCACTGATGGGGAAACTGAGGCCAAGAAAGAGTCCGTGACAGGCCCGAGGTGGCTTGAAGACACATGGCAGAGCCTGAAGGGGGTGGTTCACTTCTAGGTTCTCAGGGTCACGCTCTGTCTGATGTGCTGCACTAGCTGCTTTTGGTAACACTCATCCAGTCAGCATCTGCTCTGTGCAGAGACCAAGGTAGGGGCCTGGGGTGGGGGGAGAAAACCAGATGTGAAACTTACTTTCCAGAAGAGATGATAAAGAAGGCTCCCATGGGAAGTAGGGCTGAGTTTATGAGTAAACCTGAGCAGTGGGGTGAGCACACCCCACTCCTCTGGCATTTCCTGTGTTCTGGGTAGATCAGCCCCAGGTCTATTTGTTTGATGTAGCCAAGGATATGGGAGGGGGGTGGTGGTGGGGATCGCCTATGGGAAGAGAAAGGGAAGGTTCACTGCAGTGGTCTGGTTGCCTGGAGGTGGGCAGTGGTGTCTTGACTAAGTGGGGGGCCTGTCGCTTAGGCTGTCCTCCGGGCCAATCGTCATGGACCAGCACCTGAGCCCTATGCTGAGGGGCTGCTGTGGGTGAAGGGGTCAAATCTAAGTAAGCTGCTAAGATAACGGCAGTGTAACTACACTCAGCAGCTCCCTAGGTAGATTAACCAAGTGTAGCACCGTTGGAGAGAAGCCATGTTGGGGCTTGCACTGCCCGAGGTGGCCTGAGAGGGATGCTGAGAGGGTCAAGGGGACTGGTGAGCACAGCTGAGTTTCCCCACCAAGGCGCTGAGCTGCGGGAGCCTTAGGGAAACAGAGACCCTGAGGAGAAGCTGGTGGAGACAGAGAAACACTATCTTGATGGCCTTTCACTGAATCCTTGTTTCAACACCTGTGCTGAGGGCACCTGAGGGGAGCACCTGATGCAGAGTCACGGCAGTAGCCGGAGAGATGCAGAGCTGTGAGAGCCCCTGCTGAGGGCTCAGGGAAGCTCTCATGCTGCCACATGGAAGATGGGCTCAAGGGTTGGCAGATTTTGAGCCTTGGGTGATTATCGGATGGGGGAGGGGTGCATGGTGGTGCAAACTGAGAGAGGCTGAAAATTTTAAGCACTTAGACATCCCCTTGGGAGCTTGCTAAAGTATAAATTCTGATTCCACAGGTCTTGGGTAGACCTGAGAGCCTGCATTTCCGGTCCAGGATCCCCTTAGAACATCCTTAAAAGGGCTCAGGGTGGGAAAGCTGGTCAGGTGTGGGAAATAGCAAACAGTTCATTTTTTCTAGACTGGGATTCTTGTCGGTGGCTCTTGGCTCAAAACCATCTGAGATTATCCTCCATATTTCTGTGATTGTGGAGTTTTCTGCAGAGCAGGTGCAATGCTTCCATCAGATGAACAAAGGCATCTGTAGCCTCCAAGTAGTCAGCGCCATTCAACCCATCAGCCACAGAGAGCTCTGGTCGCTCGCCTGCCAGTGTGTTTGGGCACCCCTGGGCCAAAGTGTAGGGTACGTGAGGTAGAGGCCATGCTGGTCGGGCTAGGTGGCACTCACAGGAAAGAGATACAGGCAGAAAAGAAGAAAAAAAGGGGGGAGAAAGAGTAAGAGAAGATGGGGGAGAAAGAAGAGGCACCCTGGAACGAGGTAAAGAGCCCGAGGCTATATCAGAACACCACAGCCAGAGGCCTGGCTCTTCTTCTGTCTAGCTGTGTGGCTTCACACAAGTCACTTGAGCTCTCTGGGCCTCTTCTGTGAAGTGTGATTAGTAAGGCAGCTATTTTTAACATTGTCATGCGACTTGTATGAAATAATAAACCAAAGGAGCTTTGTAAGCACTGCATAAACAGCTGTGTCACCTTAAGGGCCTGAGCAAGCTACAGCCCCCTGGCAGTTTCTGGGCACCCACAGCTAGTCCCAGGCAGCAGGTTCGAATGCCCTCAATGCGTGAGCAGCCCAAGCCTTCACTTTTATCTCTTGCTATGAAAGCTTCCTGGGTGTCTATATTGTATAACGCAGTGAGGTTTAGATTTCCTAAGCTCTTTCTCATCTATGTTCTCTTGTCTGCTGTGGAAAGAGAGAGAGCCTTTGGGGACTAATAAAAAACGAAGGGGCAGAGAGGGCAGCCCCAGAATCAAGTTGGGGCCTCAGCTCCTCACACAGCAGCCAGTGCTCTCACCAGACTCTCACATTCTGACAGCCCCTTTGCTTCTAGAACTCTCCATGCTCCACCCCGCTATGGCCCTTGCCCATACTAGATGCCAGCACCTGGTGCAATGTCTTTCACATAGTAGGTCCGCAATACACATTGTTCTAATCTATGAGCAGTTCAAGAATTTCAAGTCATTTCCCCCAGATATCTGAATTATGGGATTGTTTTACAGCAGACAGGGAAATGAGTAGAAAAGCAAGACTCTTGGTTTCCTGAGTTCCCCACTTCCTGTCTTTGGGAATCAGACAGTAGCAATGCTAGGGGGACAGCCGGGACGCAGAAAGTGATTTTCAGGGGCCCCATGGATCCTTCTTTGCCGACGATGTTTCTGTGTCTTGGTTGCAAAATGTTGCCTACTGAGAAAGGGAAACATCAACTGCTCAGAATAGCTCTTTCTTTGCTAGCTCAGTTTCAGCGGGCTTCCCGGTGGTGCCCCAGGTTGCAAAGACTGGCTCTGTTCAAAAGCATTTACTGTAAATTAGAGTCTGAAAGAGAGTCTGCATGAAAATCCAGATGGCATTTATCTGGAGGATGGAAAGAAGTTGGGGCAAGTGGTTTTCCAAAGCACACACACCTCTTATGACTTAGATGCAAGGACTTTAAAACAGGGCATTACCAAATAATTCAACTCTGTAACTTTTTATTGCTAAAAATATAGCTCAAGTAATGAGAGGACCTTGGCAGTGCATTGTTGTCCTTGGAGCTGTTTATCTCGGGTGGGGAACATCACGCATGCAGGAGTCAGACACAGTCCATCCAGGGCAGGTACTGTGTAGTTCACTCATGCATCCCCAGTGTTACCACCCAGCATTAAGCACAGAACAAATATATGATGAATGAATGGATTGGGTGGGGTGGCATTGGGGGAATCAGAGCTAGAAGGTGACATAGAGACCCCAGTATTGAAAATCCTGCCCAGCTTACTTTAAAATAAGGAAAAGAGCCCTGGTTTATGTGGCTCAGTGGACTGAGCATTGGCCTGTGGAGTGAAAGTCTGCCAGTTCAATTCCCAGTCAGGGCACATGCCTGGATGGCTAGGTCCCCAGTTGAGGGTGTAAGAGAGGCAACTGAGTGATGTTTTTCTCACACTTCACGTTTCTCTCCCTCATCAAGTTTCTCTCCCTCTCTCTTTCTCCTCTCCCCTAAAAATAAATAAAATGAGGAAAATGAAGTTGCATAGGATTTTAGCACACTCATAAATTGGTACAGATAATCTGTGTGTATATATGTGTGTGAGTTCTGTAGAAAGTGTTTGGTGACACATCTTAACATTTTCCAGGGAGACTGCCAGCTACATTTTTCTCCAGGAGAAACAAGTCTTTGTTTAGAGGAACTGTACTGAGGCGGTAGAAGTGGGCACTCACTGTGAATAGGTGTTCATTGTGGAGGAACGGAGGAAGGAATCTTTGGTGGCCAAAAGGAAAGACTACCCTCATAAAACCCTTTGCTGTGCAGAGCTGGACACAGGGGAGGAAATGGACAAATGGACATCTGCTTAAGGACCAAGAGACCTCCTAAGGGGTGAGGAACTGAGGTCCTTTCTTTTGAGTCCCAAATTATTAGACATTCTCTGAGAGTCTGAGGGGATTCTCACTAGACGGGCAGCCCACATTCCAAACCTGGTGGAGAAAGGTGGGGATGGAGGTGGGAAGGCCTTCTGGACCATCCATGTGCATGTCATAGCCATGTTTTCAGGGCAACATCCAAACCTGTGAGATAAAATTGAAGATGTTGCAACCTTGGGCACCCAAGGGTAGCACCATGGCCAAAATTGCCAGGGGGCATCATTAGAGCAAGAAATAGGGGAAAGTTTTGGGTGGTGTGGGGTCAGTTATCCACAGTTACCCCTCTGGGAAGTGACAGAAGCAATGGCCCAGCTTTCACTTTGCTGGAAATTTAGCAGCAGGATTTGTCAGCTGGAATGAACATGACCCCAGCGTTCTTGGGCATTGTGAGGAAGCTGCGAGAGGGTACGTAAGCACAAATGATTTGGTTTCCTTCTAATCTGGACAACTCAAGGTGCTAGTGATTAAATGAACATAGTAACAGAGGTATGAACCACTTGTGCCATGAAGTAACTGAAAAGACTATATCAGTAATACACACACATTTCTTTATTGTGATAGTTTGCACTGCTCCAGTATATGATGTGCCTACTTTCTTCTCCCCACTCTGCTCCCAATACAGTTAGGATGTTCTCAGATCCCCCAAATTATGACCCAGCTTTGCCATTATACAATTCTTATTTCATGATGATGATGAACATTAATTTTATGTATTTACTGAATGCTTTCTAGAATTTGTGTGCATTTAATGAGGGAAGATTTGTAACTTGTGGGCCTTGGGCAACCACAACTGTAATTTCTTATGTGCATTTTGTGAGTCATTAAACCATGTGAACCTAACAAGGGTATTGTAATGTGGGTGAAATTGGTATCATTGTCCTCGTGTTACAGATGAGGAAATCGAGGCTTAGAGGTTGACTTGCTCAAGGACAAGAGAGCTGGGAAGTGCAAGGGATGCACAAGTGATGGGATTGAAATCCAGTTGTTCTCCCTCCAAGACCAGTCAGTCTCCTTCATGTTTGGCCAGTCCTTTCATTCTCCTGGTTATTTTCATTTCCCTTCATCCTAACGATCACCTTTCAAGGTTGCCTCTGTCCACCATACAAATGGAAAACTTGGTAAGAAGGCGGTAGATTGAGGGAAGGAATAATTAAGGGATGTAAATGAACTAATAAGGAAGTTCTCTTGCATCTTTTGGGTCCCTCTTCAAATGAATCTATCACCACATCATTTCAGCCCTTGCTTCATGGCCACTTTCTAGACTCTGTCATCTCCCTGAACTTCTCCATTTCATGGTGTTCAACTTAGTAATCCTTTTCTTTGACCGCAGCCTTCCAGTTCCTTCCCCTTCAGAACTCTACATCCACTGTGTCAGCTCCTCTAGGTCCCTCAGTCCCTACCTGGCTTTCTTTTCTGCCCAGCCCAGCCTGGAGTTGGTCCCACTCTCACCACCATGCTGATTCTCTATTCTAAGATTCTGCCTCCCCACTAGCCAGTGCCCAAACCCAGGCCATCTGATCATCCCCTTTATTCCTAATCACTCCCAGGTTGTCAGGCTTATTGGTAGTCTTGCTCTTCTGTTGACTGTGCCGGCAATCCTTTCACATATTCCTAGTTATTTCTTCCTGCCATACTCCACAGCAGCACTCGAACAATCACCATTTCCTTTCACCTCTTGCTCCAGCCTCAGGCTTCAGCACTCTCAGGAGACAATATATTCCCTATTAAAAGCAGAGATTAGGAGATAAAAAGAACAGACAGATGGTTGCCAGAGAGGAGGGGATTTAGGAGACTCAATGAAAAAGGTGAGGGATTAAGAAGTACAAATTGGCAGTTGCAAATAGTCATGGGGATGTAAAGTACAGCATAAGAAATATAGTTAATGATATTGTAATAAGTATGCATGGTGCCAGGTGGGTACTGGAAATATCAGGGGGTGCACTTTGTAAAGTATATGATTGTCTCACCACTCTGCTGTACACCTGAAACTAATACCAAGTAATATTACATGTAAACTGTAATTGAAAAAAAAATTTTTTAAATTTTAAAAGCAGAGACTATGAGATAAGCATTCCTTCAATGCTGACCCTCAGGTCAAGATCAAAACTTAATTCTGTCTTCATGACATTGCATCTCTTCTCTCCTACATTAGAAGAAGATCTGGTCCCTCTTGCTGGGGGTCACTGATCAGCCTATATCCTTGATCTCTGACAATCTTTTCCAGAACCTGACATTCTCCATGAACTCCATGCCTTTTCTATCTCCTTCTTTCTACTCTTCCTTTCCTTTCTTCCAACCAACATGTTCAAGTGTTCTTCACTGTTAAAAACAAAACAAAACAAAACAAAAAGTATTTCTTCCTAACCCCATCTTCCCTCAAGATACTCCCTTCTCTCCTTTTTTTTTCCCCCATGGGAAAAATTCTTGAATGATTCGTCTCTACTTGTGGGTCTCTACATTTAATCACTTGACTTGTTGCCATTTACTTTCTACATCCATCACTCAGCTGAAAGTCTCATTAGTGACTCCCCATGGCTTCATGTGTATAAAGAATTCTTCATGACTCTTACCCAACATGAAGTCATTGCCAAGTTAACACTGTCACCACTCCCTCTTTCAGGAAACCCCATCCTCTTCTGTGGTGTCTGGGGCTCTGTTCTCTTCTCATTCTACTCTACCTCTTCTTTTTACAGTGTTTTCACTGATGTCCCTTCTCTATTTATCCTTAAATACTGGTCTTCTCTAAGGATTCATGCTTTTATTCTTACTCTTCACAAGAATTTGTAAATGGGTGGCCCATCCCTTTGGAAGAACCATAGCTTCACAGGGTCCCCAGAGACTCCCTCCCTTGTCTTTCCCCCCACCACACACACATACAATCTCTCCATTATCTACCATTATCTATTCCTTGGCTCCCTTCACTGAGTTACCTTAGCTGCCTGGCCCTTGTTATAGTGGAATTTGTTACCTCCTTTTCCTGTGGACTTCCATATTTAAACTCTCTTACCCAGCAAACCACTTTTCAATGCACTCTAGATGCAGTTTTCATCTGCCCAGAGGGCATTTATACCTAGATGCCCCTCAACTTCAGTAAGTTCCTCCTTCCTTCTTTGCATCTTTCCTTTCTCTTCTTCTCTTCCTTCTTTCTGTATTTTCTTCTTTCAACCAAGATGCAACAAGCCCCTATGGCAGATACAAAATTTCTACCTAAGAACTAGTTTGGTTGGAAGATGTGGTATAGATGTGGTGTTGAGTTTGTATTTGTGTAGGAGGCACATTATTTTCCCTTAGGTTATTTGTTTGAGGTCACTTTAGGTGGGGAATCTATGGAGAAGTTTTTGAGGCAGGATTTTCAGTTTCCCCAAATCATCCCTTGATGCCATCACTGTGTGTGGCTACTCTGCCAGGTGCAATGCTGATTGCAAGGAATGCAGATCAATCCTAATCCACAGTCCCTGGTCTCAAGATGCTACTCCCAGACCTGCTTCCTCCACAAAGAATTCAGATGCCCACTCATCTAGATGGCTAAGCTAGGAAGCAGAGATCCATCTTTAGATTTTCCACCACATCCTTTCACATCCAGTTGATTACTAAGATCTGTCCATTGCGCTTCTGAAATGTCTCATGCATTCATTTCCTCTTTTTCATCCCAAATGGCCCTGCCTCAGTTTGAGGTCTAGCAAAACAGTGGAATGTGATTTCCTGCAAGAGAAAGTCTCCTTAGGCCATCCTTTATACTGATGGCAAATTTATTTATCCCAAACCACCAATCTTATCTGCTAAAAATGTTTTAGCAGCTCTCCCTATCTACTTGATGGAGCCTAACTTCTTAGTATGGCCATCAAGAGGCCTCACTTGGGCCCAGCATATCCTTCAGGTTACATCTCACTTATGAATCACTCTTTTTAAATACCCTTGGCCATAGTAACACCAATGACTTATCTTTCCCAGAACATGGCTCCTGCATACATGGTTTCCTTTGTCTGAAAAGGTAGCATGGTTTCCTTTGTCTGAAAAGGTTCACTTGGGACTCCAAGAAGTCTTCTGGACATACAATCCTTTGTCTTCCCTTAGAACTCTACACTTTCCCCTTTACAAGACTTGATCACACCCTGCACTTTAAAGCTTAGTTATATGTATGCCTTCCCCACACTATAACCAAGGATAGGTAGGATCTTCCTATTTCTTTGACTCTGTCTCAGAACCTAGGATAGAGTTAACATTCATGCATTCATTTACTTACCATTCATTTATTTATTCACTTAACAAGCAGTAGTTAAATGCTTGGTCTGTGCTAAACATGAGCTTTGTACTAGGCACGTAGTTTCTGGATGAATGAATGGAGAGCCTTGGAATGGTTAGATCTCAGCTAAACAAAGGGTTCAAGATCTGAAAAAAAATTGGCTCCTGCATTTTGACTGTGTTTTGGCTGGATGTGAGCTTCACTGGGCATCCATCCAGCAGCCTTACTCTTCCCACTGACTCACTGTAATATCTTGACTGAATGGTTGGCTATCTTGGACCCTCCCCTGCAGAAGGGAAGTGATAGATGTCTTAATCTTCCTTTGATTGTGAACTTTATTTGTTCCATCACAGTTTCATATCCAAGGCAGCTGCAGAGGAAGGAAATACCTCAGTTTTGGAAATTACCCATTGGATGGGATAACAGACTTCTTGCCCACAAGCCCAACATTAGTGTTATTTCACTTCATACCCATAATAGCCCTGCAAAGTGAGCAGGTCAGGGACAACCATGCCACCATACAAAGAATTCAAATGACCTGCCCAAGTTCAAGGGCAAGAAGGTGACAGAGCAAAGATTGGAAAGCAGGTCTTTTACATCTATGACCAGCCAAGTTTGGACTCTCCAATACTGCTTTGCCAAGCATCTTGGTAAGAAAGTGCATCCTGACACCCAGATTTGAAACCCAGTGAGGTCCGAGATAGGGTCTGCTCTCACATCTTGGCCAAAACCGCATCCTCTTCACTTCTGTTTCTCGGATGTGTTTTGCAATGTAATTCTTATCTTCACTGCTCTGGGCCAAACATCCAGACTCTGTTCCCTTTCTGGTCATCAGCTTCTGCTCATTTTTTTTAGGAGTTTTTTTTTTCTAGTTCTGATTTTTTCTTTCATTTCATTTTCATATCTGGAAACTTACTAAACTGGCAGTTTCAGTTACATCAGGCATCCTATTTTGAAGGATGGCACCAATTTTTCCAGGGGTGGTACTAGTTTCTAAGCCTCCTAGGAAAGAGAAAGTCAGACTAGCCTTTCTCTCCCCCATTACTTGCATCTTGTGAAGCAAACAGGTCTTCCACCTTTCTGGGGCCTCCTGGATTCACGCCTTAGGGAAAATCAAGAGGCAACTCTGACTAAAGACACTCCTTGCTTGTGGCCTGTTCTCCATGCTGATCAGAGCTTAGGATTCCTAACACCTTTTTGGCTTAAGAGACCAACCTTGCACCAGTGGATTCAGCCACAGATAAGAAGGTTGGTTGACAAGAGCATTGCATGTCTAGGTTGAACATGGTAAGGCATGAGAGAGACAGTGGCACCCAAGCCACATTGTGCAGATTGAGGATCCAGAATCAAGGAGAAAGCAGTGACTTGCTCAAAGTCACACAGCAAATTAGTGACCAGGGTTGGTGCTGAAACTTGGGTCTCTGACTTCTTTTCTGGTAAGGAGTCTTTCCTCGACCACAAGATACTTGCAGCATCAGGAGCCTTTGGTAAGGGATTTGCAGAATCTCTGAGCATGGATTCTGGATAAAACTATTACAGTCATTTCTACTTCCTACCTTTAAACTTGAAGAAGTCACCCTAAGGGGGTTATGTCTCTGGGTCAGATACTAGCCACAGTGCTCTTTAAAGACATGGTTTTAGCCATTTGTAGCATTAAGGAGGAAAATTGAGGCATGGGCATGTTAACTATTGGTCATTCACATGCCCGTCCCAAAACTGCAGGGACACCTGCTTGTGCTCACTGAGTGGACAACTCTCCGAGGCCAGTGAGCAATCTGTTTCCAGAGAAGAGCCATCCTCATGTTGCCTTTCCTATTATTAGACCAGAGGTATGTTGCATTTTCTAGTTGATCAAGTTCACTTGCATATTGTCTCTCACTTCTGGTCTCTACACAGCCTGCTCTAATTGTTGCTTTGTTTTCCCATTTTACAGCTGAGAACCTAAGATTCAGAGAAGTTAAGCACCTTGGCCAGGGACATGTGAAGAGTAAGCACAGAGCATTGCTCTAAATCTAGGGCTTTCTTGCTGTACTGCTCTCTCACACAAACTCCTAGCATTAAAGTTATCTGTAGAAAAATAAAAGATGTATTGATCTGTAAAGAGTATCATCAACAGCCTTGCCTCTGTAGATCTTTACAGCAGTCACGCTCACTGAGGCTCAGTGATTAAGTGACTGACTAGGACCACACATAGAGCACCTTCCATAGTCAGGATGTGCCTCCCACACTCAGGCTCCCAGAAACAGAAATCCCCAACTGTGTCCCAGGGAGAACTACAGGCAGGTGGCCAAGGCCAGCACAGTGACCAGGACCTCCCTTCCTGCCCAGAGCTCTCTCTGTCTCCACTGGCTCCAGCTGGGCTTTTGTGAGAGAGGGAGGGGGGTTTCTCATCTGAGCTAACTGAAGTCTCCTGACACTCTCATCTGTTTAGGGCTTCTACTCGCCCTAGAGGGAAGCAAAGACAAGATGTGATAACCAATGTTGGTTAGATAGCAGTAACACCCTGAGAGAAGCATTAGAGGAAGTTTTTATTCATTCATTCACTCACCACCTCACCCTTTAACAAAGGGTGTTATCAAAGAGCTATTCTATACATGACATTATGCTAGCTGCTTGCACTACCCTGTAACTAATAAAACATGGTACATGACTTTAAGAAGTAGAATTTTGGTTCAGCAGATTGAAGAGAAATGTGGATGTCATCCTGGGCTCTTCTATCCAGTCCAGCCCCCTCCTCATCATCCTAACTGACATGATTTCTCCAGGTTCTTTTCCTCGACACTCAAGGCTCCCAGCTGGGCTTCTAGCCCACAGTCTCACACTTCTGATCTGTCCTCCACCCTGATGCCAATCCAGTTGGTCTCTTTCCTGCTGAGGATCCTTCAGTGGCCCCTTTCTGTCCTCAGGATGAACTCCAGATCCCTCATTGTGCCCACCCAGAGCTTGTCATGGCTTGACCCTTCTTCCCTCTCCAGCCTCAACCCTCCTCTTCTGCCTCAGACTCCCTTGTTCCAGAAAGGCCAACCTGGTTTGCAGAGACCTTCCCTTTCCTTTCCCTCCACCAAGGGTACAATTCTGCTGTTATTTTTAAAGATGTTGTTCATTTTATTTTTAGAGAGAGCAGAAGGGAGGGAGAGAGAGAGCGATACATCAATATGTGGTTGACTATCATGTACCCACTGCTGGGGACCTGGCCCACAATCCAGGCAGGGCAGCCCTGCCTGGGAATCAAACTGGTGAGCCTTTGGTTTGCAGGCCAGCACTCAATCCACTGAGCCACATCAGCCAGGGCACAATTCTGGGTTTTTGAACAAGCTGTTTTCTTTTCTTGGAGGATCTTACCCTTCTCCTTTATTAAACCAACTTCTACTCATCCTGCAGAGCTCAGGTCAGAGGCCCTTTCCTCAATTTTTACAGCATTGATATTTACCCTAAACAGATGTTCATCTACTATATTGCAATTACTGATCTTGCTCATGTCATCTTTACCTGTGGGTTCCCTGGTTTCCCGATACATAGATAGTGCCTGGACCAAGAAGATGCTGAGTCATGTTCTACTGAATGAACACAGGAGACATTACAAAGACGAAGCTATTTGCCCTTTCTGTTCTAAGCCTGCTTGTAAAATGCAGCCAGCTTGGTTCACTCTTGTGGGTGCCTGGCGCTCAGAAGGAAGGAATGTGTCTGAGTCTGTTTTGCTGTAGAATAAGTGGTCACATTCAAGCCCACACAGCCTGCAAAAAGCAGGAGCAGCTGTTAGTCATTGTGACTGGGAAAGTCCGCATGCTCTCTTGTGGTTTTTCCCTGCAACACAGGGCTTTGGATGAGTTTCAAATGGAAAACAATAAGCTATTTGACTGTTCTCTCTTGCTATCCAGCATTCCTTTATCTCTGCTCCATAGTTAGGGTTTCAGAACAAAATCTTTCTGCTCTCCCCATGCGGGGCAAACTAAGAAGCTGGAGCTTAGAGCTTGCGTACGGGTACTTTGCTGAACCCAGGAAAGGGGACCCATGCACCTGCCAGTTTTGAAGTCTCTTTGAAACCTCAAAGAACCACTGAACTCCTGAACTAGCTTCCCTGTTCATTGCCCTCCTGTGGATCCCTCCTCATGTGGAAAAGTGCTGGTGTGAGGAGTAGAGGAGTGACTGTTGTCATCAGAACTACCATTTGGAAGAAACTACTCTGTGAAGGGCATTTCTGTCAGATGCTTTGCATATTAATTCATGAAAATGATTAGAATGTACCATGGAAGAGAGACTGGCTCTACATGATAACTCATGAAGCAGGCAAGGGTCCTGCCTTGGTGGACTGCACTTTTACTTTTCCCAATAGCCTTATGAACTAAGAAATGTGGCCTATCCCTGACCTTTTTCAAATGACAAATCTTAGGTCTGAGGTGGTAGAGCAACTTATTCAAGGCCATGCGGTCGGGTGAAATCAACTGAAATTAGAATCTAGGGCTTATGACTCCTCAATGTGTGGACTTTCTATGACACAAGTTTTTAAAAAAAGATTTTATTTATTTATTTTCAGAGAGAGGGACAGGGAGGGAGAGAAACATGGATGTGTGATGTGTGAGGGAAACATCAGTTGGTTACCTCTCACCTGCCCCCAACCAGGGACCTGGCCTGCAACCCAGGCATGTGCCCTGACTGGGAATCAAACTGGCAACCTCTCTGCTCACAGACCAACACTCAATCCACTGAGCCACACCAGCCAGGGCTCTATGACACAATTTTAACAAGTGACTCCCTATGATCTTCCTGTCTTGCCCTCTGACCCTGCTGCAGACCTGTCTGGGTGCAACATCCCAACTCAGACACGTCACCCACAGAGCGGGAGCCACTGACCACCCTGACCCAGACACCCACATATGCCACAGCCTGACTCCAGCCAGCCCAGGTGTCACCTGACAGAACCCAGGCCTTGCCAGCCAGCCTGTAACACCAGGGATTCTGCCTGCCGACCCCATCTCCCTTCTCCCCAGCTTCCTCTCCCAGAGCCCAGGCGTGGTGCTGCATGGGGCTTCCTGATCAGCAAATTTTGGACTTTTAGCTTTTTTTGTTTGTTTGTTTTAACATACTATCTTGCTGAATGAATGATTAAACAGAGGAAAAGAGATGGAGTCCATCCTAAGGGTATGTGACACCTTCAGAGTTGGAATTACAAGGCACATTAAAAAGCTCTGGGGTCCAAACCCCTTGTCTATCCACTGTTCTCAAGGGCCTAGAATTCTCACTGTTATGGAGTTTCTTCCAGCTAAAGCACATCCCTAGTTTTGGTCCTCTACCATTGTTGTACCATTCTCTTATACTGTATACTTAGTGATTTTCTTTAAAATGACCTTTTTTTAGTGTAAAAAAGTTCATCTTGAAAAGTAGCATTGTATAACTGCTATAAATTCAAAACCAATATTGCTTGCTATAAACACAATCAAAACAAACATCGCTTTTCAATTTGAAGTTGATGCAGCTTCCAGTCTGATGTTCTGAGCCCTGAAGTTACTCTCTTGTTGGAGAGAAAGAGACAGAGAATAAGGGATATGGTGGTGGGCAGCAGATTCTCAAGGACAGAGGCTGATTGAACCAAACAGATGAAAAGATAACTAAAAAGGAATGCCTTTCTCTTCTAGCCTAGTTAAGTGTCTGGTCCAGAATAACAATGGATTAGGCTAACATGCCTTACACACTTATCACCATGGGGTAGCTAACAGGGTGACTCTCCCCTAGTGACACCCTGTGGGACTCAGTGGAGCTGATGTCTTGACATGAGGCCTCTGAGCACTAACACACGCTGCTGAGGGCAGCTGGGGTACGGCCGGATGACCTGGGCTTTGCCAGGCCAGTGGCCCAGGCAGAGTGTGGGGGGAAGCAGACTGAGGGCAGGGTGTTCTTGGAGTGCCAAGTTCATGCCAATAGGTGATGGGGAAGCCCCAAGAAAGGTTTGACTCACTCCCATTCTGCCCAGCCCTGGAAAGACCTGGAGGGATTGGGAATGGGGGAGTGGACTGCTGTCCCCTAGAAGAATTTGGGGTAAGAGAAGCCTTGTTGGAGGCACTCTGGGTGGCTAGGCAGAGCTCCCTCTATGTGCTGCCTGTTTCACGAAAGAGAAGGGAAACTCAGAAAATCACGTGAGATGTGGGGCAGAGGAGGTGATGAAAGGGCTCTGGGGCAGTGAGTGGAGTAAGGGTCAGCATCTGGGGTAGGGAGAGGAGATGGCAGGGCACACTGCTAGGCACAGAGGTGGGAATCTGAGGAGCAGTGGCTCTTTTAAACCCCAGAGTTTAATCATCATTAGTTAATACATGAGGCAACGGAGGCCCAGAGAGGCTAACCACTGATGGAGACTGAATAGCTGGGGAGAGGTATGGGCTGGCCTGGAGGCTCACCTGGCCTCTGTGCCTCCAGAGATGATGATGCGCAGGTAAAGCAAGGCTTTAGCCTCTAACAATCTGAGTTCACTGTCAACCCCATTCCCTACTTGTATTCATCTTCACTAATGCTGAGAAGTCACCCTCTCCCCCGCAGGGGTATGGAAAGAAAGGTTCAGGCACTGAAGTCACTCTGGCCTCCCTCTTATTTTAGCAGGTGTCCAGCCCACTGGAGCACCTGCAATGGCTTCCTACATTCCCTGGGGTAGGGAGACGTCCCCAAGCACCAGGGCCTGGATGGGTGCAGGAGAGGAGGGAGAGGAGATGTGGCTAGTCAGCCACTAGGCGGCTGTACAAGTTGGACTGGAAGGAGGCCCCAACAGTGATCTGCCCAGGAGTGACCTGCCCCAGGGCTCAGATAAGTTGAGCTTGTCTTTGGGGACAATAAACATAGCTGGGACTTTCCCAGTTTCAGGGTCTGTAGAGCTTGTTGCATAACAAAGGCAGAGGAAATTCCAGGCTATCTCTTGAAGATTCAGTCCAAAAGAGAGTCTGGCCCTGTAGAAACGGGGCCTGCAGGGACAGGTGGGAAGGATGAGCCAGAGGAAGGAAGCTTTGGCGCGGACACCCAGCCCCAGGTTCTCTGGTACCGAGTGAAGAGAGGGCAGCAGGCCAGGCCATTTGGGAGGTGGCTGTAGCTGGTACCCTCAGTTACCAGCTTGGGGCAGGAGTGGGGTGGGGGTGCTGAGTGTGTGGATAGGTGTGGCCCTGGTGTTGCCTCACTTTGTCTTCTTGGCTTGTCCTTTCCTCTCCCTGCAGAGAGCCTAGCTGAGGATGTTTGTAAGAAATGACATGAGAAGACAAAATCCTACCCCACTTGTCCCATGCCCATCCCGGGGAATCCACTCCCCATGTTTCCTATTCCCCTTGTGGGTGTGAGCCGGAGTCCAGGAGGCTTTGTGTGTAGAAGCAGAGCATGTCTTTTTCTAAGACAGGGTCCTAAGGATGTTGGAGCCAGCTCCCAGGCAGGGGTGTGTGTGTGTGTGTGTGTGTGTGTGTGTGTGTGTGTGAGTGAGAGAGAGAGAGAGAGAGAGAGCCATTGTCACACAGTAGGTGGCAGAGGTAGACCCCACACTGGCCAGGAGTTCCCCAGGGGTGGGTCCAGGCACAACAGGTGACACATGGGAAGAGATGAGGACAATATAATTTTCTTTCTACTCCTCCCAATACTGTAAGAAATCCAGCACTTCCGGCCAAGATGGAGGTGTGGGGGGATACAATGTGCCTCCTCGAACAACCAAGATCAAGGACAGCAAAAATTTAGAAACAAAAAAATAACCAAATCTGACAGAAAATTGAATTGTAAGGAAGCTCCACAACCATTCATCCAGACCAGTAAGGGGGGCGGAATTGGTGGCCCACGGAGAGGGATGGCAGCAGGAGAAAGAGGTGGTTGGTGGTTCTGGGAGCACGGGCGGTGGCTGGCTGACCGCAGACACATATTTGCTCACAGATAAACCAGGCAAAAGTGGGGAGACTGACCGTGCAACCCAGGGCCCCAGCGCTGGGAAATAAAGCCTAAAAGTACTGATTGCAAACACTTGTGGGGGTTGAGGTGCCAGGGGAGACTCCCAGCATCACAGGAGAGCTCATTGGAGAGACCCATAGGGTCCTAGAATGTACACAGGCCCACCCACTCAGGAGGCAGCACCAGAAGGGCCCAACTTGCTTGTGGGAAACGGCCAAAGGGACTGAAATATGAGAGAGAGTGGAGCAAGCGCCATTGTTCCCTCTCTGACCCTGCCCCCGCATATAGCATCACAACCCAGTGAACAGGTTGCCCTACCTGGTGAACACCTAAGGCTCCACCCCTCATATGTAACAGGCATGACCAGACCAAAAAAAAAAAAAACCCAAAAAATATGGCTCAAGCAGAAGAACAGATCAAAGCCCCAAAGCCAATACTTCTAAGCAACCAAGAGATAGTCAACCTATCAGATGCGCAGTTCAAAGCACTGGTGATCAGGATGCTCACAGAATTGGTTGAATTTGGTTGCAAATTAGATGAATAAATGAAGGCTACACTAAGTGAAATGAAGGAAAATGCACAGGGAACCAATAGTGATAGGAAGAAAACTGGGACTCAAATCAATGGAGTGGACCACAAGGAAGAAAGAAACAACCAAACAGAAAACAAGGAAGAAACAAGAATTTTTAAAAAATGAGGAGAGCCTTAGGAACCTCCAGGACATCTTTAAATGTTCTAGCAACTGAATTATAGGGGTACCAGAAGGAGAAGAGTAAGAGCAACAAGTGGAAAACTTATTTGAACAAATAATAAAGGAGAACTTCCCCAATCTGGCAAAGGAAATAGACTTCTAGGAAGTCCAGGAAGCTCAGAGAGTCCCAAAGAAGTTGGACCCAAGGAGGAACACACCAAGGCACATCAGAATTATGTTAGCCAAGATTCAAATGAAGGAGAGAATTCTAGAAGCAGCAAGGGATAAGGGCACAGTCACCTACAAAGGAGTTCCAATCAGACTGTCAGCTGATTTCTCAAAAGAGACCGTCCAGGCAAGAAGGGGCTGGAAAGAAGTATTCCAAGTCATGAAAGGCAAGGACCTACATCCAAGATTGCTCTATCCAGCAAAGCTGTCATTTAGAATGGAAGGGCAGATAAAGTGCTTCTCAGATAAGGTCAAGTTAAAGGAGTTCCTCATCACCAAGCCCTTATTATATGAAATGTTAAAGGGACTTATCTAAGAAAAAGAAGATAAAAAATATGAACGGTAAAAAGACAGCAAACTCACAGTTATTAACAACCACACCTAAAACAAAAGCAAATTAAGCAAACAGCTAGAACAGGAACAGGTCCACAGAAATGGAGATCACATGGAGGGTTAGCAACAGGGGAGTGGGAGGGAGAAAAGGTAGAGAACAAGTAGCATTGATGGTGGGTAGAAAATAGACAGGGGGAGGGCAAGAATAGTGTGGGAAACATAGAAGCTAAAGAACTTATGACACATGGACATGAACTAAAGGGGGGAGTGTGGGTGGGAGGGGTTGTGCAGGGTGGAGGGTAATGATGGGGGGAAATGGGACAACTGTAATAGCATAATCAATAAAATAAAATAAAATAAAATAGGAATTCATTTCATAGACTGTGAAAGTGTGGCTTGTTCAGGCAGTGTAACTGCTGTTACCATTCAAGTTTGCACAACCAGTGAGGGGCAGATGCAGGATCAGAACAGTGTTCTACATGACCTGTAGTGTCTGTCACAGGAGAGCCAGTGCTGTGTGTGTGTGTGTGTGTGTGTGTGTGTGTGTGTGTGTGTGTGTGTGTGTGTGGTGGGAGGGGAGAATGAGGAAAGGATAACTCACATTCACTCATCACTGTCCTCCGGGACGGGATGTGATTATTGGCACAGGGGAAGAAGTCCTGAGTTCTACATGTTCCAAAGGGGGAACCTCATGTCCACGTGCAGTGGTCAATGCAGACAGACAGAGGGTGCATGCTGGGGCACTCTGACCGCTGCGGGAGGAAGAAAGATCACAACATTGAAAACACTGAAGTGCTCTGCTCACACATGTCTCCACTCCCCCAAAAAGCCCTTCTCCAGACTGTCAGCAACCAGGAGGGACCAGGGACATAGACATGGCCACTCTCATGCTTCCTTGAGTGCCCAGGGCAGACCAGTGCTTCTGGACATTGAACTGAACTGAATCACAGGAGATCAGAGCTGAGGCTTCAGGATGAGACAGTTGACCAAACAAGGCATTTAATTTGTCTGTCTTCACTTGGATGCATCTCAATTCAATGTTCATTTAGTGAGTCCTTACACGGTATCCAGCACTATACTGGGCTCTGAAACGGAGTAAAATATTAGCTAAGGGATAAAGATAAAAAAGAACAAATAATTCCAGCTTTGTTTCAGTTATACATTTTGCTAAATGTGTCACCAAATGTGGCTTTTATGCTTTCTTAAGGCCTTCATGTAAATAAATTTACACCCCCACCGCCACACCCCCAAAAAGCAAGTGAGATGTGGATGGTTTTATTTGGCTTTGTTTTAAATTTTCTTTTCTTTTTTTAATTGCCAAGAGCTTTTTTCTTCCACAAAACAATACCACTTTGCAAAAGGCATATAAAAATGCAGTATAGAAAAAAGTCCATTCCTAGCACAATACCCAACAGCAGCTTATAAAACACAAGCTATTCAGATGAGACATCAGTAACCTACATCCAACTGTTCTCCAAAGACAGTTCCAGAAATCAGCTGGCTCCCCAAAAACCATGTTCCAAAAGGTAAAGGGGCTTTTCCCAAACTTCCACTAGGGTTCTCTGAGGCCAGGAAGCAATGTCAGAAACAGACCATCGCACCCAGTAGGTTTGGAAGTAGCTGCTGGCTTTCCAGGGCCACATACTGTCCTTTATCATCCTCCCCTCCCCCACTTTCAAGCCCACAGCCAGCAGGCCCCTGCTTCCCTGGGCAGAGCTCTGAAGGGGCTAGTCCTTCTTCCAGGCTAGGCTTAGGGGCTCCTGAGGTTGCCCATCAGACACTGGCAGGGTTGGGTGCCTTTCACAGACTGGGGGCTGTACCTGGAATCCACTTGGAGGTGCCAAGTCCAGCTGGGGCAAAGTCCATCATGGTCCCTTAAGCAGAGGTCCTGGAAGCTCCTTTAGCCCACCAGGAAGCTAGGCCTCCTTCCGGAGCACTGGATGAATCCCAGCGGCTTTCCCAGTAAGGGCCTGATTCTGGAAAGGGGATCTGACTCACATAGGGCTGGCGGGGCCTCAAGGAGGCTGGAGTCAGCAAGCTCCTTGGAACTGAGCAAGAAAAACAGGTTTGCATGGTTCCAGTAGAACTTAAACTTGGAAGTCAGGGATTGAAATGAAAAGGAGCTGGGAAAGAGGAAGCCATATAGTTCCACTCCTGAGGCTCCTGACATCTGTCCGCCTTACAAAAAGATTCCAAGATGGGAGACACTTGGGAAGGGAACACGTTCACACCCAGGACTCCAAGCCACCTCCAGGCTGGGACCCATTTCCCTGTGTCTTGGGGAAATAGCTCTGAGTCATAGGAAAGTGGTACTGCATCACAAAGGCAGAGGAAACAGAAAGCCCCTTGTGAGGACAGAATGGTCTCTCCCTCAGAGGAAAGGCCCCAGAGGCTTCCAGACGAAGAACCTAGAGGCCGAGCTCTTTAAACGTCCTCAAGGTCACATCACTGAGAACAGGAGGAGGGGTATCATCCAGCATCATTACACAAAGTCCAGCACTTTTTTTAATTACAAAATCATAAGCATGTTATTCTGTAACATAACAATACCACACTCAAGCACATCACATGACATTTTAGGTGAAACGTTCAAATGAAAACTATAAACTATTACACTCATATTATTACCCTACCAACCACACTCAAGTAGGCCTTACTTCTACTGGACCCTGTACACACACACACACACACACACACACACACACACACACACATGCACACATAACTTTGACATAGTTATTCAGACATATATAAAAAAAATAAACCAGAGATAGAACAGATACCCCCAGGTTCCCATCCCAGGCGACAGGTCTGAAGAGGGGTCCTCCTATTCTAACCAGAAGCTTCCCATTACTGGTAAGAAGCGCTCCTAGAAGTGGCTCTTGGGACCCTTGTGAATCCGTCCCTCAGGTAGGAAGTGGAGGTCATTTACAGCACATGAAGGTTATGGTTTATACCAAGATGTCTGGTTTATTTACTTTCTGACCACCCTCTCTCCCCCACCTTCCTGAGATGAGAAGTGTGGGTGTAGGAGGCTGTGGCTGTTGAGGTTAGACTTGATTTGGAGCAACAGCAAGAAGATAATGCCCCTTTCAAGGGCTCTGGCTTGTATCAGTTTTCGCTGTTACCTTACAGTAAGAACACACACTTATTTAAAGGTTTCCAACACCTCAGCTACTGTGAAGTGTCTGACAGTGAGGTAATGGTCCATGGTGATCAAGTATGCGAGCTTGTCTTCATCCAAGACAGCTCTTGGAAAAAGGAGCCTCAGGCCCAGCTGTCCTAGTATCACCCCAGAGACATCGGTGGGAGCATCCTTCCCCTCATCCAGAGTGTGAGGTTTCATGCAGGTCAGAGCCTCACAGAGCCCTGACCATGTCTGCGTGTCTTCAGAGCTAGTGAGCGAGGCAGATCCTGGGGCTCCTGGGTCAGCTTGCTGCCTGGGAAGCCAGAGGCTCCAGAGAAGACACAGTGCTCCCATGAGTTAGGGAAACGGGAGGGCTGGGTTTCCAAGTTTCCAAGAATGCAAGCCCTTATTACGGGCCCTGGCTGCAAAGCATCCTGGGATCAACTGTGACACTGTCCCACCATAACCAAAATGAGCAAATTTTACTAAGGGGGAGAGGGAAGGTTAGAAAATAAACACAAGTCTTTGTAAGACAGAGAAGTCAGGCCTTTTGGTCAGATAGTAGCCACTGAGCAATTCTTCTCTACAGTTGCTACTGACAGCACTGGAGCTGCCTTTTCTCCATCACCATCCTCCTCTTCTCGACTCGGGCTTGCAAGTATTCCAAGGGCTTGCTCAGGAACACCACTTTGGGGGCTTTGGGACAGCTGGCCAGGGTGGGTAACCAGCCAAAAACTTTGAATGGAGATCATTCTGCATTTTGTGCTCCAGGAAGTTGTAGCTCTTCCTCTTGGTCACATCCTCAGTGCCAGAACTGACAGGTTTGGGATAGCAGGATGGGGGAGCATGGCTTTCTATAGGTGGAGGGCTCACAACCTCTTCATGCCCTTCATCTTCCGTTTCCTCTGGACATCTCTCTCCAGAACCTCTTCTTGAGGACCGGTCTGGAGCCCGTCCTTGGGGAGCAGCTTCCGGAGGAAAACCGGCATCATAGTGTAACTGGAAAAGACACTAGCGTTCGGGCTGCCTGTCACTAGCAAACCCAATGAGCAATGACAGCGATTGAATCTTTTATGGGTGCTTTATTCAGATGGCCAGCGGTCTGAGAAGATGGTGGGTTCATACCCTAACAGACCATCTTGTCTTTTCTTTCCAGGCCAGACCTTTTATAAGGTGAGGGTGGATGGATAAACAAGGTACAGTGAGGGCTTTGAAATTCAGGGAGGATTAGGTGAGCAGAGCTGCAGCATTCCTGTTCTGGGCAGTTAGCGATTCCCAGGGGAGGGTTGTCGTCTGCTCTCCCTGGAACACAAAGGTCCAGATGTCTTCAACTTGTTCCCAGGTGGTAATCTCTAGCAGTTTTCCCAGGAGCCAGGATGGGCCTTATCTGTAGTTTCTGAAACAAAAGCTTTAACATACACATTACTTGCTAGACTTATAACTTTATGCCTTAAGCTAAAATTTTCCAAGTCTTGAGTCCCCTATCAATAGTTGCCTTGCTGCTGATGGACAGAGATGTGGAAGCATTTCATACAGGGGTTCGAACAGTGGTGACCGGCTTCCATGCACCCAGGGACTGTCTCTTCTCACTGTCACAACATGGATTTCTTCACTCTGTGAGCCCCTTGGTCTCTCAGACCCAGAGCAAGCTGGGTGTTGGACTCACCCATCAGACAGGGGACAGCAGGTTTGGAGGCTGGGAACACAACCTGTGGTGGTTGGCACCTTGGATGGGGCTTCCCCAGGGCCAGCCAGTAACTCATCAGCTCCTTGTCTCCAGCTGTTCCCCTGGGGCCGAGAAGTCGCCCCACATGCAGTCCGGGCGGAGAATGGGGGCATAGTGTCTGCCCCAACCTTTCAAGTGGCTCCAGGATTCTGCCTCATGCCTGGAGGCAAGACCAGGGCATGATTCCAGGGAACCAGTTGCAGGGCAGTCTTGTGGGGCACAACTGCATCAGCTCAAATTTCTTCCAGATGTCCGCACTGGGGACAGTGGAGCAGTAGAAACACTCTACCGAGTCAGAGTCGTAGAAATAGTGTTGGTACCAGTCAAAGTCCTTGCCTGCTCTCTCCTTCCAGCTGCCCGCCAGCTGTCCACCATCAGAAGCGGACCTGCTCCTGGCCAGCTGGGAGCAGGCCAGCAGCCCACATACATGCACCTAAATTTTATTTTTTAATCACAGTTTAAAAAATAAAAAAAATAAATATTATTTTCTATTTTCTATTAGCTTCAGGTGTATAACATAGTGGTTAGACAGTCATATACTTTAAAAAGTGTTCCCAGGATATTTCCACTACCCAGCTGGCACTGTGCACAGTTATTACAATATTTCAGACTGTATTCCCTATGCTGTACTTTACATCCCTGTGACTATTTGGTAACTACCAATTTGCACTTCTTAGTCCCTTCACTTTCTCACTCAGTCCCCCAAGGCCCTTCCGCTCCGGCAAACATCAGTCTGTTCTCTGAATCCATGAGTCTGTTTCTCTTCTGTTTGTTCATTTATTTTGTTCTTTAGAGTTCACATGTAAATGAAATCATAAGGCATTTGCCTTTTTCCGTCTGACTTGTTTAACTTAGCAAAATGTCCTCCAGGTCCACCCATGCTGTCACAAACGGTAAGATTTCATTCTTTTCTCTGCCCCAGGACTATTCTGTTGTATATATGTACCGCGACTTTTTTAGCTAGGTTGTGGAGTTTTGGATGAAAGAAAGAGAAGAAAATTGGACTCATTAGGGGCAAGACATTTTATATATGGTATTTCATTTAATCCTTGCAATACTCATATTAAGTGCGTACTGCTATTGTTCTCATTTTTATAGGTGAGAAACCTAATGCTCAGTGAAGTTAAAGGACTTACCCACTGCGGGGATCAGGCTAACAAGTGACATATTTGAGGTGTGGTCCCGAGATTGCTTCAGTGCAAAAAGCCATGATTCTCTGCCCTGTACCACACGTCCTCCAAAGACAGTCTGCAGGCTGACCCCTTAACCAGAGCATTCTGTATTGCGCAATTGTCCATTCCATTTTAGCGATGAGTAGCTCAAAACCATAGAAGCATTGATAATAATTCTTTTAATTCATCCCATGCTGGAGATGGGGACATGAGCAGTGAGAGAAATTAGACTCCATCTTTGAGAGCAGAGGTTGGAAAAATACATGCCCCATGGGCTTCCTGCTGCATTGCTACCACTGGCCTCAGAAATGCGGCTTCCATTGGGATTCAAGATTGTTGTGTTTTTTTTTTTAATTCTTCTTGATTTTGGAATGCAAGTTCCAAGGCTAGAGACACTTTTAATCCAAAGCACACTTCCATTTATTCACTTCTCCATTTCTTTTGAGTTGCTGGGTGTGGCTAAGTTTACTTCCAGATGCCCATGACTACTTAAAACCAATGAGGTCACAGGAGTGAATGTAACCTCAAACCAGCTCACTGGGTCTGTAGGACATAACCTTTGTTTTTCCACTGATGACTCATGCATTTAGTAAAAAGTTGGGGTTTGGGCCTCCTACATCCATGTAGTCTAGTTAGTATGTCTTTTCACCTCTTGGGGATAGTTCTTTATGATGGAGTTGGGTTACATAAACTGCATGTGGAAAATCAAGCACTTACCATTCCTTCCTTCATTCACTCATTGATTTGCCAAGTGTTTTATTGAGTGCCTATTATGCCCTTGGTATTACAGTGATGAATAGTGTCAAAGCCCTGCCCTCAAGGTTCTCAGGGTCTGTGGACCCCCAACAACATGTTGTATTCCAACATTATATCTGCTGCAGTAGGAGTCTGCAGAACACACACCAGCCAGATTTTTCCAAAGGGGAAGAACTTGAATTTTGAATTTTCAGAATCTGAATACCGCCTTTGCTGTGTAAGAGAGGTTTATTATGGGATTTGTTTCTTTCCTTATAAGCCAAGAAGACTTTAAAGTACTGCTCCTCCCCACCCCCAGCTAGCCAAAAACAGGCAGGGACTCAGAACACTTGTACGTGTGAGGCAGGACAGGGCGATTATCCTTCTTGGACTGAAATGGGACTGTCAGCATAGACTTCTTTGGCTTCACACCGGGCAAGAGGCCAACTTATTCCAGTCTGGAGGACCAGGTACAGAAGACTTCTTTTCTCAACTTTGAAGGTAACCTTGGGGCTGTCTGGCCCATGGTGTGGTCCAGCTGTTTGATGCTGGGATTTGGGGGCTGAACAGATACCATCCCTTCTTCACCCTCTGTTCTCCCTTTGCCAGATTGTGTTAAAGTCTCAAATAGCTCTGGAGAAGGATGACTCTGAAATGACCATTCACCCATAACTCAGAGAAACAGTGAGTGATGAATAGAGGAGGAGCCCCTTACAGGCTCTGTGCAGTTGACGAGGGAGATTAATTTCTTCTCAACAATAATACTGCCCAGCCCTCCACCCAGCTACTGGCAATGCCAGCCAAGCACAGAGGAAAGGGGCCTCTCTCCCTTGGTGGGCTCTGAGTATTACATACATGTTTGGGAGTGTGTGTGTGTGTGTGTGAGTGTTTTAAAGATGGAGATCGCTACCATGCTGTTGTGCCATTAGAGTTCTGCCTGAGGCAGAGAAACAAGAGTCACTTGCAGGCCAGTTCTTTGGGTCGGCAGGCACTTGCTTTCAACTTGATTGACAGGTGAAATAAACTTCCAGACCTACACACACTTTCCCACTTCCGTAAATGGGTATGTTACTATTTACTTTCACCTAATCCCAGCCTATATACTTTTCCAGGGCTCGGTCTCTGACTCAGAAGTGACAGACACAATGATAAATATGAAAGCAAAGATTAATCATCTTCGAGCTTCGCTATCTTGAAAGATAACATACCTGGTTTGCATCCAAGCTTGTGACTTCAGGTTTTCAACCAGCTTATCAGAGTGCTGTGAGATTGAGCTCACACGTCAGAAATTGACTTTCTCTTCTTATCTGAAATATGTGCTTGTGCTTCTTGTGATACAGACTCAGAAATGGACTCTAAGTTTGATTTTTAATATTTTAAAATATGCTGTTTTCCATAGTGACTGTACCAATGTGCATTCCACTAACAGTGCATGAGGGTTCCTTTTTCTTTACATTCAAATCATCTTCACCAACATTTGTTGTTTGATGATTTATTGATGATAGCCATTCTGATAGGTGAGAGGTGGTATCTCATTGTGGTTTTAATTTGTATTTCTCTGATGATTAGTGACTTTGAACATCTTTTCATACATCTATTGGCCATCCGTGTATCCTCTTTGGAGAAGTGGCTATTCAGGTCCTCTGCTCATTTTTTAAATGGGATTGATTGTTTGTTTGTTTTTTATGTTGAGTTGTGTAAGTTCTTTATAAATTTTGGATATTAAACCCTCATTGGTGTATCATTAGCAAATATCTTCTATTCAGTAGGTTGTCTTTTTCTTTTGTTGATGCTTTCCTTTGCTGTGCAAAAACTTTTTACTTTGATGTAGTCCTATTTGTTTGTTTTTTCTTTTTTCTCTTGCCCAGGGAAATATATCAAAAAATATTGCTACAAGAAATATCTGAGAATTTACCATCTATGTTTTCTTCTAGGAGTTTTATGGTTTTGAGACTTACATTTAAATATTTAATATATTTTGAGTTTATTCTTGTATCTGGTATAAGAAGGTGGTCTACTTTCACCTTTTTTGCATGTATCTGTTCAATTTTCCCAACACCATTTATTGAATGCACTGTTTTTTACCCCATTGCGTATTCTTGCCTTGTTTGTCAAATATTAATTGCCTATATAGACATGGGTTTATTTCTGGGCTCTCTGTTGTGTTTCATTGATCCCTGTATCTGTATTTATGCCAGTACCATGCTGTTTTGATTACTATAGCCATATAGTATAGTTTGATATCAAGTAGCATGATACCTTCAACTTCGTTCTTCAGGATTGCCAGAGATATTCAGGGTCTTTTGTGGTTCCGTATAAATTTCTGGAGTATTTTTTTTCTAGTTTTGTGAAATATGCCCTGGGTATCTTGATAGAAATCACATTGAGCCTATAGATGGATATTTTATATATGGATATTTTAATGATATTAATTCTTCCTATTCATGAACACGGTATATGTTCCCTCTTATGCGTTTAATAAGTTTTTGAGTACAGGTCTTTTACCTTCTTGGTTAAATTTATCCCTCGATATTTATTTTTTGATGCAATTGTAAATGGGGTTTTTCTTGGTTTTTCCTTTCTGATAGTCCATTATTGGCATATAAAAATGCACCCAATTTCTGAATATGTATTTTGTATCTTGCTACATTGCTGAATTTATTTGTTAGTTCTAGTAGTTTTTTGGTGGAATTTTGAGGGTTCTATATATACAGTATCACATCATCTATTAATAACGGTTTTATTTCTTCCTTTTCAATTTGGATGCCTTTTATTTCTTCTTTTTTCTGATTGCTGTGGCTAGGACTTCCAGTACTATGTAGAATAAGAGTGAAAGTCGGCATACTGTAAGTGATTTTGTTACTGATCTTAAAGGAAATGCTTTTAGTTTTTCCCGGTTGAGGATGATAACCATGGGTTTTTCATATATGGCCTTTATCATGTTGAGGTATGTTCCCTCTATTTTCAATGCTGAGAGTTTAATATGTGGCCTATCCTAGAATATTTTACATGTGCACTTAAAAAATGGATATTCTACTTCTTTGGGGTGAAATGCTCTGAAAATATCAATTACATCTATTGGGTCTAGTGTGTCATTACAGCCACTGCTTTCTTGTTGATTTTCTGTCTGAAAGATCTACCCATTGATGTCAGTGGGGTGTTAAAAGTCCCCTGCTGTGACTGTACCACTGTCTGTCTCTTCCTCTTTGTCTAGTAAGATTTGTTTTATATATTTAGGTGCTTCTTTACTGGGTGCATAAATGTTTACAAGGGTTATGTCCTCTTGTTGTATCGATCTCTACTTCATTATGTAATGTCCTTCTTTGTCTCTTCATTTCTGACTGGCTCTTTTTACAGTTCCTATGTCCTTTTTATTTTTTCTATGTCTTTGTTTAAGTTCTTCCTGAGTTTATCCATTCTTCCCCTATGGTCCTTGAGCATCCCTATAACCATTATTTTAAACTCTGTGTCTGGTAGATTGCTTGCCTCCATTTGATTTAGTTCTTTTTCTGGTGATTAGTCCTGATCTTCCTCTTGAGGCATGTTTCTTTGTCTTCCCATTTTTGCTGCCACTTTGTGTTTGTTTCTGTGTTTTAGCTAGATCTGCTAGGTCTCCCAGTCTTGCTATGGTGGTCAAATGTAGTTGGTGTCTTGTGGGACTCAGTGGCACAGTCTTCCTGATCACTAGAGCTAGGTGATCCAGGATGTCTCTTGTGTAGGTTATGTGAGCCCTCTTGTTGTCGTTGAGTCTTGATTGCTGTTGGATCTGTTGTGGGTGTTGGGGTTGACCCTCAGGCTGGCTGACTATGAGGATCAGTCCCAATCACAGTGTTCAAGCTGTTGTGTGGGGGCAGACCTCACAAAGTGGGATTCACCTAAGCAGAGTCTGGTTACTTCCAAAATCTCCCTTTGGGTGTGCCACTTGTGGAGCTAATTAGGTCCTTCTCTAATGTGGTCCAAAGTCCTCCACTGGGTTTGTTGGTTCTGGAGCCCTTTGGAAGGGACTCCAGAGCCAGTCAATGTCAGGCACTGCCTGTGACTGGTCCTAGTCTGCTTGGTTGGTGCTACAGAGTGATCCAGAGTTTTTGGCTGCCTCTGTTGGGACTGGGTGTACATTGGAGGGACCAAGCTGCACATTAAGGCTGTTTTTCACTAGCACTGAACCCAAGGGCAGGTCAGCTAAAGGCCCAAGGACTCTGAGATCCATCTGTTCTAGCTTCCTGTTAGTCTCAGTCACTGAAAGAGCCTTTGGCAGGATGTGAGTTGTATGAGGTAGGTTCTCAGTGAGTCATCAGGTAAAGGCAAGTGGTGTTCACCAGATTGATACAGGTTCAAATTTGGTGCCAGTGCTTGGTCTGAGGCCACTCAGCAAAAGTCCCAGGGTACACCAAGGCCAGCCACCACCCCCACCAGATACCCCAGAACTTTTGTGGTGGGACAGGGTCTTAGGGAGTCATCAGGGTGAGGCCAACAGAGTTCACCTGGTCCAAACAGACCAAGATTTAGCTGTGTAAAGGGAGGCCCCTGCACAGAAATGGTGGTGCTGCTCAGTTGTGCAAGGGGAAAAAATGGCCCCTGCCATAGCACCACATAACTCAGTCTTCCTCCAAGTCTGCCTGGATATCCTCAAGACCATTCCATGGAAGTTTGCACCATCTGCACAGGCCAGAAACAGCCAGCTGCCTCTGCAAGGTACAAGCTTTGTAGGGTAGGGCCACCAGGGGTTAGGCATGTGGGGCTAGTAGATCTCCCATGGGGGTGGCACTGGTCAAGAACATGGGAGGTTAGAATGGTACTTGCCCAGAGCCACACAACTCAATGTCTGACACCTACCGGGTCTGCTCAGACTTCCTGAAGAGCCCTCTAAGAAAGTCTACACCATGGGCCCAGGAAGCTGACTTTTCTGAAGGGTGTAAGTTCAGCAGGGTGAAATAGCAAAGAGTTGGGAGAGTGGGGCTAGTGCCCAACCAGGTAAAATGGCATCTGTGGACAGTGTGGGAGAGGGACCCAGCATAGACTCCCTGGCAGTTGTCCTTTTAGCTCTCATCTCAGAGTGACACAACCAAGTCTCTCCTCACATGACTACAGTCCACTCTGAGCCACCTTCCTCCCCCAGAGCCCAGCGTGAGTGGCTGCAAATGAGACTTTGTGCACTGAGGTTTTAGGAGAGGGCCTGAGTTTCTAGCAGACTCTCATTTCTCACTGGCAAACAGAAATATCCACTTATTTTTCACAGCCAAATGTTGTGCAGCCTCCTCCTCCCAGCCCTGAGATCTGGCTGGGGAATCCCAGAAAGGGGTTGAGACCCTTTGTTCCTCAGGGGAACCTTTGTAGCTGAGCTAACCCTCCAAATTCTCAACCCTTGCACATGGGTGCAGGGCTAGACCTTTTTGCATCTCTACCCTTCCTACCAGTCTCGATGTGGATGGATTCTTCTGTAAATCCTTGGTTATTTGATTTGGGTTCAGGTAGCCTTTGGTTGGTTATTCAGGTTGATTGTTCTATAACTTAGTTGTAATTCCAATTTGGTCCTAAGGGGAGGTGAGTGTAACTTCCACCTACTCTGCTGTCATCTCAGATCCTCTTAATGTTAATATTTCTTAAAAGGCACTGTGGACAGATATCCAAAATTTGAATTTCTTGTATTGTTTGATTTTTTTTTTAATTAACAAATTTTTTTCTTGTATTTCTTGAATTTCTTTTATTTATTTATTTTTTAAATTTTTTTTTTGTAGCTGTTAACACTCTGAGCTCTGGAGATAATGCAGATCCTCATTCAAATCCTCACCTTACAGCTTACCAGCCTTGGGAAATAGAAGAAAGTTTACCTAACTTTTCTTGACCGCAATTTTCTTATTTTTACAGTGGAAATTAGTATCAGTTTCTATATGAGGTTATTTTGAGGACTAAATGAGAAAAATTCTTGTAGAGCACTTAGTCTGACTTTTAGTAAATGTTCAGTCAGTGTTTGTTGTTGTTGGTTTATCATACTATCCTCAAGTTCACTGACCCATAGCCAAGTGATCATTCATCCTGATTGCTCTCAGAAGGACAATTCCTTAGATTATGAATCATTCTTGGTAGTAAAATAGTATAAAAAGAGAAAGGGGATTTAAGATTAATATACAAAAGACTATATAAGCTCTATTTTAATGATAAAATCTATATTTCTATGAAAGGGACTAAGTAATCTCAAAACCTAGGATAGTACATATTCAGTGTGCACTATAATTGGAACTTATCTCTTATTCCATATACAAAATACTTAATATCAATTACTGTGGTGTTGATTATTAATTTGAATCCATAGAAGAAAATTTTCCTTACTTCAAATGTATTTTCCCCTATATATACACATACATATGTATATATATATATATATTTTATCTCTATTTCTGTTTAATTGAAAAATAAAAATATAAGAAAAAAATTTTAAAGTATTTAACAGAGGACTGGGCTTCTAAAGTTTCAGGGGAGTGATAGGATCCGTAGTCCAGGGATAGAGTAGACCCTTACTACTCAAAGTGTGATCTACAGACCAGCCACTTTTTTGTGTCACTTGGAGTTTATTAGAAATGCAGAATCTTGGGTCCCACCACAGATCTGCTGACTCAGAATCCACCATTTAACAAGAGCAACAGGAGATCCCCTTATTTAATTTTATATATATATAAAATTATATATATAAAAGTTTGAGATTACCTGGGATAGAAGTCATCTGCAACCTCTTTACCCCGAGTCCCTGAATTTGAGGGAGACACAGTGAGGGCAGAGTCTGAGGGGTGGAGGCTAGTGCAGATGGTGCAAATGGTCTGGAAGAGAACAGGTGATGATAATCATGCTGGGACGGTAGAGTTTCCATGACCTAGCAGGTCTGCTAGCTGCCCTTGACCTCCTAATTAAGAGCCTCATTTGAAGCTATCCCTCACCTTTATCCCTCATCCAAGTATTTGGTCCATATCCTGTTGGGGCCTCTCTTCTACTACGTCTTAGAAAAGATATCTCTTCTGGGCATTTTTGAGGTTGAGGGATGGTCAGGGACAGACATAGGCCCAAGAAGTTGGACATAGACTGAGTGTTGGAGCTTTTAAATTGGTGATGCCAGACATCCTAGAGACAATGTGGCTCCAAATAGTTAGTATGGGGGTGGGGTGCAGGTTGTTATTATGATGGAAAATTAAAAACAGATTGGACAGATGTTAACATAATGGGGAAGGAAACCACCACAGTATATATTCTTTGACTTGCATATAAAGAAGTCATGGTGTGCTCTCATGAGGCTAGAAGAGAGCAGAAGTCAGCAATTGCAAAGGTAATAAATTTGTGATCTTTGTCTCTCTCTCAAGTTATCTAAATCCTGATAACTAAAATAAAAACAAACAAAACAGTGACCTTTTATTTTTATAGAGCTTTACAATTTATATAACACATTTTAGGCATCAAATATTTAGCAAATATTTGTTGAACAAACACATACACTGTGTATCAGAAACTGGGTCAGGTGCTGGGATTATAGTGGGGAACGAAACAGACTAAGCACTTACTTCTATGAAATTTATGCTGAAGTAGGTTTACACTATAGTGGGTTTGGCTAAGTTTTAATGAATATTTACTATGTGCCAGTCACTGTGCTAAGCACAGTAGCCCCTGGGAATCCCCATTCTAATTTTCTGAGTTTTGACTTTATTTGCTCCTTCACCCAGATAGGACAAACAGGAATGCCAAGGTTCCAAAACTCAGGTGATTTTCCCAAAGAGATCTACATAGTTGTTGGTAGGCCAAGCAAGAACCCAAATTCATGATTCTGAGATGCTCATCCATCATGAGCTTGATCTGCACATATTCTCCCATCCAAGTACTAACCAAGCCCGACCCTGCTTAGCTTCCGAGATCAGATGAGATCGGGCGCATTCAGGGTCGTATGGCCACAGACTGATCTGCACGTATTCTGACAATGGTAGTGGTAGTGAATATTGAAGGCTGAGTAGGATTTTGGAGACAGAGAAGAACATTCCAGAAGTGGAGCTTGAGTGAGTTGGAGAAGGTGATGAAAAGACAGTGCCTCATGGGAAAGGAATTATTTCTAGAATTAAGAGCTGAGGGCCTATGAGAGAAGACTGCCTTTCAGAATTGCCAGACACTACCCATGGTGGCTGGAGCGTAACATGTGCAGGAACTGTGGATGGGAAGGTAGGATTGGAACAGACTGAGAAGGGACTTGAGTGGCCCTCCAAGGAGTTAGTCCTTTGTCCTTTAGCCAGGGAGCCATCAACTCAAGGGGAGAGATGAGGCCGAGTTCTGTTTAAGGCTCACAGGAAAATGAACCTGAATTCAGGACAGTTTGGTGGGGATGGTGAGCAGTAACAAAGAAGATGAAAAAATTAGAAAGTGGTCATTCTACCTATTCCCAGCCTTCCTACCCTGTTGCATGCATGGTGAGCTAACCACTGCTTCTCAAACTGTAATGTTTATTTGAATCCCCAGGAAACCTGTGAAATGTAGATTCTGATTGAATAGATCTGGGATGGGAGGTGAGAGCCTGCATTTCCAACAAGATCTCAGGTTATTAGACGCTGCTTATCTGGGGACTACACTGGGTACAGCCAGATGTAGAGAATGCTGACAACACACATAGGAGCATAGAGCCCTTACCCCAGGTCCACAACTTTGCTGAACCCTTTGCACTACGCGTTCATTCAGTGCTCTTAGTAATAACCAAGGGAGAGTTAGGATTGTTATCCCTGCTTTACAGACAAAGGAGCTGGATCTCAAAGGGATGAAGTAGCTTGTTCACATAGACATTTTAGCCCAGTCTCTCTGACTCTTTCTTGCTAACAGAACAAACAAAATACAGCCAGGGAGTCCATGAACTTCTCATTAAATTTCAATACTTTCTGCAGAAACTCTGTCACCACATACTAACCACAAGAAAATTTCAACCATTACTCATATCCAGAAAGGAAGGAAGAAGCAGTTTTCTCTATTTGTCTCGTGACAAAGATGGGGGTGCCTTGAAGGATAGGCCTGAAGGATACTAGGTAAAGATAGGGAAGTGCACAGATCTGTGGAGTAAGAGTCTTTATATGCAAATGCCTGATGAAGATCTTGGTGCAGCGGGGAAGGGGGATGGGGAGGCAGCAGCCATGATGGGCTGTTGTTTCTCTGTATAAACTACTATGGTTGGAGACAGCCTGGAAGGCAGCCCAGGAATGTCTTATTTCTTACTGCGAGGGGTTCCAGGATGCAGGGAGCACTCCAGTTACATTAATTAATCAGCTATTGCAACATCCATGCTTGGGGTTTCCCACTTCTTCAGGCAAGATCTGTAAAGCAAATCAAAGGTCACAGAAGTTGGCAATGTTTAGGGTCTGGGCTGAAAAATTCCACAGGAACAGCAAGAGGGAGAGGCTGAGGAGGATTCCAACTGTATCCCTCCTGCCTCCAGGAGAGGCTCATCATTATTATTTGTGCTGGTCTGGCCAGGAAGGGAGCCAAAGCAGACTTGGTCCATGGGACAATGGCTGAGGATTGACCTTCGGAGCTCAGTAGCTGGGGTGGCAGAGAAGGCTGTTGTTTGTGAACCACCAGCCTTACAATCACATAGTGCTTCTTAAAGATGTCAACTTCACTCTGGATATAATAAATTAAAATTTGGGGAACGAGGGTAGATCTTCATTTTTTAACAAATATTCAAGCTGTTTCCTATGCACTTTCAAGTTTGGGAACTACTCATAGACTCCACTAACAAAACAGGGGACATATACAATGCAGGGAAAGAACATAGGCTCCAGAGTCAGATAAATCCAGATCTGTACCCCATCCTTGTAGCTACTAGCTGTGTGATTTTGGGAAAATCACTTGACCTCATTGACTTCCACCTATAAATGGGTTTATGATGCCCTCTGTAAAGGATTGCTGTATCACATAAGACATTGGATTTGCAAGTTCCTGATACATGTCAGGTGTCCAATAAATGTTCACGGACTTAAGTTCAGCATCTCTCAGGCCCCAGTCTTTGTTTGTTTGTTTGTTTGTTGAAATAGTCTCAGTTGCTCATCTACTGAGGATATTTACAGTTGGTGGGTGGAAGGGTATGGGAGACAGGAGAAGCATGGATGATGTCGTAGAATTTATTCTCCTATTTGCCAATTTATAGGCTTTATAGATGGATGTAAAAATCAGGATCTCAGCTGCCTGGGACCTGCGCTGCCTCTGACAAGATACATTTAAACAGGAATCGAAAAGATATGGACTTTGTACTCTAAAAGATACTAACCTTGTGACCGTGAATCTAAGTGCAAACACGAAGCGCTGGATAGCCCCATAATGTGGCATAGCTAACAGAAAAATTAAGGTGATTTTGGACTGCATTACTAAAAGTATAAGCTTTAGAATGAGATAGCGAGAGACAAACTTTTCTCTCTCTGCTGGTCAAAACAACCTTAATACCTTCCCACACTGTGGGTGGGAGTATGGGAGAGCAGGTCTTATCTTTCAGGAGAGGAAATAGGTGGTAAAAGAGGTCAAGACCATATGTTTTGAGGAGTTTTTTTGAAAAGTAGAATAGCTTAGCTTAAATACAAATAAACAATGCAATTGCTGTGTGTAATGATCTGAAAGTACAAGTTTAGGAAGTGGGCTGAAGGAACAGAATTAGGAAAGATAAGTGGAAACTGCGGAGACACAGACTTCAGTTTCTTATAGAGAAGAATTTTCAATAATAGCTGTCGTTAATGGGTTCCTCGGCCAAGTACATCAGGATGCTTTATATCAGCAGTCCTCCAACAACCTTGCCAAGTAGACATTGTTTTTTCTGTTCTTTCAGATGAAACAGGTTCAGAGAGAGAAAGTGACTTGACAAAGTCACACAGATCAGGAGGAGTAATCTTGCTCCATTGTGCTGGGCTATCCAACAGTACAGAAACTTGAAAATAGAATGTGTTGCTCTGGTAGTGAGTTGCTTGTCATTGAAAGTGCTCATTTGTCAAGAATTCCATGGAAGGGATTTAATAAAAGCAGTTTAGTTGATCCTGGAAGTGGAGATCTTAAACTCTGGAATCATATGCTACCTTAATAACTCACTTGCTGAGATTTTCTTTTGTTACCTCTTAGTGAGGGTCCAGCAAATGAAGCTTTTATAACAGGCTGGAGTCAGCTGTGATGATCTTGAATGCCTCTCAGTCTGAAAGTGCACAGGCAGTTGTCCCCTGCTTACTACACATGGGACAAACCTTTCTTCTTCCATCCTTGAGATTCCTTGGAATCAGTTCTGACTAAGTATCTATTCTCAGATGCTTGGCAACTGCCAACAGCTCACTCTTCAATCCCAAACTTGGTACACAGGGCTTCCATGCTGGTTTAAGGGTAGGAATAACAGTGAGCATGGAAGAGAACCACCCATGGATGTTGCAGGTGTATTGCTTCTTGGAGTAGAAAAAGCATGGCTTTGGACTTGAATCTAGTGTTTCTTACTGATTGATGGAGATCTTATGCAAATCGCCTAACACCATTGAGCCTCATTTTGAAAATCACTACGTGGGATTAAGAACATCTCAAAAGCTATGTAGAGTCTTGAAGACCAGGCATGTGAATAGAACTGTGCACATGCTTAGGAAAGATCTGAAAAGACCCTAAACTCTCACCTGGTTAACCTTGAGGCACTGGGCAAGCAGGAAGTAAAGACTGAAGTGGAGTTGTAAACACCTGGTCAATGTTGAAGGTATACACCAACACACACAGAGCCCTTTGGCAAAGACTGGGACACATTGTTTCCAGGTATCTAAGGGAATCTCTGTCCAATAACTGTTTACCAACGAGGCTGACTGAGAAGAGACTTTGGTGGCCACATGTAAAAAAAATGCAGATTTTATAGAATTAGTTTAGGAAGATCACTAAACAAACAAGTTTTTTAAAAAACAACAACAAAGGTCGGGGAGGGAGGAGAATCTGATATTCAGAGTTGCCCCATTATATATCAGTTAAAATGTATACTTTTCAGCCAAAAATTATGAGACATGAAAAGAAACAAGAGTATGGGACATATACATAGAGGTGAGAGGGGAAGAAGTCAGTATAAACTGTCCTTGAGGAAGCCCAGATGTTAGGCTTACTAGACAAAGACTTTAAATTAGGTATTTTAAAATCAACAAACAGCAAGTGCTGGTGAGGATGTGGAGGAAAGGGAACCCTACATGTTGGTAGGAATATAGACTGGTGCAGCCACTGTGGAAAACAGTATGGAATTTTCTCAAAAAATTAAAAATGAAACTGCCTTATGACTCAGCAATTCCACTGCTGGGAATATACCCTAAGAATCCTAAAACACCAATTCAAAAGAACTTATGCAGCCCTGTGTTTATAGAAGTGCAATTTACAGTAGCCAAGTGTTGGAAACAGCCCAAGTGCCCATCAGTAGATGACTGGATTAAAAGACTGGTACATTTACACAATAGAATACTATGCAGCAGAAAGAAAGGAGGAAGTCCTACCTAATGCATCAGCATGGATAGAACTGGAGGCTATTATGGTAAGTGAAATAAGCCAGTCAGTGAAAGACAAATACCACACAACATCACTTATGACTGGAATCTAATGATAAAATAAACTAATAAGAAAACTAGAACCAGAGACATGGAAACATGGAGCAGACTGATAGCTATAGAAGGGGAGGAGGGAGAGGAGAACGGTGGAAGGAAGGGGAAGGCATTAGTCGAAAAGATATATGAATGACTCATGGACATAGACAACAGAGAGGGGATTGACTCTGGGAGAGACAGGTGGACTGGGTGGAGGGGGCGAAAGGGAAAAAAATTGGAACAACTGTAATAGAATAAACAATAAAAAGGTAGAAAAATTAGATATTTTAAATATGTTTAAAAACTAAACAAAATAATAACTAAAGAACTAAAGGAAAGTATGGGAATGGTGTCTCACTAAAAGGAGAATATCAATAAAGATATAGAAATTATTAAAAACAATCAAATAGAAATCCTAAAGTTGAAAGTAAAATAACTAAAATAAAACTTCATTAGAGGAGTTAAACAGCAGATTTTAGCAGGCAGAGGGAAAAAAATGAGGAAACAAAGATAGATATATTGAAATTAGCCAGTCTGAGGAACAGAAGAAAAAAATGAACAGAACTTTGAGATTTGTGGAACATCTTAAATTATACCAATATATATGTAATGCAGGGTGGGGAGAGGAAGAGATGGGGGGAGAGAGGAAGAGAGAGGGAAAGAGGCAGAGACAGAGAGGAGACACAGAGAAGGAGAAAGAATATTTGAATAAAAAAATGACTTGAAATGCCCAAATTTGGTGAAAAGCTTTAATCTACATATTAAAGAAGTCCAATCAACTCCAAGAAAGATAAACTTACAGAGATACACACCAACATACATCATAATCTGTCAAAATCCAAATACAATGAGATAATTTAAAAACAGCAAGATAAAGCAATTCACACATAAAAGAAACTCAATAACAATAAAAGGTGATTTATCATCAAAAATTACATAGGCTGAAGGTAGTGGCATGATTTATTTGAAATGCTGAAAGTAGAAACTATCAATCAAGACTTCTATATTGGACAAAACTGTCCTTCAAAAGTGAAGGAGAAAGTAGGACACTTTCAGGTTTTAAAAAACTGAGACTTTGCTGCTAGCAAACCTGTCCTAGAAAAAATGCTAAACAGAGTCCTTCAGGCTGAAATAAAAGATATTAAGCAGAAACAAGAATTCATATGAATAAATAAAGAGCATCAGTAAAAGTAAACTAGATTGGTCAATATAAAAGACAGTATGAATGTATTTTTTATTTCTACTTTTCTCCTGCCTGCTTTAAGAGACAACTCTATAAAGCAATAACAGTAAATATGTGTTAACAGAAATACCATGTACAAAGATGTGATTTGTATGACAATAATAACAAAACAAAGGAGGGTTAAGAAAATAAGTTTTATAGAAATAAGATTTTCATATACTATTGAAATTAACCTAATATCAATCCAAACTATACTGTTATAAATCAAGATAGTAACTGTAATCCCCAAGGCATGCACTAAGAAGAAAAATTTTTAGAAGAATAGTAAATATAAGAAATGAGAATTTGAATTGGGCATTCAAAAATGTCTATTTAACACAGGGAAAGTATAGAGGACTAGGAAATCAAAAAAGACATGACATAGAAAAAAAATAACAAAATGGTAGATTTAAATCCTATTTTACCCATAACTATATTAAATATAAATGGATTAAACACTAAATGAAACATTGGATTTGGCAGGACAAATTGGGAAAATAGAATCTGCAAAGAAGAAGTAAAAAGAAACTATACAAATGGTCAATAAGCACATGGAAAGATGCTCAAAACCATTAGTCGCTAGGGAAAAGCAAATCAGACCACAGTAATATATCACTTCATGCAAACAAGGACAGTTATAATAAAACAGATGGATGATTGCAAATGTTGGTGGGAATATGAAGAAATTTGAACCCTCATGAATGCCTGGTAAAAATGTAAAATTGTGCAATCACTATAAAAAAACAGTTGGGCAGTTTCTCAAGCAGTCAGACATAGAGTTACCATGGTACCCTGGAGTTCTACTCTGGGGAGCTACCCAAGAAAATTGAAAACGTAAGTTCATACAAAAACTTGTCTATGAATGTTGATAGCCTCATTATTCACAATAGCCAAAAAGTAGGAACAACCCAAATGTCCATCCACTGATGAATGAATAAACAAAATGTAGTATATCCATACAATGGAAGAAAAAAGAATAAAGTACTGATGTATGTTACAACATGGATACGTCTCGAAAGCACTATGCTAAGTGAAAGATGCCCATAACAAAATGCCTCATATGGCACATGAAATGTCCAGAAGAGACAAGTCAGTAGAGACAGAAAGTTGCAGGGAACAGGGAAAGTGATGACTAATGGATGTGGGTTTACTTTTTAGAGTGATTAAAATATTCTGGCATTAAATAGTGGGGGCAGTTACACAACTTTGTAAATGTTATAAAACAACTGAATTGTACAGTTTGAAGGAGGGAACATTATGGTGTGAATTATATCCCAATTTTTGGAAAAGCTATCAGATAGTGTATGTAGGGATTTACATCCCTGAAGATCACTTAGCACATAAGTGGCATTCCGTGAGTGGTTACTTCTTCCTTCTTTTCGTCTTCCACTGTGTGCCTTAAGATGTCAGTCTGGACTGCGCTTGCATCTGAGAGTCTCTGCCAGGTGACATCAGCTTGTTGGACTGGGATGTCAAATTTATAATTTCAGTTTCCTTAAAGCCTGGTATCCCATTGTCTCCCACTCCTTTTTATGGTTTACAGGCAGACACGTCAGATCATCCGAGTTGGAAATCACTCAAAGATTCTGTGGATATTTTCCACTCCTTAAGTAGTGTGCCTGAGAAAATGTACATCCTGCCCAGGCCAAGACCTGCAACCAAGCTCCTGCCTGCATGCCCTTGAGCTTCTGCGTTCAACCTCCGTTATAGGCTTTCCTTCTCTGCCTTCCCGCCACCTCTGCCAGGGTCCCTCATGGCCCTGTCCAGGGGTGATCCAGTGGAGTGACCAGGCCCCAGGCAATGCTGAGAGAGTCGGTGAGGTCTGTCTTTGAAAACATGACCAAAAGGGGAAAAACAAGTGCTACCAAAAACCGACCACAGCCTCATTCCCCAGGATGAGGCAGGAAGCCTGCTGGCTCCCTGTGGTTCAGCAGTTCCGATTGCCAGCCTCACTGGAAAGGGAAGTGTTGGAAATAGAGAGCTCATTTTTTCTTCTTCCCATTTTTAATTTCTTTGAATATATATGCCAAAGTGGAATTGCTAGATCATAAGCTAGTTCTATGTTTAATTTTTTGAGGAAACTCCATCCTGTTTTCCATAGTGACTGAACCAGTTTACATTCCCACCAACAGTGTACAGGTACCCCTTTTCTCCACCTCCTTGCAATACTTGTTACCTCTTCTCTTTCTGATGATAGCCATTCTAACAGGTGTGAAGTGACAGCTTATGATAGTTTTGATTTGCATTTTCCTGATGACCAGTGGTAATGAGTATCTTTTCTTGTACTCATTGGCCAAAAGCATAAGCAACAACAGCAAAAATTACTAACTGGGAGTACATCAAACTAAAAAATCTTCTGCACAAATAAAAAAAGTCAACAAAATGAAAGAACAGCCTATAAAATGGGAGAAAATATTTGCAAATTATATATCTGATAAGGGGTTAATATCCAAAATTCATATAGAACTCATATAATTCAATAACAAAATAACCAAAACAATCTGACTTAAAAATGGATAAAGGAAGTAAGCACACATTTTTCCAAAGAAGAGCTTGTTTCTTGATGTAAGAAAGTGGAAAGGGAACTTCCTTTCTTAGACATAACTATTACTAGAGAGGCATTTTTCATTTCTATCAGTGGGCGTAAGGACTGGGAGAGGGACCCAAGGGAAGGAGGGAAGAGGGAATGGTAGAAAGGACTCAGACCAGAGGATGAGCCCCATAATGTTGGGGGCAGGGTGGGGTCTTAGGTGATGGCTGACCCAAGAATGGGACCTGAAATGTAACATTTAGTCATTTGTCCAGCTGCAGGGTGACTCCTCAAACCTTTGCAAAGCAAGGAGAATAAGCCACCCTGGAGAACCCTGGGAGGGAGGGGCAGTGGAGGCTGAGCTCACAATTGAGCTGCAGGAGAAGAAGAGAGGAGGAATGGTTAGAGGTGGACGGAGGGAAAGCTCAGAGCTGCATTTCAGACTGGCAAGGAAAAAGAGCCACTTTGGGAATGTTAATCCTGGAAAGTGGTTAGACCAAGGGAGGGTAACCCCAGGAGTCTGGTGAACTCAGCGCTGGGGGAGCTGGATTCTTAAGAAATTTTGGAGGCTGTGAAGGGGGAATCAAGCTGAGCGTTCAGAGGAAGGAAGGACATGTGGTAGAGAGGACACAGGCAGGGACTCAGGAGTCTGGGATGAATGGGTTCAATGAGCCCATCCAAGGGATGCGCTGACATGCAGTAGCACTGCAGTACACGCTGATGGCTGAACTGAGGAGCTAAGACTATAGAATGGTTAGATGGTATGATAGGGAAGGAGGGCCCAGAGAAAAGTATCAGGGGCAGACTAAGGACAGGAGACAAGACTCGGGGGAGGGTGCTCAGCGTCAGGCAAGGGTAAAGGTGGCTTACTGTCAGGGGCCTGATCTGCGCACTGTGAAGGGACAGCGCTCAATGCCAGGCAGTGCGGGGGGAGGGGGGTGCTTAGTACCAAGGAAGCAGTGTGCCTGTCCCTTCCTTGTACGAAGGTTGGCCAAAGAAACCGTGTCCAGGCAGTATGGCTGTACCTCAGTGCCATGTGAATTTTTAGTAAAATAACACTTCAAGTGTTCACTTCGTGTTCTCCAACAGAGTTGCTCATAAGACCATTGGGAGCTAGGTCAAGAGACTTCTCTGAATAACAGATGCCAGGCTCCACTAAGTGTGGCAGAGATGGCACAGATCTCCAGACACCCCACTTGTTCCTTGACATTGCCCTGCTTCCTTGGATTGGGTGGGGCTGTGTGACTAGTTCTCGTCAATGAAAGGAAGTGATGTCAGTTTCCACTTCAACCTCAGGAGACCTATTTTTTCTTGCCCTTACTCAGGAACTGATGACATTCCAGATGATGGGTCCATGAGTAAACACGTGGAACAGAGTCCTCCTTCTGCAGTGTATGACTGGAAATATGTTTTTAGGTGTAAAGACTCTCCTCTTTTTGGCTTGCTTGTTATGCAGCACAACCTAAACTCTCTTGACTAATACAGCCAAACTTGACCTCTCCTAACAGAAGTGGCCTTACCCAACCAGCCTCATTGGACCAAGTTTACTTTTCCATATAAGATTGACCTCCTCAAGATATGGCTCAGTTCCACAGCTGAAAGTCTTCTTGTAAGGATTCTCCATGAGCTCATCACAAGTGTCCAAACCTGCTGCAGCCACCCTTAGAGAGGGCTAGCTTGGCCATCCCCACATCACCCCTCTCCCTGCTGCCCCCATGTCACAGGTCTCTTCTCTCAACAACAGAGTCCATCCTGGAGCCTAGCCTCCTGGATTCTGAAAGCTAAAGAGTGCAGAGCAGGGTGTGTGGCAGTTGTTTTCAAAAGGGAGATCCATGAACTACAAATGCTGCTTTAGCATTCTCCTCACTTCCAGTCTCCTCCCATGGGGCCCTGATATGTCCCATTCTCACCCCCCTAAAAACTCCCATCTCTTCTAGCAGTGGCTCCGGCACACCTCTCAGCATTTGTAAACCTCTCAGGACACTTGCTACTTGCCAGCTGTTATGCCAAAGCTTGTGCATCTTCAGACAGGACTCTACTTGCTTCTGGGAAGATTGCTTTGAGGCTTGGCCTGACAAACTCAACCTGCAGTCCACATTCCCAGTCACACCCAAACAGCCGGAGGGAGAAGTTTCCCTTTTAGGAGTGCTTCCTCCCCGCACTACCCCTGGGGTTTCTGGTGTACCTGGACCTCAGGTGTGGCAGGAGGCAGTTCATCTCCTCCCTCTCAGGAAACAGTGACAGAGATGCCAAAGTTGGGGCATTTCTTGGGTGGCTTCTGTCTCCTGGGGGCCACTCTGGCTTCCATCAGCTTCGAAAAGTACACACCACTAAGTACTTGTTACTATAGCCTCTGTGTTCACAAGCCAGATATGTTCCTTTTAAAATTTTGAGTGTGTATTTTCAACAATTGTTTAGAGACATTGGATATCTTGAGCACTGGGGCATCTTTCTGGGCAAAGTCCTAAATCCTTTGATCAATCGTATACCCTCAGGCTTGCTAGGTATCCCAGATGAGAGGAAATATCTCTTAGGCTTAGCTAGCCTGGGTTCTTCCTTGCTGGTGATGTAAAGGTGACATGGACAGTGGTTGAGAGGGTGACCTTAGGTATCAGACTCTGTGTGTTCGAACCCCAGCTCCAGGGGTTTGAACTTAGGGCAGGTAACTTCGGGAAGCCTCTTTAACCTCGTGCATCTGGCTTTAGTCATCTCTCAGACAGAGGTGGCACTTACACAGACTCCTGGGGAGATGAGATGCCATAGTGATACGAAGTACTCAGTGCCTGACGCGTAGAAATATTTAACAGAACCTCCCTCCCCTGGCAGGCTCTCTAGTTCCGTTCCTTCCTGCTTATCTTGCCACTCCCTTCCTACACACCTAGAGCGGCTTTGAGCCATCGCAAGATACCAGTTTATCAAACATATTTTAAAGGCCCTTTTCCGAGCCCTCAGGATCCTCGTGCTGTAGCTCCAAATTTCTGCCAGCCGTACTTCCAACCAGGCCCTGGATCCTTCCGTCCAATCTGTCTGACCTCTCTCTTCTCATCAAAGTTCCCCATTCATGCCAAGACTGTACTTTGACCTCTTACTCCATCTCTTCAAGCCTTACTCACCCCTGAAGGCCCAGCGGAAGGCTTCCTTCCTCTGGAAGTCCTCTCTGAGTAGGCAGAAATTCTGTGCCACGCACGTGCTGTTGAGTCACCTGCTGAATTATTTCTCTGTGGTTTTGTTCTCACCTGTGTTTGCATGTGGTCTTCCCAACATGAGAGTTCTTTGCGGGCAGGCACTATGCTTTCATAGTTAATGCTTGGCATTCAGTAGGTTCTCAGGAAGGGCTGGGCAGATGGATATTCATGGGTCTGAAAAGGCTTCTATGGGTTGGGGACACCAGACAGAGATGACAGTGAACCCCCTGAATGCTCCTGGACCCTCAGTGTTAGGGAACATGGTAGAGGGAGAAGCCATTCTTTGCTTCCCTTGGAAATTTGGAAAGAGCTGGAAGAAATGGGCTGACACTCCCTCTACAGCCTGTAGCCTCCTCCATTTCCCCATGAGGCTTGTTAAATAGTCATTTAGTAAATAGTACAGTAGTTAAGGGTCTGAGGCCCAGATCCAAAGCCAAGGTTCCAATGCTAGCTCCAGCTTTACTAATAGCATGACCTCAGCAAGTCTGTTACGCTCTCAGTGCCTCAGTTTCTCCACTGGTCTTTAAAATGGGAATAAGAACAGCCTCTATCTCATCCAGTTGTGAAGATTAAATGAGTTAATGCACATAGAGCAGTTAGAATGCTACTTCAGTGAGCACTCAATAAGTACAAGCTACTCTTTTGTTTTAAAATATTTAATTGATTTATTTGTTTTTAGAGAGAACAGAAGGGAAGGAGAAAGAAAGGGAGAGAAACATTGATTGGTTGCCTCTTGCAGGCACCCCTACCGGGAACCGAACCTGCAACCCAGGCATGTTCCCTGACTGGGAATCGAACAGGAGACCCTGTCCTTCACAAGACAATGCCCAACCAACTGAGCTACACCAGTCAGGGCATCAGTACATATAAACTACTCTTGTGAGGTACTATATCGATCATTTTGGCCTACAGGTGTGGACAGTGGTACGTGGGAAAAAAGATCAGACTCAAACCCCATCTCTACCACTTCTAACTCAGTGCCTAGAAACCTATGCTCCCTCTCTGAGCCTCTGTTTGCTTATCTTTAAAATAAAGAAAATCATGCCCTTAATACAGGTTTGAGGTGGGTATGAGATTTTGCTTAGTAAGCATGGAGAATAGGGCCTGGCATATATAGGGCTCATGGGTGTGCTCCTTCCCCCTTCCTCTATGTCTCCTATTTGTGCCTGGCAGACTGGCTGGACAGAAATAGTGGTATTTGGAGGAAAGTGATAGATACAGAGGAGACAAGCGCTGCACAAAAGATCCTGAAAATTCAACTTGGTGTCTTTAGAGCTTGGTGTGGGATTGCTGCCACCTGCTGGATAGAGTAGGGACGGCATCTCAGTGCTCTCTGATGCCACCTTATGGTGGAGGAGGTTTGTGACAGGGAGCAATCTTCCCTGCTCAGCTCCAACCTGGGACCCTGCTCCTCCCCACACTCCTCCAACTCCAGCACCTTCTCTCTATATGGAGTACTGTGTGCCGGGTGTTGTATTAACTGCAACGAAAAGATAAAGGAGACAGAGGCAATCTGCCTAGATAATCTGCCTTACTCTTTAATGAACCTTGGAAATACCTGGGGAACTTTATTATTTTTCAATCAAATTGATCAGTGCACGATTTATTTACATACGTACAACAAATGGATTTTAAATATACGTCTTGATGAATTTTGACAAATGTATGTATTTATGGCACTGACTAGCTCTGGTAGCAAGGCTATGCTGGATTGGTGAAATGAGCTTGGGAGTGTTTCTGTTCTTTCATTTTCTGAAATGATTTGAGGAATTCTGTTATAGAAGCACAAGCCCTGCACCAAGAAGACTCTCAGCCAAGTGACTTCCGATGGTCAACTTCAACTCTCTTGGTTTTCATTTTCTCATCTGTAAAGTAGAGTTGATTCTGTCCACTAGCCTGGCTGTGGGAAAGAATAATGGAGCGAAGCTGCTGGTAATGCACCTGCTGGGCCCTGGACACAGGAGAGGTGTTTTGCTAATTAGTATGATCGTTATTACATCACTAGGGCAACTAGCAACCTAGTACCAGATGATTCTGAAGGTCCCTTCTGCTGTAAAATTTCAGCACTCTTCTCTCTCAAGGAGCTTAATGTTGAACAACCCTGTTCCATTTGCAGAACTTTAAAAATTGATTTAGCTGGCATTTCACACGATGCTCCAGTAGCCTCCAAAGGCTGCCATTATTATTGATCTCATTTCTCCCATTAACAGTTAAGGAAACTGAGGTTTGGGCAACTTGCCTGAGGCAACAGAGGAGAGGTTACCGTACTCACTCTGGGGCCAGAGCTCCAGGCAGGGGAGCAAGAGGACCTAGAGGCAGGGGTTCTCTCCCAGCTTCATGGACACTAGAAGACCCTTCTCACGTGCGTGGGGCCCCCTCAGGAGAGGGCACCTTTCAAAGGCTTCCTCCCTGGAGAGTCAAGCTGTGCACTCGGCTGCTCTCTCCATCCAGCTGTGTGACCGGCAGCCTGTTTCCAACCTCACAGAGCGTCAGACTCCCTGTTTGGAAGATGAGATCCACCACAAGAACCATTATTTACTGGGCACCTGGTGTATGCCGGGGTCTGGACTGCACAGGTACATGCACAAGTTAGTCCTCTCAAAAACTCTGTGAGATAAGTGTATGAGCCAGAGGCGAGAAAACTCAGGTTCAAAGAGATGAGATAATTTACCCAAGACCAAACAAGATCCAGATGCAGACCTGAAACCCAGCAATAGCTGACCCTCCTTTCCACATTAAAACTGATCGAATTCTACACTGAAATATGTGCAGTTTATTGTCAATTACACCTCAGTAAAACTTTTTTAAGCAGCATCCAAAATTAGATATAAAAATTGAGGAGAGGAACAACAACAAAATGTAATTGCATAGTCACAAGGTTGTAAAGCACAGCATAGGGAATACGGTCGATAATATCGTATGGTAACAGCCATACACAGTGCCAGGTGAGTAGTGGAAATGTCTAATCACTGGGTTATACACCTGAAACTAATGTAATATTGTATGTCAACTATAATTGAAAAATAAAATACTATTTTAAAAAAACAAGCTAAAAAGTAATTGCACTCGCAGGAATATGTATATGACAAAATTCGTCCAGCTGTACACTTAGAATTCGAGAATTCTATCATACATAATATATGCCCGAATAGGGTACTGCTGCATTTTTTAAAAAAGTAATTAGACCTGAAGTCATAAGTCTCATATCACCTGGGTCTCTTACGGGCAGAAAGATAACACTACACTATACCTAAAATAAATTATTCTCTCAACTCCTGTTCTTCCATTAAAAAACACATGTTTTCTTATTATAAAAGCAATACATGTTCATCATAGGAAAATTACAAAATACAGATGAGCAAAAATGTAAAAGCGAAAGGTAGCCTGGTTTCTACATTCAGATGTAACAAGATTTTACACTCTGGTGTGTTCCTATGCACCATTCCTTAGTGCCCATATGTTTATATATACATATAATTATGTAATATATGGGGAGTTTTGAAAAATGGGATCTTATCCTAAAAATTATTTTATAACCTGTGTTGAATACTTTGGAGTATTCCACGAAAGACTTACCTATAATGTGAATGGTCGTTTAAAATAAGCCTTTTTATCCCTGGTAGCTTTCCCATGAAACCAGACAGAGAGACCCCCACCCCGCAAAAGACCTCAGAGCTGTCTGTCCTCAGGACTTGAAGAAACGACTCGTCGCCTCACCTCGCCTCCGACCAGCCAGCTCCAGCAGGCCTCCAAACCCCTGGCCCACGGAGGCTGTGATTTCGCCCTCTGTCATCTGGAACGTACACGTCCTACGGGGGTCTGTAGAGCATTAGCCCGCCGTCTCCGGATTGGCCAATTCAATATTAAACTACTTTTCTTTCTGCGGTACATTTTCTTACTGAAATAAACAAACGAACAAACAAATAAATACATGTGGATTGTGCCTCTTTAAATTAAGTTTCACGAGGCCTTCGGGTTCTTTGGGAAGCCTCTCAGCTGCTGGGGGCGGGGGAGGGGAGCAGCGGAGAGTCAGGTGGGGAGCAGGAAGGAGACCAAGCAGGTGAGGTCTGCCTCTGCCACTCTTACTCAACGGAGATTTTTTTTTAATTTGTCTAAATATTCATCTCCTGTGGAAGATTTCACGTGAAAGGAAATCCCTTCATCGGAAACGATTTTTAGAAAGGGAACGTGCCCTGCGGCATCATGCTTATTTCTGTTTAATATCTTTTCAAAATGAAAATCATTTTATTGTATTAACAATTATAAAAATAACACCTACACATTTTTCAAGATTCAAACAATTAAAAAATATTGGAATAAACTATTGAAAGTCATCTTTTTATCTCATTACTCTTTGTAGACACTTCGAGCACATGTGTGTATCAAAACATACCATGTACATATCTTGTCCTGTCTTTTCCCCATGTCATTCGTTAGCCTTTAAAAACATGGTTTTTGATCATTTAATATTTGTTATATTATTAGGTTTATTAATTTTAAAAATCCACAAGTTAAAGGCTTAAGGAGGAGTGGGCTTTCATGTCTAAAATGTGTAATTTTGACACGTTAAATATCCATATACACATTGCAAATGGTACACTCCACACATGAGCAACGCCCCCAGACTTCAGGGTCCCGCGTTGACAGGTCATGGTAACTGGAAGGGCTTCCCAACTTTTCCACTGAAATGCCTTCAATGGCAAAGAACCCCCAGATGTCTGGGGGAGGGGTGGTTCCGGTGTCCTCCTCCAGACCCAAAAGGGCTTCGAATTTTTTTGTTTTTCTTAAATTTCATTGGCTGCATATTTTTCCAACCTGTAATTATTTAACTAGTCTTTTATTGTACATATAGTTGTTTCAACTCTTTTTTTTAACAATCATAAGCAATACTGCACTCAATCTTTCGTAATTCCTTGATGCCATTTCCCATTATTTCCTTAGGAATTAATCCTCTAAATGGAATTACCTGGCCAACCAGTATGGGTCTTGTATGACTTTTTATATACATTGCCAAATTATCCTTCAGAAAGGGAAGACTGGTTTAAAGCCCTGTCATTTCATCTCACCTTCATCAATATTGGGTGGTATCTCATTATCTTAATTAGTATCTCTTTAATTACTACTGAGGTGAAAGAATTTTATAAGTTTATTAGACATTTTTGTCTTTGTAGAATATATACTTTTATACTTTGTATTTCTATTAGAGTATATTTGTATTATTATTATTTACAAAGAGCTTGCTATATTCATAGGGCATTAACACTTTGAGATAATAGGTAATCTTTCTGATCTTTAATTTACATTTTATAATTTTATAGTTTATAATATACTTGTAATACTTTGTGTGTAGTTGTTTTCATCTCTTTTTTTATGTTGAGAAAGGTCTCCCTCATCCCTCACTGCCAAGATTACCAAACAGCCTCACCTGCATATTTCTCTTCCTGCTTTATGGTCCCTTGTTTATGGAAACATTTTATATAAGCAAATAAGAATTTAAAGACATGCAATATATGTATACATACTGAATTCATCTGAACTTTATTTTAGTAGTTGTTTAAGAAAGCTATTTAGGGTCTTTTTCTAACTGGTTAATAAATTGTCCCTAAACTATTGTTGAATAATTCATTTTATTCCCACTGGTCTGAAATAGTCTCTTAATCAGATCATTAATTCTTGTATATACTAAGGCATATTTCTTGGCTTGTGTTACATGGATATGCGTTCCTAGTCTTTGTGTCAATATCACACTTTTTGCATTATTGTAGCACTGTAATGTTTTAATATCTATTTCCTTCTATTTTCTTTAATCATGTTTATGGACATTTTAAATATGTTTTAAATTTTTATTGACATGCAATCTATGTATGAACAGTAAATATGTCACCAGTGAATGGCCCAGGGACTTGTCACAAGGTGACTTCATATGTCTGATTGGCAGCCAGGTCAAGTTAAGAACATTAGCAGCAGCCCAGAACCTCTGGAACAACTTTAATGTTCCAACATCTGAATCATAGGGCTGTCAGAAGAAGAAGGGGAAGAGCAAGAAATTGAAAACTTATTTGAGCAAATAATGAAGGAAAACTTCCCCAATCTGGTGAAAGAAATAGACTTCTAGGAAGTCTAGAAAGCCCAGAGAGTCACAAAGAAATTGGACCCTAGAAGAAACACACCAAGGCACATCATAATTAAATTACCCAAGATTAAAGATAAGGAGAGAATCTTAAAAGCAGCAAGAGGAAAGGAGAGAATTGCCTACAAAGGAGTTCCCATAAGCCTATCAGCTGATTTCTCAAAAGAAACCTTACAGGTAAGAAGGGGCTGGAAAGAAGTATTTGAAGTCATGAAAGGCAAGGACTTACATCCAAGATTGCTCTATCCAGCAAAGCTATCATTTAGAATGGAAGGGCAGATAAAGTGTTTCCCAGATAAGGACAAGTTAAAGGAGTTCATCATCACCAAGCCCTTATTATATGAAATGTTAAAGGGATTTATTTTTTAAAAAAGAAGATGATCAAACTATGAAATGTAAAATGACAACAAACTCACAACTATCAAAACTGAACCTGAAAAACAAAAACTAAGCAAACAGCTAGAACAGGAACAGAATCACAGAAATGGAGATCACATGTAGGGTTATTAGTGGGGAGGGGAAGGGGGAAAATGGGGGAAAAGGTACAGGGAATAAGAAGCATAAATAGTAGGTACAAAATAGACAGGGGGAGATTAAGAATAGTATAGGAAATGGAGAAGCCAAAGACCTTATATGTACAACCCATACATAGGGACATGAACTAAGGTGGGGGGAATGGTGGAGTGTTGGGGGGGTGCATGGTGGAGGGGGAGAAATGGGAGAAAAAAGTTGGGACACCTGTAATAGCATAATCAATAAAATGTACTTTAACAAATAAATTAATACTCTACTTTTTTCTTTTATAGTCAGCACTTCTTGTAGCATGTTTAAAAAATCTGCCTCCTCCATTTTCAAAAACATGTTTTCTTATAAAATATTAATTGTTTTAACCTTCACATTCAGATATACAATTCATCTGAAATTATTTTTTGTGTATAATGTGAGGTAAGGAGGACAAAATACATTTTTCAATTGGACAAAATCCAATGGACCCAGAACCATTTATTAAAATGACTATTGTTTCTCCTCTGCATGAGAGATGCACACTGAATGAAGAGTACTATATGGCAATTAGCATGAACAAGTTTGCACTATATGCACCATGGATGAGTTGACAAGGTTGAATGTAAGAAGACAGCCACAATAGGGGGTGGACAATATGATTCTTTGCCTGTCATAATGTGTAGGACTGTTTGTGATCTCTCTATTTTGTTCCATTCATCGGTTTATGTATGCTTGTGCAAATAACACAATGTCTTAATTATTAAATCTGGTAATATAAGGCCCTAGCTTTGTTCTTTTCTAAGATTGTCTTAGAAAAAGCACTGGATCCTTTCCATTTTCACACAGATTCTTGTATGGGATTATCAATTACCACACAAGACCCTTTTGGAATTTTGTTTGAAATTGCTCTTGTTTGTTTTTGATATTACAAATAAACTTCATTTTGTCAAGATTTAACAAAAAAACCCTTTAGAAGTATGAATTAGATTATTAATCCCATAATCTAATTTGTGGTATATTAAATTCTTTCTTTGATTATTTCATGGCTGTGAATATTAATTTCCCTACCAGACCATCAATTACCTTGGGAGAAGTTATCTGTCACATAATTCTTTTGTTTTACACCATCTACAGCCACAGAGCATTTAATGTGTGTTTCTTAAATGGACCTTACAAACTCTTGCAAAATGACCTTAGCAAGTGATTTTTATCAAATATTCTGGGTGGGCGCTCCTTGGTTTCTGAGTTAATGCATTTGAACAAATCATTAAAGGGTTTATTAATTCAGCAAAGTCATTTCATAGACTAGTCTTCTTTTTTTTTTTTTAAGCTTTCTTTTCCCTAGAGAGCTTTCAGGCTAGTGAAGGCAGTAAACACAAAACCAAGTATCTAAAATATCATTTCTTAAGTGTTAGAGATTTAGAGCTTCAAGAGTAATTAACTCTAGCTGAGAAACCACAGAGAAGTTCATAAATCCCAGTGAAGTTGACAGTTGAGCTGAGTTTTGAAGCATGAATAAGAGTTCTTTAGGCAGTAGAATCCAGGAGTGGAAAGAGAATAGGCAGCATTCTGGGTGAGAGGGGGGAAAAAGACACAGAAGCATGAAAATTCATCCCACGTCTAAGAAGCATGAGTGGTCCAGTGTGGTTGAGGCATAGGGAATGGAATGAGAGATAGGTGAAGCTTAACAGGTAGGGTGGGGTCAGATTATGAATGGTTTTTAAACATAGGTCAGTGATTTCTCTTTACTTTATTATTTGAGATGGTTAGTAGGGGTGTGTCCTGACTATATCTGTGTTTGAAAAATATTGCTTTTCTAGCACTGATGAGGGTGTACTGTAGCATGTAAACGAAGGTACAGGGCTCCAACAGTAGTCTAGGGAGCAGAGGATAAGAGCTTGAGTAAAGACACTGAAAATGGGATGGTTATTTCGGGTTATTCCAGAGCAGAAATCAATGAGTCTTGGTGGCTGATTGGGTGCGCACAGGTGGGGGGAGGGCACCTCAGACGTCTGGATGCAGGGCATGGGATTTCACTGTGCTAAGCTCCGAATTGTCCCTTGGATCACTGGGTTGATGAGAGCAGCTATTTTGAAAGTATGCCTCGATGTACCTCTGATTGGCAGCTGTGTGAAAAGGCACAGCTTAATGCCCGTGGGACTCTTTTATTCTTGTCCTCAGAATAACCATGTTTTGCCATGTGATTTCATTTTTTCAGGATTTGTAGGGTTATTTTTGGGTTTTGCGCCCTGTCCATCTGTACACGTATTGCTGCTCTCCTGGGAAGAGAGAAAATAGATACAAAGCCAAACCAAAAACATTTCCTTCCCCCCTGCTGCTCTAAAATTAGATTACTTTGTCAGATTTGTTTGGCAAGGGATCTTACTGATTAGGCACAAACAGCTCATTTTGTAGATGAGAAGGTCAAGTCCAAGAGAGGAAAGGAAATGTGTTAATCAATAAGTGGGATCAAGTGGTGAGAGGAAGATCCACCTGGTGAAAGGTGTGGAATCTGACCTTCTGGGCTCTGCCACCTGCCCGCTGTGCGACCTGGGGGAAGTGTGATTTAGCCCTTTCCCACCCCAAGTTCACTTGACAATAACATGGAATTGTGAGAATTCCATGAAAAATGTGCGTGCCGACAGTGAAGACACACCTGAGTGCTCAATGTGTGTCAGTGATGATGAAGATGAAGGTGATGGTGATGAAGATGATGGTGATGCTGAAGATAAAGATGATGGTGATGACAATGTAATTGAAGAAGCATGGGCTTTGGCATCAGAACACCTGAGCTAAAATGTCTATTTGACCCTGCTCAAATTATTTAATCTCTGTAACTATAAATTTAATTGTATGTAAAATATAGATAATAATCCCTATCTTGCACCAATCTGAGAATAAAATAAAAGAAAATGTATATTTAAATTACCTACCACAGTGCCTGGCACAAAGAAGATGCTCAAGTAATGTTTCTTCTCCATGCCTGAACTCAAGCTTCCTTCTTTCCTTTCCCTCTTCTCTTCCTGTTCCTCCTTCTCCAATAGCAATCTTATTTTTTATCTTAATACTATGTTGTCATTTATCCATTGGCTTTGAATCTGGAACTACATACATATCATCATCCTTGTTCCTGAGGCCCCCCCACCCTCTCATTTCCACCAGTGAGAGTCCATTCTCGACAGTGTCTGTCCGTCTCCCCTGCAGCTTGAGATGACTCCAGGCGCTGGCACTCTGCTCAGAGCTTCCCTGCGTGTTAACTTCAGGAAGGGGACACTTCCTCTGGGGAACTTGTCATCCTAGCAGGGACTTGAGGTGGTGTGTGTTACCTCCCCGCCCTCACCTCCATCTGGGCGGTACTTCGTGGGTATAATGAATAATTAGTTGTTTGGAGCCTTTGGCAGTTTCCTCCCTTCAGTAATTGAAGAAATATTTTATCTTTTGGGTTGTGTTATGGGGTTCCAGGAATGAGAGGGGAACAAAACTCTTCTGAGCTTCCTCCACTGAATCAGGCTCATTTCTTTCATGTGGGGGAAGAAAACTAATGAGCTATTTATTCAGGCTTTTTTTTTTTTTTTTAAAGCAGCAGGTCTCCTGGCTCTAATGCAAACAGACCAGCTTGACAGCTCACTGTGGCTGAACACGACTGAAAATCAGGTCAGGGATTGTCACACGAGGAGGATGAAAAGGTCAGTAACCAATAACGGGAATGTCCCTGTGGCTGAGAGACATGCATCACAAAACTGGCAAGTACCAGCCCGGGGCTCCCATCTTTTCTGGAACTGCAACATCCCATCTGCTTGCTTTTATGCCTTGATATTCCCAAAGTCGCTCCCTCTGAATGCTAGAGAGCACATATTTATTGTTTTAATTAAAATGAATAGGTTTGAGGATTTTGAGAGAGAAAATGGGAGCTCTCCAAGGGGGCTGCAAAATCGGAGATGGGAGAGCTTATGCAAGAGATCATAAAGGTCTCAATACTTGTCCCCAGTTGCTTGATTTATGCATAAAAACAACACTGGGTCAGGGTAGGGAGGGAGGAGAATGGGTCCAGGAAGGGTATGAGTTTGCTGTAAACCGTTTTCATCCAGGAAAAAAAAAAAAAGGAAGAAAAAGAAAGGAAGAAGAAAAGAAGAACCACCGAAGCTTACATCTTTATTTGGTTCCCAGATGGAATCCATTAGATTATAATATGTCATTCCAAGTGCACCTGAATATAGCTGTGGATTTTGATGACTCTTTCCTCCCCTTCTGACCTTTATTAGGACTGCAAAAATTCTTAGTGTGAGGGATAAATAATGCATGCTCTCAGCCAAGAAAGGAAAGAAGATCCAAGGAAATGTTGTAGAATACAGTGAGCAACATTTCTTTCTCCTGTATATTTTTACTCCTGACCCACTTCTTCCTACCTCCATTCCTCTCCCTGCCTTCTGTTACCCACCAGTCAGGACCCAAAAACCCAGAGGCAGAAGTGAAGGAGAGCACAGATTTGGGGAGCAAGCTTGCATTTAACATACTTACAGCTGTGGTATATCTATTGTGTGACCCTGAGCAAGTCCTCTCTCCTCTCTCCACTTTGGTGTTCTCTGTAAAATGAGGATACCCACCTTGGTATGCACTGTATTAAAGGCTTTGGAAGGATAATGAATAAAGTGATGGCCAGTGTGGCTCAGTTGGTTGGAGTGTTGTCCCATACGCAAACATGTTGAGGGTTCGATTCCCAGTTAGGGCACATGCCTAGGTTGCGGGTTCAATCCCTTCAGGGCATGTATATGAAGCAACCAACTGATGTTTCTCTCTCACATCGATGTTTTTTTCCTCTCTCTCTCTCTAAAATCAATAAACATACTTTTTAAAAGATAATGAATGAAGATGTGTGCGTATAACTTTTGTACCCTGGGGAAGAGACAGAAGAAAGAAGGTATGTATTCCGATCAGTTGTGAGTCTCAGACATCAGCGGAAGAGCTGCAGCGGGAGGGGCACCTTCTCAGTGAGCTTAGAATGACCTAGAAGGGGTAGTTTAGAGCCCAGAAACCTGGTCCTAGCTTTGGGTCCTCCAGGCCTGCTTCTGCAGCAGCAAAGCGAACAAAAGGTCTCTTCAATAACCTCAGTGGAGAGCTGGGATTTCTCACCATATTCGGAAGCCAGGCCCTCTGTTCCTTACAATCATAACAGACACAAGTGAAGGGATGGAATTGAACTCTAGGCTCAAGCTAAATTCAAAGTCGAATGAATCTCAGGCAGGGATAATTTGTACGCCTGCACGTGTGTTTGTTTCTTGCTCACGCCTCTGTTTTGCTGAGGTGTAGGGAAGAATGGCTCTTTTCCAGTTAGTGGTTTAAATAAGACTGAGTGCTTCCCCATCAAGCCTTAGGATTAGAAAATGAGGTGGGAAAGGAAATGATTTTAGAGCAAAAGAAATACAGTTCAGATACTTATCATCTGTGGGAGGAAGTTGGAAGTCGAAACAAAAATGAAGTTCGGGGACTATCTGCCCGTTTACACATTATCTCCGACTCCCCAATTACATACCTAATTAAGAGCGGGACACTTACACACACAGTGCGAATGTCTGAGGAGGGATTTGGGATCAGCAGAGGCTCATCCAGGCTTCGGAGGAACGTGGGAAGGAAGGTCCCTGCGCTGTCTTTCTGAGTCGGAGCCGCAGCTTCTCTACAGTCATTTCAGATGCCCTCTGGACACTGCTTCAGCTCCCTGTGCCTGTCATTCTGTCCCCGAAAGCACTGCGTGTTGCAGATGGATGAGATCTCCAAGGAGGAGAGAGATGGGGGGTGGGGGTGGGGAAGGACTGAGTGGCTCAAGGGCACAGGGGTGGCTTCCCCCATTCCCCTCCCTCGCTGCTCCCATTTGTCTTGTCATTTTCAGCATTTCTGCGCTCTCAGATGTGATTCCTGGTCTTCCTCTGACCTAGACTTTCCTGTACTCCCTTGTAAAACTAGCCCTCTGATGTTGATAGGTTTGGTAGGAAGGGGCTGAGTCTGACTGGGAAACAAGACCGTTCATCCATGAGTGGGGGTATCCACCACCAGTGAGTAGGTCAAGCACCCCTGCGGGCTCTCTCCACATCCACCCACTGATGCCCCAGTGTGAGTTTGCTACAGACCGCAAATGGTTTTGTTTAATCATCGGGGAACCCCCTTTCTCGTTCCTGCTCCAGTTTCCTGACCTACTTCGAATGACTATCTTGCAAAAGGCATCAAGCTCCAAGAGGGGAACTGGCTTGCTCTGCATAGTGGACTTGGGACAGCGCTGGGGTGAGAATGTGGTAACCAGCGTGCCCATTAGAGGATATTGAAAAACCTCAGGGCTGGTTCTGTTATCCAGAGAAACCCCTGACTCCGGGTGCAAAGGGTAATTGGAGAACTTGCTTGCCTTCGCCTGAGGAAGCTGTAGAATAGACTTCTTCCATTCTTACTTCCTGTTAGATGCATCCTTGCCATTTCCATGGCAACTGAGAAGTTTCTTGGGTTTCACCGAACCATTGCTTGGGGAGATAGAGGAGAACAATTGGTGGGGTAGCTAGATACAGAGGCTGAGATGTAAGAATCATCCCGTTATTCTTACCTCTGATAGGCTCCGACGGGACCTCCCCTAAAGCAGGCACACCATTATAAGGATAATTTTTTTATTTGATGGCCTCAAGACCCCAAATGCCGATCCTGAGAGTTGCAAACATGCATAAAGTGACTAGAGATCTGCACTGGAAACATCCTGTGGCTTAGCTTCCTGTTGTAGCTTTGTCTACGCCTAGGAATTCCCTCCTCTCTGGCCATCATCCTTCTTTCTCCTTTTTCTCCCTCTAGCTTCTTCCCGAAGCCTCTGGCAGAGGCCAAGTTTAGTACCAGAATCAGGGAAGAGGCATACTTTTCTCTTGCTGGACACTGGAGGGAATGATACATATACCCTAGAGTACTACTTCCCAGCATGTGACCTTGAGTTTCTTCATCAGTGAAGTGGAGATGATAATAGTTGCTCCTTCTAAGAGCTGTTGTGAAGATTAAATGAGCTAATATATGTGTCACTATAGCTGTTCCTGTCATGTAGATGGTCCTATATAAGTAAGGTGACCTTAGATCCAAATGTGTCTAGGACAGGCTCATTTTATGCTTACTATACCAGCATCGTGAACAGTGCCCTCTTCCCATTTCAAAAGTATTTGGAGTTGGGGGGCTAAATGTCAAATATTATTTTATATATACACACATCATTAAATATTTATATATAACACTATATATAAACCATTTATATTTATATTTATATAGTGTTAGATATTTTGCTATTGGGTGGTGATTCAGTATTTTAAGAATGTACAGAGTTAGATGCCACAGGCTAGGAAATGAGACAGGCAGGAGTTTGACTCTGGAGTATCTACAACAAACCACTTCAGGTTCCTCTACTCTTATCTTGGGAAACAAAGCATCCTCAGTAACACCATAGTTCAGCTCTTCCCCGCCCACCCTCCTCCCTGATGACAGGTGCTGAGAATCAACAGGGGTGCAGCCCCACAGGGGTCCCACTAGGAGAACACTTTTGGGAAGCAAGTTTGGAGAGCCCAGAGCTGGGACCTGCTTACTGCTCTGCCTCAGGCCACATCCCTGAGGTCGGGTGCCAGTGTCACCACGGCCAACAGCGCTGTGTTCCTGGATGGAAGAAACAGTATCCAGAGGTGACCGACCTTCTTTCTCCCCTGGTGGAAGGGCTGGGGCCGGTCTTGGAAGAATGTTTCCACAGGGACCATTTATGTGGCCAGAGTGGGAGACTGGGAGCTCTTCTGGAGTCAGGGCCCTTGGCTCCTCTTCCTCACTGAGTCCTTGAAGTCCTTGTGTACCTGAGATCATTTCCTATCTGTCTGTCTGTCTATCTATCTATTCATCTAGCATCTTCATCATCTATCATCTCCCTACCTTTGCCATCATCATTAGAAACAGTGTTTGTCATTCTAGTAGCTTGGACCATGGAGTCAAATCCCAGGTCCCCAACTCACAAGCCATGTAACTTTGGGCAAGTTCTGTAACTTTTCTGTGCCTGGATTTCCTCATCTATAAAGTGAGAATGATGCTGTACCTACCCCATAAGGTTGTTGTGAGGATTAAAATCTAATCATATCACACCCATAGCATGTACTTGGCACACAGTGAGTGCTATAATAATTATTGCGGTTGTTAGCACATTATTTTCTCGTTAGAGAGGGTTGTTATCTTCTCCACCCATCCCTTTGGTTATTTTAGTATGATTTTAAATTAAAAGAAGCCTGCCTTGGCTGGTGTGGCTCAGTGAATTGAGTGCTGGCCTGTGAGCCAAAGGGTCACCGGTTCAATTCCCACTGGGTTGCGGGTCAGGTCCCCAGAAGGGGGTGCATGAGAGGCAGCCACACACCGATGTTTCTCTCCCTCTTTCTCCCTCCCTTCCTCTCTCTCTCTAAAAATAAATAAATAAAACCTTTTTTTCTTTTAAAAGAAACCTACTCAATATTGTTAAGAAGAATACTCTGACCTGTTGAGGCCCAACTAACACTGACATTCACCTTTTTTTTTTTTTTTACACAGGTGAGGCAGACCAGGGGAACGGAACTCGGTACAGAAAACAGTGGGGCAGCCTCTGCTTCCATTTGGGTCTTGGAGAATGAAAGTGGTAAGAATTGCACAAGTTTGGGAATTAGACAGACTGTGGTCTGCATTCTGGAAATTCTGTTTGAACCATGTGAATTTGAATAAAATAACTCACCTCTGTGAATAAAGAAAATTGCATGGTTGGGGTGAGGACTAATGGGTACAAGAGCTCCCACCAGAATTTCTGGCATGCAGCAGGTACTCTGTAAATGTTGATTCCTTATCCCCCTCCTATTACTAGACCATAAGCTCCTTGGGGGAATGGAGGCCACATTTGTTCATGGTCATACACCCCAGCACTCAGCACGGTGCCTGTAACTGAGCAGACAGGGGTTAATAGTTGGGTAACAGAATGAATCGATTTTTCGTGCATTACATGCCTCCTTACACATAAGTATATTAACTTCCTGCTTACCGCATCATGGCTAATCACTGCTAGAGATGAAGACTTTGGGGACTTAGTGACTTTTGAAAACTATATTCAAGGTTAAATTGTGAGTCAAGCAAGATTCTCCATTGCTGGAAGCAATTTCCTCATGTTTCAAAGTTGCTCAGCCTCATCTGAGTTATTTATTGAAGCCAGCTAGCCCCGCCCCCTCACCCTCTCCCCGGGCACAGCATGGCAGCACCTGGCTGGGTTTCCCTGGAAAGTAGCAAAGGTGGAGAATACAGGTTAAGGCTGAAGTGCTCCAGGTCTTGTGATTTCAAAGGGAATTAACTAGAAGGGGAGAAGAGGTAGTGTTTGTCCTTGGTGCACATCCCTTCACTTCCTAAATTCTACAGTTACTGACAGTGTGTGAGGGGTGGGGAGGGGAGACTGACTTGGAAATTGGCCCTTCTGCCAGGCCTATCCACAGCCTGGTGGGCTGATGAGTCTCACCCCCACCTCCCAACCCGAAACCCTTTGAAGGTCTGTCTCCTGGTGGGGCGACAGGGGTTGGGAGAGAGTGGAGGTGATGAAAATAGTCTTGGGCTGCTCCAGGTGGCTGTTCCCTGCATATGCCTTCGTGACCATCTTCTTAGTTGTCCTTGGGCACCTAGGAGGTCTTTGTCTCTCTCAAGGTGCTTCTGATGGAGAGGGATTTGGTTAAGTGAATAGAGCAGTGCTCTGGGTGTTATTTGACATTTTCCTGGGGCCCGTGCTTTGTTTGTTTGTTTTGCTTTATGTTTTTAAAAACCAAGACCAGGCACCTGGTCATAGACAACTGCAGTTGTATAGGGAAAAAAACCTTGCAGCCCTTTTTGTGAAGGAGAATGTAGGGGCAAGCATGGAACCTACCTCTTGTGAGAGGAATCTATGTCATGAGGGAAGGTGCTAACCCGACTTTGTGTTCTGTTGGAGGACATATTGGGACTTAGCAGAAGCTGCCTCTCTTCTTGTTATTGCAGGGGCCTGGGATGGTGCGGGCTGGTCTGCAAAGGGGTCCTGTAGGCTCACAGGGTGGAATGGGGCTGAGATGGGAAACCTGGTCCTAGAGGCATGTGAGGAGGGAAATCAGAATGGAGAGTGCTGGCGCTCCTTAAGCTCACGGGATGGAGAGCAGGGGCCAAGCAAACTGGTCAGGAAGACCTGAGCAGGTCAGGTTGAAGGTCAGTGTGTGAGCGAGTCTGGAAGCTTCTTAGCTCCTGGCTCCCCTGCATGTGCTTGTGAACTACTAGAACTAAAATCTTGACCTAAGCACAATTCCCCACCATAGTCTGTACAATAATCTAGGCCAGCACTTGTGGGCGTGACCTCAGTTACGGAGGGAGAGCAGCTCTGGACCTACACAGGGCCATTCTTCAGAGGTCACCACGAGTGACCTCTCGTGGTGATGAGGAGAAATTGAACTTGCTGTCTGACAGTAAAGAATGGGCACTTGTATTCGGCAGACAGCTAAGGCCCCAGGTTCCTTGGATAAGTGGTGGGAATGAAGCTAGCATAAAAGAAAATAACATCAAGAGGGAGAAAGATTCTGGACTCATGTCGATTAGGAGAAATTGCTTGAGTGATTCATTTCACAACAATAAAAACATGTGACTGTAACTGTACTCCAGCCTGGTGAAACAGGCCATCCCAGTTACAAAACTTGTATATCGTGCATGCTTTGCATTTAACTGGATTCCAATACATGTTTGTTGAACAAAGAGAATAGATGGATGGATGGAATGAACACTCATTGAAACTCACACTCTGAGAGAAACTTCAGCTACTTCTCCCATTTTTCCTCATAACCTGATAAATGTCATCATCCTCATTCCACAGATGAGCCATTCAAGAGTCCAGTTAGAGTAGCAAATGGTGGGAACGGTATCTGAGCCCAGAGCTGGCTCCCAATGCCATGCCGGTCCTTGGCCAGATGGACACCGCAGGGATGTCTGCTGCAGCCTCAGGTACAGGTGGTCAAGAGGAATGTAATTATAGTTCATGGAGGCCTGGGAATAGAACGAGTAATTTAATTAAAACAAAGTCAAGAGAGGCCTCTACCATGTTAGAAATCCTGGTTTTCTCCCGGGAGTTATGATCTGGTGTGAGAATTATGGCGCTGAAAACTGCAGCAGAACTCTCACCAGTGGTCCCTTTTGGAGTGGGGGCGGGGGATGAGAAGGAAGAGGGGAATAAAGGAGAGAAAGGAAGTCATAAGATATATGGAGCCAGAGCCAGAAGAAAAATTGGCACCGTGGTAGAAAAAGAAGAGAGGAAAAGAAGAACCTTTTGACAACAGACACTTTTAGCTTATTCAACTGAAGGAAACATGAAGCGCATACGGGTAATTTTGCAAAGAGTCCTGCCAAAATCACATGAGGTTAATTATTTTGACCCCGATTTCCTGCTGTCACACTTGACTGAGGACATCTCAGACTGGAAAGGACGCTACTGCCCTCAATAACGTGTTTACAGACACTAATGACCTCTCTGGAGTAAACTCAAGTTCCTGGAGTACAGCTATAACTCTAGAAGCAAATTGGCTTTGCAGTAACAGCTTCCACATAATTGCTATTGCTTTCTGGCCTGTTTTGGCCAAAAACAAGAAATTAAGCCTCCCTCTGTCCCTCCCTTCTCTCTCTCTCTCTCTCTCTCTCTCTCTCTCTCTCTCTCTTCTTTCTTCTCTCTCTCTCTCTCTCATCAGGGCCTGTGGTCCATCTTGCAGAATCAGAGCATATGTGACTATTGGGAGCTCATTTTCATGGAAGCACTTGGTAGACCCGGCCAGCGGGGAGGGAGCGGGCACATTTGCCAGGTGCACGCTGCACCCAGGAGCCAGGCACATGGGAGTAAATCAGTGACGACTTGAATAAAAGGATGATGATGTGTCGAAGCTTTGTTTCTTTGAGGCCATGCTTTTCTATTTTTCTGAACAGTCTTGGACCTTTCTGATATATCAAGCTCTCTGCTAGTCTCTGAGGATGTAATGCTCTAAATAGGGCATGTTCTGTATCCTCAAAAGGCATATGGTTAGTGGGGCAATGCTCCTATTTGAGAGACAGAGGTAAAGTGACATAATGAGGCCTTCAGACATGACAGGCCTGACTTGTTGCCTTTTAAGGAAATCCTTCCACCTTGGATTGGATACCTGTTTACATAGAAGACTGTAAGACCTGGAACACTTTTGGAAAATCAGGAGCACAATTGTTTAAGGTTCATTCATTCATTCAACAAATACTCATTGAGACTCTCCCATGTGTCGGAAGCTGTTTTTGGTGCTAAAGAACTGGTAGGAATAGGTAGCCCCAAATCCTTACCTTCTAGAAGTTTGTATTTCAGTTGGGGAAGCAGTCAATATAAGAGAGAAATAAATAATATGAGAAACATCAGGAACATTCCATTGTAGGAAGTGCAGGGCATTGAAAGCATTTTAGATTTTACCCTGAGATGGGGAAGTCAATAATCCTTTTCCACGTTTCTCTCATTTTCTGTTCAGACAAATAGACCCCTCAAGCCTTCTCCATTTTTCCAACCACATTTAACATGCCTTAGGAGAAATTCTGACATATGCACACTCATCCACCGTTTCCTAATGCTCAAAATTCCATCAAAACCTTGAACAAATCAATTAACTTCCAAGTCCTCCTGGGCCTCACCTGCCAGATGAGCATCACCATACACATGGTGGGGCTGCTGCATGTCGAGATAAAACCGATGTGAAAAGAGCTGAAGCCCAGGGAATGCCTGATTGCAATTTCTTCTGAAAGCAAAATATGACTGTTTTATGAAAATCTTTCAGGGCTTAAGTAAACATAGGTTTAAATGCGGATCCTTGTGTGATGGTGTTTGCACAAGGAGGGGGAGCTCAGAATGAGCACTTTTGGGGACGGAGGACCTTCGAGTGGCAGGGGGTAGAAAAGACCCTGTCAGCCTGCAGACTGTCCTGTCCCTCTCAGGGGAGAGGCCCTGAGACCCACTGTGAGAGCTCTCTCCTTGCCTGTGGGACCTCGGTGGAGCCTCGTTTGTGATTGTTGATGTTGCCCTGCTTATCTGCTGTCATGTTTAAAGCCAGATTCGTGACTGGACCCTTCCCATTTTGCATGGGGACATGGGGAGCAGCATGGAGGCTGAGAAAGGTCACAGGTCCACGGGGGTGGTTCCATGTCAGCTGCGTCTTCTCTGACAACAGTAGTGATAATAATGATGGTGTTAATAATGGTGCTATAGTTACTGAGCTCTTCTTAGATACTTGTCAGTACTTTACATGATTTGACCCATTGCATTAATGATGCCCTAAGAGGTGGGTACTAGGACTATTTACAGACAAGTAAAGCAAAGTTTAGATAAGTCACACAGCATGCTTCAAGTAATAGAGCTCATGAGGTGGATCTAGGGCTAAAACTCATGGCCATCTGACCCCAGCACCTGAACCCCGGGCCACAGCACTCCACAGTCTCACAAGGCGCATGGGCAACAGTGTGATTCAGTTACCCTGGGTTCTTACTGGAAGCTCATTCCCTCACCTGCAGCGGGACCACAAGCAACTTACTTAACATCTTTCAACCTTGGTCTCCTTGTCTATAAAATGGGCAGCATACCCTCGCAGGAAGAAGTGAGGTCTTGGCTCCCAGTACATGTTGATTCCCTTCCCTCTGTGGAAATTCAGTCTGTGCATAAACTTAGTAGGACTTTGCAATGTCAGTGGGGATTCAGCCCACAGACCCACTTCATGCACAGACATCAAGTATGTGGTTACTTTGGGATTGGGATCATCCATCAAAGCGCTTGAGTGTTGGCATTATTTTAATCAACAACTGCAAGCTCTATTGGATTTTAACTCCTCCTCATTGGACCACAGGTATTGTTAACTTTAAGCAAAGATTGAATGTTTTGGTTTCAGGTGGCAGCCTCAGAATGTTTTCCCAGCAAAATTAATTAAATGCACCCAACGCTCTCCATGTAACTCCCCGTCTTCCACACAGTTAGGCTTGTAATTTTGTGTGCTTTCTCTTGATCTATTTTTACATCATCACATGATAATTTATCCCCTAAATATATCCATCATCCTGGATTGCATTTATTTTTTATTAAGTCTCTTGCCTGCCTCTAGTAGTTTAATTGGTGTTTACCGCACTCGCTGAGTAGCTGAGGGCATAGAATTACAAGACCTGGGTCCAAGCCTGGACTCTGGTGGCACGGCTGCCCTGTACCTGGGGCAGTTCTTCCCTGTCAATCCAGGTCTCAGTGTGCTTATTTGTAAAACAGGAGCCAGACCAGGTTCAGCCTGCAGCTAAACCAGAGGTTAGGTTCGCTTGTTGACTTCCTCCACCAGTGATGATGTCTCTTGCTTATTGGTGTCTTCCCGCACTGCTGCATCCAGAGTGTCCAGACCAAAATTGGCAGGCAATAAAAATTCGTTACCTGGCATGTATAATCAGACCTGGGAAAAGGAAACATACATATGTATATATCTATATTTTCACATACAGAGATAGAGGGTCAAGACATTTACCTTATTCTCACTCCTTCCACAATAAGCTCTTGGAAACCCTGCCACTGGTGGCTTTTCTGTGGCCCTTGTGGGTGACATGCACAGGACACACAGGGTCTGGAAGGACCTCCCTATGATAGCGCTCGGACCGAGTCCACTAGCTTCCTTCCGGCTCCCACCCATCCCTCCCTGTCGCTCTCTTCACTCTCTCCAGCCCTCACTGATTTCCTTTTCCCTGGAGCCAGCTCTTCGTGTCATGGCCAGCCGCTGTGGCACAGTCACCGCGCTGCGAAGCTTCTGGGGGGAAGCCTGATTTGAATAAAGGCAGAGTGGAAATGCCATGAAACCTGGAGGCAGGAAGCCAGGAGCTGAGCCCCATGCTCACCTGCTATCTTCTCAGGGTCTGCCAGCTCTGAGCCGAGGTCTCTTCTTTCCTATCACGGACACGTGACCTCTCTTCTGCTTGCAGAAATCGAATGGGGTCGTGTTTCCCACCACGTGTGCTATGGGTGTGATGTTAGCTCCTCGCTCGTGAGAGGATCAGAGCACAGGGGCCATGTTTTTTAGCCCTTGCTTGTCCCCTTGTAGATCCTACCTCGGGGCTGGACATCTTAAAACTCGTGTCATGAATGTGGACGAGAATGCATATCATGCAGAGAAAAAGGTGGCCATGATCATAAACGTAATGCATTGCTCCTTTTCTCTTAACCCTGTTTTCCTCTTTCTTATTCCTATTTCATTCCTTTTATTTCACGTTGTTTTATGAAGGCTAGGGAGTAACACATTGAATTAAAATGAATACAGGAGATACAGTAAAGTCACCAAATGCAAACAATTACACAAATGAAGGGTATGCCTACCCATACATGCTGAGGCATTTTTTAAAGGGGCAGGTGGATGAATAGAGAAGGGAGGGCACTGATATAAGAAGGTAGGTGGGTGGGTAAGACAGGGTTAATGAGTCAAAGAGGTTGTGTAATAAGCCAAGAGATCTAAGGATGATAAAAAAGCCAGGACTTGTTCCTCAAGATCAGTCATTGCAACCACAAGGGGGAGAGGCAGTTCCACTCAAGAGCAGGGCGGACCAGCTTCTTGGGCACTGTTTTCCCGGGTGTTTTTCTGTGGTGTGCTAGCTCACCTACGGCCCAGGTGTTGCTAATGAAGTGTTTGTTGAAAGCCTGTCTATGGCTTATTGACTTCAGGACCTTTTCGTTTCTTTGTCCTAAATGTGGAGTCATTGGCTCCAGGGATTGAGACAGAGAGAAAGCAAGCAGTGATGGTTTCTTTCTTCTGTTTCCTTCCCTGGGGAAAGAGAGACATAGGAGACTGAAAAAGAAGGATGCATGAAGACAAGATGAACCTTGGCTGGTCTGGACTGAGTGCTGGCCTGAGACTCAAAAGGTCACTGGTTCGATTCCTGGTCAGGGCACATGCCTGGGTTGCTGGCCAGCTTCCCATTGAGGGTGTGGGAGAGGCAAACATACATTGTTTGTCTTGCACATCGATATTTCTCTCCCTCTCTTTCTCCTTCCCTTCTTCTTTCTCTAAAAACAAACAAAAATAAAACATTTAAGAAAAGAAGACGAAATAAAGACTATTTAGAGAAAAGATTGGGCAGGAGAAAGGTGGGGTGCAGTGGACTTTCATGGCCTTGAGGAGAAGGGAAATGACATGAAACCAAAGCAGAAGTCAAGGCCTCTGAACCCTGGGAACTTCGTTTCACCCACGGTGTACATTAGAACCAGGCCTGTTTCATTTGGATAACAAGGTTCTTGTGTCTTTATAAACAGAGGGGCTGGTCTAAAGGCCTTCAGGATAAAAACGGGTGGGTCAGGTGTAGTCCAGAAGTGCCTCCTCAGCCTGCCTGGGAGGTCAGTCCATATGGCACTAAAGGACTAAAGCAGATGTGTCTAATTGAAAGCAAACAAAATAAGAGCAACTTAGAAGGCACTGATTCTGTACAAAGGGGCAAGCCCTCATAGCACAAACTAAATTTTGGTTATCAAAAAATGGATGGATGGTAAGATAGAGTTTGGAAGTCTTCTTGTGAACTGACATCCTATTTCACACCAGCAAGCATTTATTCAACATTTACTATTTAAGTTATTTCCTGATGACATCATTAGCCCATCGGATTAAGAAAGTAGAGAGAAGCTTGTCTGGGAAGTGTGAAGGTCAGCTAGCCATTTAAAGTCAAGGGGGATAAAGATGGAACAACCCTTTAATTGAGTGGGTAAGCAGCACTTACTTCATATTCCCACCCATACCCATGATTTTGTAGATGATGAAGAAGAACTTAGTCCTGAGCTCCGAAGTCAGGCTTTTCCGGTCAGGTAACCTGGACTGAGATTTTCCAGGTACACAGCCCCCCACTGGGTGCACCGACTCTGGCTCGGCAAGGCCTTCCCCAGGTGCTGGGGGAACAGCAGACAGGACTAGGTGACAGGGGCACCCCTCATCTTCCTCAGGAACTGGGCTCAGGGTAGGGTCCAGGTTCCGCGGGGTCAGAAAAGGGTTCTCATTCTTGTGCCTCAGAGAAGCAATCTTAGCCTCAGAAATAAGCAAGTCCAGCCAGTGTTCATTTATTCATGAATTCTTAAGTTGCTGAGCACCTCCCATGTGCTACAAGCTGGGGTACAGGCGCCAATAAGCCAGGCAGGGTTTCTGCTCCCCCCGAACAAGCGTGGGTGGGAATAGGGGCAGAGGTTGGGGGCCTTTATTCCAGTAGGAGCACAAATAATTCACAGGGAGATGAGAAGAATTTCAGGAAATGACCAGTAATGAGAAGGAAAGGAAACATGTGATGGGACAATGGGTGGGGTGGAGGGTGGAGTCAGGGAGGCCAGCCAAGCCCTCCCTGAGTAGAGGACAAATGAGAAGCCAGCCGTAGGGGAAATCGTTCCAGGCAGACAGAGGGAAATGCAAGTGTCAAACTCCAGAAACCAGCCTGGGATGCCTGATAGATAGGCAGTAGGATGCATGGCTGCTTCTAGGTGGAGCGCTCTTTCTGCCTTCCATGACCCTTTGAAAGAAGAGGACCTTCCAGGCCCAGCCCCAGGGATTGGGATTCAGTGGAGCACAGTGGGTGAGAGGGGGAGTGGAGCAGGAATCTGCAGGTTTAACAAGTGTTGGGTAATTCAAATTCATGGGGCACACTGCTCCAGCAGATGGTGACATGGGGTTAATGAGCAGAATCCCAAATTCTAATTTTTGTCCCATTAACTATGCATTTACGATTTGGTCAAGGCTTGAGTCAAATTGTAGCAGACAGAAAGCTGGTGCAGGTGGAAGCCTCAGCAATTATTTAGCATAAACGAGGAAACAGCACAGAGATGTTACATCATTTTCTGAAGGCCACGCAGCAAATTCAGTCCATTCCCATCCGCAGAGCAACTGGCAGCTGAGCCACCAAAGTCCACCTTGTGTGGTCTGGCTTCTCTAGTTTTCTCCTGGAAGAAAAAACAAAACAAGACAACTATAAATAAAATCTCAATGAGGTATACATTAAGTGCCCAGCTTTGCTTAATGCTCCTCCCTGGTATACCCTTCATGACAAATTATTTGCTAAGTGTACACTGAGGTAATTAAATGGGAATGCTTGTTGTATGAGATGTTTATTATACACCAACCAACAGCAGGGAATGCTTTTGGTTTATAATTGTTGATTTTAAACTTTCTTTACAGCAATGACAAGCCAGGGGGAAAATTGTAATATATGGAGGCCCCTCTGTGTTGGAAATAATAATGTCATCTGTATATTAGAAAAGAATATGTCTCTCTCTCTCTCCCTTTTTTTTTTTTTTTAATCAGGGAGTGATGGTGGCAGCACCCTCATCTGGCACATGTTAAGTAGCAAATTAGCGTTAGAGCTGATTGTACACCTCAGCTTCCTAACCTTCCTATTTGGAGAAGGAAGGAGGCTGCACTTTATGCTTCTCACAGTCTATGGTCTACCGGCCTCCAGGCTCCAGACAAGCCCGGGTTCCCCAGGGTTGGAAGAGCACTCAGTTCTTTGTGCATCTCAGAAAAGCAGTTTCTGTGTCAGAGAAAGTGAATTCGCCCATGCGTTCATTTATTCATTCATAAGTGAATACATTTATCAGGGCAAAATCTGGGCACATTGTCTAATAGAGGGTTAAATGGCCTGATTTGCAAATTAATTTATCTGGAAAAGTCCTTTAATGTTTAGTTGTATACTTAGCATTTTGCCTTCATCAAAAAACCACAATTACACACAATTAGGGCAGTACCTGAAAGTCTGGGCCAAGTGGACCCAATCTAAGCCTCGTTTCCCTGCCTCCCACACATACCCACAGCGCAAAGCAAATAGGTACAGTAAATCTGATTGATTGCAGAGGGGAATGTTTAATCCACTGAATACCACAAAAGCATTTCTGAGGATCCTGGGAAATCTGATGTTTATATATAAGCCATACTGCTAATTGTTTTTCTACCTCTGGAGGGTATTGCCAAAATTAATTTGTAAAATAGCTGTAATTGGCTTAAAGACAAATAAGCTGTAAAATCAACTGTGTGCTGATGTCAAATGAAAAGGTAATTTTCTTGGACTATGTGTCTATTCTTGATAAGATTGTGAAAGGTTCTTCTTTACCTTTTGAGTAATCTGCCTAGAAAAACAAAGGTTCTGTGCTTTATCAAAAAATTTCCTCTGCTTTATGTTGTCTTTTCCAGGTCTTGATTACTTAAGAAAACTGAGTCTTCTTTATTAAAAGAGCTAAGTTTCTTCCTTTCTGTTTTTCCTTTTCTCTCTTCCGCTCCTTCTCTGTCTTCTTTACAACTACGCAACTGCCTGTGTTTGCCTTTAAGTCTCTGCCACGTCGGTGAAATGTATAATGCATTATTTCCCAGTGACTTAGAGTCCTGTTTAATAAAGTGTTTTAAAGCCTTTGGATATATTTGACAAACCTCCCCCAAATCAAATTCTAAATGAATTCATGTTGACCTTGAACTAATTTTGGGATATTCCAGAGGGCACCTGGAACATCTCAAAAGATATATTCTCTCTCCATATAAAAGAGAGCTATTAAACTGAGTAGGCTTATTTGATATGTTAAATGACATGGGAAGCACTGTCAAATAAATGATGCTAAATTTTCTTTAGGATATATTTGTATAAAATTCCTAGAAATCTGATATGTTCTGATATAATGTTATTGGTCATAATTTAAAAATATATATCACAGGAATAACCAAATTTCCTTGTCAACGGCATTACAACAAACTCTTATCAGATCTTTGATGATGACTATTTTTAAGTCTTTTGTCATTTGCAGGCAGTTACTGTTTTACTCTGGTGCTTTTGCAAAAGTTCCTGCAAAAGTGTTTGTCTTCAAGGAGATTCCCGGCTAGACTCTGACAAGCACAGGTTTGAGAACTGAGATAAATCTGCCTTCATGAGGGCGGGCAGTAATGGCCCTTTCAAGTGCTTTCCCATAGCTACCTGCAGTTCCACAATATGTGATAACATGGAAGGTTCAGACCTGTCCCTGCTACCTTTCCCCATATCAGTAAACCAGGCCCATTACTTTGATGATATAATGTTGATGCATGAAGACTTGCCTCTGCTCTAGGACACTCTGCAGACTTTGCTGGAATATCTGCAAGGTGAATCCAAACACCAATGTGGTTTTGGGAGTCACTTGGCTGGGTGAAATGCACACTGTCTTAGAGGCTGTGACTGATCAAGTGCAAGCCTATCCAACCACTAAGACCGTGAAAGAGGTGCAAATGATTTGGGGGTTGTGGAGGCCTTTTATTCCCCACCTGGCACAGTGCCTCCATTGCTAGGCTGTCTGGTCAAGAAGGGGCACATGTGGGACTGGGACTCAGAGCAGCAAGCAGTCTTTGAGAAGACAAAAATACTAATGAAACAGGTTAAAGCCCTGGGCATCTCCCAGGCATGGCTACCATTTGAGTTAGATGTGCCCGTGACTCCAGAGGGTATGGGCTGGGCTCTGTGGCAGAGACAACAGGAGACAGTCTCCCCAGGATTTTGGTGCTAGCTCTGGAAGGGGGCAGAAACCTATAAACTCCCAGAGAGCAGTAACTCCTAGCGGTGTATACAGCGCTCCTCCAGGCTGAGCCTCTTGGAAAGGAACAGCATATCGTAGCAAGAACTTGACTTCCTACCAAGGGGTGGATGGAGAATATGTTTCATTGACCCACCTCTGCCATGGCTCAAACTCCCACTTTGACCAATGGCACACCTGTTTGCAGCAGAGGAGCATCCTGCCCACCAGCCCTCTATCCTAAGAGATGCAGGTGCCCCTAGGCCCTGTAGAGCAGGGGTGTCAAACTCATTTTCACCGGGGGCCACATCAGCCTTGTGGTTGCCTTCAAAGGGCCGAATATAATTTCAACTCCTTAACAGTTAAGAAGTAGTTACATTTATATAGTCCTAAAATTATTTTCACCCTTTGAAGGCAACCGCAAGGCTGATGTGGCCCCTGGTGAAAATGAGTTTAACACCCCTGCTGTAGAGTATGTAGATACTCCAAATGTCCCCACTCCTATTTCTGTGGCAGCCCCTGTGGCCTGTAGAGAGAGAGGAGGGGAAATTTCCACTGACATCTGGTAAACAGATACCTGGAAGCAAGAATAAACTGGTGGGCTGAACTCAGGGAGGTTTGGATGGTGATCACTCATGAGCCCTGGCGATTAACCCTTTGCACTGACAGTTGGGTTGTTCTAAAGAGATTAACCTATGGAAAGCCAAGGCTTAGATGACCATGAATAAGCCCTGGGAAAGTCAGGATAGATGGAAAGACGTTTGGGTTTGCCTGCAAGAGCCTGAGGCAGTTCTCAATGTCTTCCATGTTCGGGCTCATAAACTCTGATACCCACTGGCATCAGGAAGCCCAGCTATGAGCCCTAGCAACTGACCCTTCAGGAGATACAGCAGATTGAATAAATAGAAAGGCTGCCCACTGTAGCACGTGGGTGGGATGGCATATTGCCAAAGGTGCCAGCGCGCCCTTGAAATACAGTGACTTGTTTAATGCACTAAAAACAGAGTCTGTGTGTTCTAAACAATGCCCAAGGCAAAGGAGCTTGGGGCCATCCACTGGAGTTCCCGGCTGTGAGAGATTAGCAAATTGATTACATGGGCCTGGTCCCTTCTGGTGAGGGTTCTAAATATGCCTTGGTTTGTGTGGACACTGCGTCTGGTCTAATCTAAGCTTTCCCCTGCTGCTGTGCAAACTGGCCTATCACCATTATGGGGTCAAAGAAGCTGAGTACCATCTGTGGATACCCAAGTTGAATAGACAGCAATTGGGGGTCACATTTCAAAGGTCATAGTGCACAAGACTGGGCAAAAGAATATGACATTGAATGGAGGTTCCCTCTCCCCTAAAACCTGTAAGCGGCATGGTGAGTGGGAAGGAGAAAATAGAATATTAAAGCAACAGACTAAATAACTCACAGGTAAAACCACTTTGGCCAGGTAGAGCCTGAGAAAGAAGATACCTACCAAGAAAGACTCCTGGTGGCTAACTGGACTGAAATTTAAAAACAGAGCCTACCAGCCATTTTCAAACAGATCTCTCAAGGAAACCAAGCTTTAGTGGGAAGCCCGCATTGTGTTTCTGGCCTCTGAACCCAACCCTTATAAAGGAGTTCTTGGGATTGCATTTCAACCAATAGGACTGAGACTTTCCTCATCCAATTAGAGCAGTGCGACCATCCTCATTTGTATTTTCACTGACCAATCAGAGTGGCTTCACTCCAACCAATCAGGGTGGTGCTTTTTGAACCTGTGAAGCTTTGGAGTCCTTATTTGCATGAGGACAGACCAATCAAGAATCAGAGGCAGGAATTTCTTGCTACATAAATCAGCTCCCCCATGGCTTAGGGAGTGCACTTTCCCTTTTCAGGGAATGTGTCTGTGTGGATTGGAATGGGCAGACCTGGGCAGAGAAGAGCTAAGGAGAGACCCCTAGCCATCTAACCTGAGAGGGGCTCCGCCTGAGGGCTGCTTCACTGCCTAGCCATTCCATGGTTGTGCTGTTTCATAATGGAGCTGTTCCACAGGTGTGATGTATTACAATCAACTTGTTGGTGCTTACGTTTTCTTCTTCACCACAACCCCAAATTGTGGATTCATGTTGGACTTGAATTGGCTCCAATGACTGACAGGTGGACTCAAGCACTGCACTAGGCTTAAAACGTTTGATCAACCAGTAAAGCCTATTGCCTCATATGCCGGGCTGGAGACCCATACTGAGACACTCAGCGCCGTAAAGGTATAGCAGTTGTGGGAAACAGCCACTGCCCCAATTCTCACTGTGGATCAACATGCTATGTTGCTGAGAACACCACCCACCACCCCACCTGAGAGAGCCATTATCTACTAGAATTTGCAATGGGACATCCACCGGCATGGGTGAGTTACTTGGTACCCCTGGGTGAGGGGGAGCTACTCAGTCTCCACTGGGATCCCATTGTCCTGTTGCAAACTGGACCTGTTGAAATGCTTTGTACTTGGAATGGAACCCTCACCATTAAAAGAGGGGAGAAAATGAGGGTACTGGCCACACATCTCCTACCCCCAGTCCATAACCTCACACCTGACAGTGCTGCTGCCCCAGCAATATGTATGGTATACACAACCAGGTCAAGTTCCTGAAGCTGCCAACCTCCCTCTTCTCAAGGCCAGGTGGGCACTTCTTTTTCCCACTGGTGCAATTGTTTGGCGGCTGTCTTTCCCCCTCCATTGGCCTGGAGGACATCATAACACACATAGAAGCTCTGACTGAATTTAACCAGCAAGCCTTAAATGATAGCCGGCAAAGCCCATCTTTACCGAACACTGAAATGTTCCTGAGAAAAGCTGTCCTCTGAAACAAGATGGCCTTGGACATTGTTACTGCCTTGCAAGGAGGCACCTGTGCCATCATCCAAACAGATGTTGTGCATTTGTACCTGATGAGTTGGTTAATGTTATCTTTAGTGGGTCACATGAGGACACAAGTGAAGGCCCTGATTGATCTGACCCCCGACCTAGGGGACTTAACTCGTCAGTGGTTCAGATCATGGGGCTTTCTCTGGAGAAATTGTTTATTTTGGGAATCATTACTTGAACCAGTATTTTCTCTTTACTGTGCCTACACTGGTGCTGTGGAATCTACCTCCAGTGCAGCCAGATAGCTGTCAAAAATGAGCCACCTCCATGCCATTGAAACCCCATGGGTGCACACTGCCGAAGAGGGGGTCGTGTGAGATTGTCAGAGCTGTCACGGGGGATGGAGGGTTGGAGGTCACCCCTTGGATATGTCTGTCTGTTGACCTGAGATCTGGCCCAGGCAACCAGAGGCTGCTCCCCGCCTCCCATGTGCTTAAATGTGCATTCCACTCGCCTTCCCCACTCTAGAAGCTACTCGAAGGACACCGCCTCGGGAGAGGAAGGTGCTGTTAAGACCATCTGGATGACTGAGCCCAGCTAAAGCCTCTATATGACCTTTGAGGATTTTGGCAGGCAGTTGTGTGTGTAGCAGGGAAAGTGGGGTAGAAAGGCTTGCCCCCTCCCTACATTTGGGAAGGAACGGGTAGGATCTGCTTTTTGAAGCTGTGTTTTAAAGGCAAAAGTGCCTCTGAGTTCAAGTCACAGCTTTGGCATTTACTGGCTTGTAACTGGGTCAGGGCATTTTCCTTCTCTGAACCTGCTTCTCATCTGTAGATGAGGACTAACTACACACAACTGTCAAAATGGACTGCAAGGGTTAAGGGAGATGATAAGGCGCACTCACACAGGTCCTGACATATGATAGATTCTTAGTTTTTGCACCCATTTTGAAACCTTGGTGCCCCCTCTAGGCAGCCCTACAGGCAGGGTCTGGGACCTCTGGGATGGCGTGGGCATGAGGCTGACTAGCCTCTGTCATTGGTGTTTACTGTTTCTGCTTTTTGAGCACCCAGATCAATAAACCACTGACTTAATGTCACACGTTGCCTCAGAGTACATCCAGACACTGTTCTCAGGTTGGACCTGGTTTAGCAAGAGGGTAGATGGGATAGGGAACTATTTCAGAGTAGATACCTAGCAGGAGGGGCATTCCCTAAGCTACCTCCTTCACCACGTGTTCTAAGGAGCATTACTGAAGCTCCGCATGCCCTGGGGACACCAGGTCAGCTCCATAAGGCTTGTCCTTGTCACTTTACCTCAGCTAGGCAGTGTGCATTGGGCTGGCCCCTGGAACTTTCTGTTCCTTAACTCCTGAGAAAGATTTAGCATCACGGATTCTATAGGTTCCAGTCATTCGATTTCTGGCCCTGGCAAGCCACACCCACCTGCTAGCAGGGGCTGACATCCAGTGGATTTTCAGGAAAAAAGAGGTAGGTAGGTGGCTGGGAGCTCAATCCTTTGCTCCCACCTATGGCTCCAGCTGTGCTTCCATCTGGCATATTCTGGGGCAGAATACACACACACGTGCACATACAAACGCACGCGCACACCCAAAGGGAATGCAGCCAGCCCTACCTGGAACCCGGGCTGCCTTTCATTTTCAGCCAGAATCTCCTGCGGGCTCTGCCGGGGTGGGGGCTACTTGTTGCTCTTTCTCTGGGGCTCCAAGGGGCGCCTGGCTTTCCTGTTTCAGGAGGGGCTCCTGCTCCCTGGCATGTCCCCCTCCCGCTGGTAGCGGAGGTCCTGTGCTTTTAGATTGCGCCTTTCCTTCCCCGTTTTCCACCACCTCCCCTCTGGAAACCCCAGGCTAAGCCTGGCCCGGGAGCAGACACTGGTGCAAAGGAATGCTGCCTGCACCCGCATACCTGGCTCCTGGGAGTTTATCAAGTGTCTCTCTGCCATCGTGGGGGCGGGGTGTCACGTCCTCACTCCAGCGCTGGTTTTCCACCTTCAGGGAGAAGCCCACCCCATTAGCTCCCTGCAAAAAAAGGCTACGAAGAAACTTTCGCCGGGTCCCCAGCCCCCACCAGACCTCGCCCCCACCCTCCCCGCTGCGCCCTTCCCCCCAGCAGCCTGGTGGAGGAGGGGTGAGAGAGGCCAGCTCGCTCAGCACGATCAGGGTCTTGCTTTTCTTCCGGGAGGCGGGGAGAGACGAGTCCCCGTCCGAGCCCCCGGCTTGTAGCCTCCCGGTCAGTCCTCGCTTCTCCGCGGACGCGCGCTGTATTCCTCTCCGAGGCGATAGCCGAGGCCGCCAGCGTTTGGAATTTTGCCCATAAAAGGGGGCCTGGAGGAGGAGGAGAAGAGGGACGGAGGCCGGCAGCGAGAAACGGAATCCGGAGTCCAAAACAGTGCGGGGGAGAGGACCGGCGCGGCAGCGGCGGCTCTTCTGAAGGCTCGGCCCTGCGCCGCCCGCAGTGCATCAGCGTGGCCGCCCTGACGTCCCCGGGATGGTTAACACGGGGCATTATGCACTGGTTAACAGGCTCCGAGCTGCTCAGCGACTTGTTTTAAGCATTTTCTCCCTCGCTCTCGCTTTTAATCTTGTCTCTAGTGGCGTGTGTAGGGGGGAGGACTTTATTTCCATTGGCTAAGCTCTCCCTTCCCACCCACATCTCTTCCACATCACCTTGGTGTCTCCCTAAATAAAACCAGCCCTCCTTATCGCCTGGAAAAAATCAGGAGCTAGAGTTTGAATGGGTTTTATATAAACACTCACCCCTGTCAGCTTACAGCGGGGCTCTCAGGATAAACTCACCGCGCCTGGCCTGAGGCTCGCCTTGGGTTCTCTGCCTTGAACATCAAGGTTTAAGCTGAGCTCGAGGACTGGGAACTCTTCTCTGAAATCTGATCAACCTGAAGCCAGTTGCCGAACTGCACAGGGTCCCCATGGACCTCAAGGAGAGCCCCAGCGAGGGCAGCCTGCAGCCCTCTAGCCTCCAGATCTTTGCCAACACCTCCACCCTCCACGGCATCCGCCACATCTTCGTGTACGGGCCGCTGACCATCCGGCGTGTCCTTTGGGCTGTGGCCTTTGTGGGCTCCCTGGGCCTGCTGCTGGTGGAGAGTTCCGAGCGGGTGTCCTACTACTTCTCCTACCAGCATGTTACCAAGGTGGACGAGGTGGTGGCCCAAAGCCTGGTCTTCCCAGCTGTGACCCTTTGCAACCTCAATGGCTTCCGGTTTTCCAGGCTCACCACCAATGACCTGTACCATGCTGGGGAGCTGCTGGCCCTGCTCGACGTCAATCTGCAGATCCCGGATCCACACCTGGCTGACCCCACAGTGCTGGAGGCCCTGCGGCAGAAGGCCAACTTCAAACACTACAAACCCAAGCAGTTCAGCATGCTGGAGTTCCTGCATCGCGTGGGCCATGACCTGAAGGATATGATGCTCTACTGCAAGTTCAAAGGGCAGGAGTGCGGCCACCAGGACTTCACCACAGTGAGTACTTGGTTTTCAGCTTACTCTTGTGCTTGGTCCTGTTGAGAAGTGCTATGCTGGTGGTCTCCTGCTTGGTTTGGGGTCTCCCTGTGCTTTGGAGCAGGAGAGAGAGTTGTGCCTCAGTTGACGGCCAAGAGGATAGTTGGCCAGAGCTGTTGGAACTGATTGGAGAAGTGTGCCTGCTGGGAGAGGGCACTGTTGTCCGGTCAGATGGTGGGGGGGGGGGAGGCGTGAAAGGGGAGCTTTCCGTGGGGTTCACTTCTCCAGATGTGCTGCTTTGGCCTCCTCCCAACCAGAGGGAGGAGGCCTGATTTGTCTGTTGTCCCGGGCATTTGGTGTCTGAGCTGTGTGATTGGAACAGCTTGTCATTGACGAGGTGGCATTTTTTTTCCTCTCTCTGTCTGCTCGGAAGTGCTATCAGGCACTGCATCCTGTGGGCTGGGCTGGAGCTAAAACCCGCCAGAGAAGGGGGTGTGGGGCCCCAGGCAGCCTTGATGGTTCCAGTGGCTTTGGGATCTTGCTGGAGCAGGCGATGCTGCAAAGGTGTGGAAGTCTCTTTGCTTCCTTTTCTTGTGTGGATTTTGAACTCCGTGTGGGGAGAGGAGAGGCTGGGAACCCTGGGTCTCCACTGGCCTTGTGGCAGATTGGAGGCAAAGAGATGTGCAGGGTGCTTCGGCCAAAGAGGAGGGTCCAGGCGGAGGCCTGTGTGTAGGATGGTCAGTGACATGGCTGTGAGGTTGAAGTGGTCCAGGCTGGCTTGTCTGGGAGCTCCAGCTTGAAACTGAAAGGCTCAGTTTTCTGTATGTACAACTGCTTAACAATGTGGATGCGAGAGGAGTGGTGTGGGGAGGGGAGGGGTGAGCAGCTGTGGGATGGGGAAGCCTGGAGAAGGGTGTGGAGCTGAGTAAAGAGGCAGAGCTGAGGGGATGTGGCTCACATTCAGGCCGGGGCTTCCTGGAGGGGCAAAGAGAGAAGGGGGGGGGGAGGTGTTGCTGCTAGGGTCCTCTGTGTGCCCAGTTAGTGGGTTGATTGGCATAACTTGGCATAACAGGTCAGACGGCAGCTGCAGACAACTCCTTGCTTCCAGGCAAGTCTTGGGGCATCAGGGTCTGTGGGACCCTCCAGAAGCCCCAGTGTGGCTGCTTCTACTGTTGCTGCCTTAAGGAAAATCGAGAGCTTTGGAGTCTCAGAACCTTGAGTCAAACTGTAATTGTAAGTTCAGGATGGCAGGTTCAGCAGTTGCAAAGAGACTGTCTTCAGCAATAGTCGGGAGCCCTCTGCCTAATGAGGACATACCCTACCTTTCCTATGGCACACCCATTCTCCATCTGCTCTCACATTCACTGCTCACCAGCCTCTTGATCTGAGTTTTTTTTTAATGCTACAACCAGTCTCTGCCCACAGCCTCTATGCTTGCTGTTGGCTGTCTGTGATTCTGGAAGAGCTCCGAGTGCTGGGGGGCACAGCCTCTCACATCCTTTAGAGCTCTGTTTCCTGGTGGAGCTGTTTTGTAGTATTTGCTTTAAACATAGTGAGGGGGGAAGCACAGCAAAATTGGTAGTAGTGTGTACTAAAGAAGTGAGTCTGAGCTGGGGGACGGGACTAATAGCACTGAAAGCCCTTCTAAATAAAGCAAACAGGATCCTAGAACATGTCACGCACAAATGATGTATTAGTTCGTTTGGGGAGAGATGGGAAAAATGCCTCAGTCTGGAGGCTGCGACCATCCCTGTATTCCGGCCCATTCTGTCTAGTGCCGTAGCAACACTCAGCTTCCCCACTGCACCATGCAGCTCGAAATGCACTCAGCTGTTCCTCTGTCTGCCTGAACCCACATGCAACTCAGACAGCAGAGAGAGGGTGGCACAGAGAAATACTACAGTCGGTGGAGACCCTGGACAGAGTTCTCAAGCATTCTCATAACCACATGTTCAACCAACGGCTTCCTCTCGATTCATGACCAGGTTCCAATTCGAAGTAAAGGTTCTTTGACCTCTGGCTGCATTTGATCCATCGCTTGAGTTGCTGGGGTCCCAAGAAGCTAAAGATCAGCTTTTAAAGCCTTACCTGAGCCTTGACCTTCCCACAATGTCTCTCAAATAGTGAAGTTGTCTGTGGAAAAGTTTTATTCTTCAGTAAGTGAAATGTCATTATCTGCTCTCCTCACTAAGTCCCTTTTTGGACTGACCCTCAATGTCTGAACTCGCCCCAGGACTGAAAAGGGCATGAGCTTCTGGGGTGGATCTTCAAGTTGTTCAGAGAGGGCCAAAAAGGGCACACACTTCAGGAAACCTGGAGGAGCCCTCACATGGGAGGCTGGTCTTTTTCACTAGTTGGTCACAGTGAGCAGCGATATTGAGCCCCTCTGCAAGAGGGAACATGATGCCAAGTTTGTTCCAAGACTTTGCGGTGAGGGGTAATCCTTCCCATTCCCCCCATGTCTCCCTGTCCCTTTTGGCCTGGGGGATAGGTGTGCTTATTCCTGGGCTCCCACACCGGAAGGGAGCAGAGAGCCTTGCAGGTAGTTGTTGGAGAAGTGGGTTCACTGGCCTCTCTGTCTTTCATTCCCTTTGCTGCACATCCCTCTCTACTTGACTTATTTACTAAGCTGGATGGCTTCTATCTCTAAGAACTGTGGCTGACTTATTAGAGAAGTTAAGTATAGGGGAGGGGATGTCACAGGTGGATTACTTTTTCTGTTTGTTTGTTTTTCCTATGGAGCATATCTAATGCCATCTCCAGGGCTAATACTTTCACATAAGCTTTCTTATTCCAAGTTCTTAGCTGCTGTGCAATGAAGTGCGTAATACTCTTTAATTTGTGAACGAGCCATGATTTCAGCAGAGAGAAAGGCTGTTTGTGGAGGTTAAAAGTCTCCAGGAAGCCAGGTGTGGAATTCCAACTGCCGTGTAAACAGGTGTGCTTCATCTCAGGCAGGTACGCTGTTAACCCGAATCTGAGACCATCTGACTTCAGTTAGGTGCATGCTTTTCCTTCCTGGGAAAGCAGAAGAGGGCTTTGATTCCTTAGTGTCCATACAATGGAGATTCTCCCACTGACCCAGAGTGGAAGGAAGTGGAGTAGGCTAAGAGGGTTGGGTTGGGGGAGGGGGGTTCTCCTGCCACTTTGGATGATCTGAGGTTAAGATTAGCAGCAGGAAGACAATCCCACCTCCATCTTTTTCTAGTTTATTTCCCAGGTTATAATTTGTACCCTCTCTAGGCCCTGTGACATGTCACAGTAATATGTGATTTTCTAACTCAGAGTTGTTGGAAGGATGAACCATGCGAGGCAATACATGTGGAAGTTCTTTCGTACCTCGTGACAGCTATGCAGATATAAGGCAGGTCATTATCAATATTAGTCAGAGGTTATTTTCCAACCGATTTGCCCTGTTTGCAGCCCACCATAGTATTGGTTGGTGAGTAATGCTGTCAGGATAAACCAGGAAGGGAGAGGCAACTGCTGCTTTTTATTTTTTTTGGAGCCTGTGATAAAGCCCAGTCTTATCGAGATGGAGTTTCTTAGCTCGGAGGTCACAGCTGAGCTCAGTAGCTAACCAGTGCTGACAGGTGGCATCCCCACTGTTTGTGACTAGCTCGTGAGTGTTGTATGTTGCTTCTCTGCATTTTGGGATTCACCTGTCTTCACGTTCAGGAATGCAAATGACCCGTGAGTTGGCATGTTGAACCTTATTTACATAGTTGTGTATATTTGTACTTTAAAATTGAGATTTATTAGGAAAAGCATTTCTTTTCTTATTGAAAGAAAGATTTCCCCACTGAGATCTTGTTAGAGGCACTTCTATGGATATTTTTTAATCAACATCCCATAGCGTTGCAGAGACGTGGAAGAAAGGTTTAGGAAGCACATGCATTGGGTATTCTTGCACATGGCTGGTGAGTCCATAGCTAAGTTGAAATTACTTCTAATTATATGAGGACCTGTGTGTGTGAAAAATGTGGACTTGGACAGAGGTATGAGCTGGAATTAATTACAACTTGTGCCCCATATTTGCTCTGTAATCTTGGGCAAGTTTATTAGCCTTACTTTCCCCATTTCTAAAACAGGAGAAATAATACCTACCACTTAGAGTTGTGGTACTGATCCAGGGAGGTGAAGTACGTCAAGTTCTAGTGCATGGTAGAGGCCAACTACAGAGTAGGCCCCCTGCTTTGCGCAGGAATACGGACTGAGCCTGCACTTGACCCGGCTCTCTTGACTCCAATCCAGTGCTCTTCCCACTCTTCCATGCTGTGACTCAGCAGCAGCTTCAGAGCACAGTCATCTTCTGTGTTTGTGGGATTTGTGATTCTCCTAATGTGTTAAACTTTTACCTCTCCCGGTACTTTTCATTCACATCAGTCCTGCTGCCTAAGTGTCCTGTCATCACCCAGCATTTTGGCTTCCACGTTCCAGCCAGTGCTCCTAAACTCAACCCAGGAAACTCATGCCCAACCCCTGATGGGAGCTGAGTGACCTGTGGGCCAGGCACACAGCTTTTCTTACTGTGTGTCGTGTCGACGCACGCACCTCCATCCCCTTGTCAATGAGATAGAGCACGTGCACTGCAGCAGTGATGAAGACAGACCAGATTCTTGACATCAGAGGGCTCACAGCCCATTTCCCACCCCCTTCAGATGGCGGGCTAGTCGAGAGCAGGAGTCCTGTCTCGCCGAACACATTCTCTGCAAACATCATGGCAAATATGAGGATGTAAATCCCCAGTAAAGGCTTTTCAATTAAATAGTTACTTGCTGTTTCCTGAACTGACCCAGAATTCTTTGCTCATGGTCCTTTCTTCCTTATTTTTCTTCTTTTATTATTATTATTATTTTTTACCTTTTGTACCTCTCTCTCCATGTCTATTTATTTAAATCCTACTCATCTTTTGAAATCCAGCTCTAGTGTCGCCGCAGCCTGCTCCAGGAAACTCTTGCCGATCTGTCTCCCCATGACCGTAATCTAAACTAATCTCTTCCTTCTCTGTCTCCCAAATAGCATTTTGGCTTATTCCTCTGTTAGAGCAGTTGTGATGCTTTTCCTTGCAATAGAATCATGAAGTGTTTAGGCTAAAGGGGACTTTGGAGATACTTTAATTTAATACTTGAATTCTCTAACCACTGATAATTTTTATGCATTGCCTATATCTGTCTCTCCTCCATGTAAGACATGACGTCTTGACTAACTTTTTATTCTTAGGACTTAGAACTATTTAGCACATGGTAAGCTTTTAAAGTGTGTCTTTAGAGCATGCTAAGTGGGCTTAAAGTTTTTTTAATGTAACGTGACTCGATAGCTGTGATAAAGTGAAGTAGCCATTTTTCAGCCTCCCTTTTCAGGATAGGTACCTGGGTTCCACCTGCACTGAGGTGACCTGTCCCATAATTGTTATTATTTTAATAATACACTTTCTGATTATAGAAACACTCCTTGCTTAGTGGAGAAAACTTGAGAAGTGTGAGGAAAAATAGAGAAGGAAGAAAAATTGCCCATAATAACATCCCGTGTATCATTACATGTATTATTCTGGCATTTGGGGAGTAGCTCCATGCAATCAGATAATGTGTGTATGTATGTGTATCCCTATGTCTGTGATCCCACCTGCACATCTGGCACCATGTCTGACACACGGTACACACCCGGTCAGAGTCAGCTTGCTCTCTTCTTGGTCCCCTGGGTGGTGCGCATGGTGTTAGAGATTTCCGCAAAGGTCCATTTAGAGTACAAATAAAACCCAAAGATATGTCGCAGTGGGTCTGACCTCTTACCCTCTCTGTGGGGTATGTGTCATCTGCCAGAAGCACCCAGGGATGATTTGTGAGATCCCCTCTTAGCTCAGCCTCCTTGAGTTTTCAGTTCACAACCAAACACCAATGACTTTGCTTTATTGACAGTTCGTCTGTGCATTTACTTGAAGCCCATTGTCTGTTGGATGTTTGCTAGGATAAAGCAGAGGTGTGTTCATGGACACATTAGACCTCTGAATGAGGCCTGACCCTCACACGACCATCAACACTGCATGCTTCAGCCTCCCCGTGTAGCCTCTGGCTCTCCCCAACCTCTGACACAAGTCTCTAGTTTTGTGTCAAAATAATCTAAATGATACCTAATGCAAATTAAATAACCATTCATATTCTTTAAGATGCTTCGACGTTTTGTGAGTGTTTGCCACGTCTTTGGAGAGACGGCCTCTGCCAAGCTGGGTGACTAGTTTGCCATGGTGCCAGCCTTTGGTTGGGGACCTTCTAGTTTGCAGCGCTCTGTGGAAGTGAAGCTTTCAGGAATGTGCTGAGTTATCTCTGATGAGATAAAGGGGCAGGGCAGTGACTGGGAGCTAACTATCATAATGACCCATGCCATCTATTTGCAAAGTAAAGCTGAAGCTACTGCCCAGTCCACTGAATTAATGCCCAGTTTCCAGTGTGGCGAGTCTGTATGTCTGTGTCTCCATCCTAGGGACTTCTTAGACCTCAGAACTGCTGATGAAAGGACCCCCCTGGGGGCTTTACTGAATTGCAGCTAGTCCCTTTCCCCTTTTCTACAGTGGTTCTCTTTACTCTTTACAGAAAGTCTTTCCTTTATTAAAGAGATGAGTTCAAGAAAATTTTCTGTTCAGTGAATCCTAGTTAGCTGCTGATTTTCGTGGTAAGAGATCCCATTGAAACGAGTCCCTCAAAGACTGAACTGGTAGCTGTTAGCACTAAGATTGCTGTCAGAGATGTTGCTCCACAAAGCAGTTCATGTTTCAAAGTGCCAAGTGTTCCATTCTCTCCATCAGAACAGAAACACACCACCTGGGTCTAGCGCTGTCTGGAAGGTGCTGCATGCTTTTTCTTTTTCATCCGAGTGTTTATGTTTGATGGAACTGGGTTGAAATATCAGACTTGACCAGCAGGGCCACTTGGCCCATGATCTATGTCAATGTGAAACTAATGGCCTGCATCATCCCTGCAAGTTTGAAATTCCATTTCTCCCATGCGGTGGACTTAAAACGAGTTCGTACAGACTGAGCTTAGTGGTCCTTGGGTAGTAGGTGCCTCCAGTGCTCGGAAATATATGTTTGTTATTTGATGAATCTGAAATCTGCAATAGAAGCCTGTTTATTTGGGAACGGCATCCTGAGAAGTGTTATTCTTTGGATTCTAAAGCATCTTTCCATCTCTCAGCACTTACTGTCTCATGCCTCAGGTACATTCTCTGTTGATTGCCTCAGTGGCCTTGGAAATTTATACTCGGAAGGCATAAAGCATGAAACACAGAAGGAACATACTTTCCTGGACTTGATGACTTCCATTGACTGAGTTGTGTAACCTTGGGCAAGGTTATTAGTCTGTATGGGCCTCAGTTTCCTCGTCTATAAAATGAGGGTGTTGAACTGGTGATTCCCAAAGACTCACCAACCTGTAGAACTCTAGTGCCATAGAACATAATTAAAATTTGCTTTCTGACTCCACATTTGTTTGCTGCAACTGCAACTTAATTTATATTTGGGGGATAGAGTTGATGTTGGTTTGGAACCAGATGTATTTTTCCATTTTGGGAGGTCTGTTTGTGTTATTTCGATAGAGCGGTACAGTGGTGGCAGAAACACCTTGGCACAGTGGAGCTCAGGGCCTGAGGTGGGATGGGGGACACCCAGACACCTACTGTCAAAACCCTGTCCGCGGGCCATTGTGGGTCTGGCTGTACTTCATCAGTCCGACCAAGTGTTTCCATCACACTGATCCTGCAGTTGCATATGGGGTTCATGTACAAATTAGCAAGGGCATCTAGGGAAGATGCTGTTAATGTGCCGCCCAGCTCCCCTGTACTGCTGTTGGGGTGCAGCCCCTGACCTCTCATATCTGCATTGAGGACAGGAGCGTGCCCTTAGTTGACTGGGGCTCTCTTCTGAGGTACCCAGGAAGTCACGCCCCTCCCTGCTGCCTGGGGGAAGCCAGTGGCCAGTGACCTACTGACATAGGAGTACAAATGTCACTCATCCTGCCTCAAGACCGAACAAACTGTGGTGCCGTTTACATCCCAGAGCTTCTAGAAAGGGGTCAGGCTGAACTAGAACTTCTCCTGAAGCCACAGCTCCACTCACCTTTTCTCCTGTCCCAGCCTGCATGCTTCCTTCCCTTCCGGGCTTTTCCCAGTATCATTCCCTCAGTGACTCACCTGGACAAGAAGTCCCATCTCTGGCTCGGCTAGGGAACTCAACCTGTGTAGAAACTAGTTTTAGTTTCTCATCTGTTTGGTAACACAGAGAATCGCCTAGGCATGTGGACCTATATCTGGCTTGGAAAGAAGGAAATACGCATTTCAAAAGTCTTTTAAACCTTGGGCTTTTTAGATCTGGGACATGTAACTATTTTCAAGGGAGATTTTTCATAATTCAAATGAGCATCTCCTCGATTAGGATTCACTACTCTCGGCACAGCTGGTTTGTTCTTTGCAGCTCTTTGCCCAAGGAAAACCCTTTCCAGAGTTGCCCATACCCTAAGGGCTAAGCTGGCCTCACTCATCCAGCTGCTGTACCCCCTGAGCTGCTCACATCCGAGCTCACACCTTTGTCAACGCCTGCATTCTCATCATCTCCCAGTTCTTCGCTCTCTGAGAACTTCTTTTTCCCACCCTCACCAGCCTTCACTGCCATTGTTTCCTGAATGTGCATTGGACTGGCTTTAAGCCATAAGGAGGAGGAGGCTGCCTTTGATGTTGGCAGTGGCTTGGGCCCATTTATAAAGCAGGAGGCAGTGAGAAATGTACAGTTGACCAGGGGTGATGCTCCTCATATGTCACAGAAACCATGAGTGATGAGGAGAGTAGGGTAGAACTGAAGCTGTTTAGCCTGAAAAGGGGAAGGGGTGACTCCAGGCCAAATGATGGCCATCCTCACACACTGAGCAGGCAGTCGCAGGGAAGAGGAATGAGGCTTTCTCTCTGCGAGGCCAGAGGGCAGCGCTCGCACCAATGGGTGGGCAGGAGTTCAGAGAGGTGGACAGCAGCTGATTGGCAGGTGCTGTCTGGGAGTGTAGAGTACCTGTGTCCTGTCTTCAGCTCTAGCTGGGGCCGTTCAATTGCTTATTGGTAGTGCTGTCGAGGTGGATCGATGTCAGGTAAAGAGCAGGATTTAATGATTTCTGAAGTTACCTCCAACTTCGAGCATCTTTGTTCAATTCTTTCTTTCCTGAACAGATACTTGGTGTCCGAGGTGAGGGCCATAGGCAGATGGCATTAGAAAGAATTGATAATAGGTGTAAGCCAGCAGCACCGGCAGCCTGCAGAAACACCCCGTTTACCAATACTGTGCAGCCTTGAGGCTGTGTGTTTCAGACGTTGGGAATAAGAACAGTGCTGGGGCAGAACCCTTGGAGAAAAAGTTGCTGATATTCGGAGAGAGTGCAGGAAGTGTGTGGGTGCTGGTAGCCAGGGATTTGAGTGGCCATTCAGTGTCCTCACCTCTCAAACTGAGTATGTACAACCCCTTGAAAGGAAGTTCCCAGAGTAGTTTGTCATGAAGCTCTGGGTGCTAGATGCCATCCTAGAAAGCAAATCTTGGATGTGGTTGGGCCTGGCCTGGTTCCATGTGAGGGCAGAGAGGGAGGGGGGACTGAGAGGTGCACAGATGAGCGTAACTCTGGGGTACACGGGGCTAGAGACAGATCCAGCCATGGGGCTGGGAGGGAGGCTCACCTGGTGGGGAGAAGGGGAGAATGCCTGCCCAGGAGCACCAGGGGATCGTGGCAAGTGTTAGGAGGATGAAGGGGCTCTGGCACCTGAGATAGTTTAGCCTCATGGTTCAATCATGGACTTAGTGAAAGACACATAGAGGTTCCAGGCACACGTGACTGATGGTGTGATATAATAAGAGATCTACATTTGGTCTTCATCCCAAGTTCCTGGCACAGGGGCTTTTAAAAACCCATGGAATTTTGAGAGGGATTGGGGTGAGAGGAACCTATTTTGTTATTCTTAATAAGCTCCTTTCAGCCCTGCCAGAGTTTATGCTTAGGGAGGTGACTCCTGATGGGCCCCTCCATCGCTTCACTTCTGGGTGGGGACTGGTTGCCTAAGGAACCAACCATGTGATTAGGGGGTTAGAACTTTCAGCCCCACCCCCAGACCTCCAGGGAGGAGAGAGGGGCTGCAGATTGAGTTAACCACCAATGGCCAGTGACTTAATCAGTGCTGCCTGTGTAATGGAACCCCCATAAAAACCTCTAAGTGAAGGGGTTTGGAGAGCCTCTGGGTTGGTGAACACCGGGAAGTGCCGGAAGGGTGGCACGCTGGAGAGGGCACGGAAGCTGTGCCCCTTTCCTCACCCCTTGCCCGGTGCATCTCCTCCATTCGGCTGTTACGGAGTTATATCCTTTATACTAAAGCAGCACTAGGAAGCACGCTTTTTCTGAGTTCTGTGAGCCATTCCAGCCATTTATTGAACTTGAGGAGGGGTCATGTGAATCCCTGATTTATAGCAAGTTGGTCAGAAGAACAGGTGGCCTGGATTTGTGCTTGGCACTTGAAGTGGGGCCAGTCCTGTGGGACTGAGCCCTTAACCCACAGAGTCCGCGCTGATGCCGGGCAGTGTCAGAACTGCCTGATGGGAGGGGGAAGCACACATTTGGTGTTAGAAGTGAAGTGTTTTATGGGTGAAAAACAGATCTTAGTAGCGACCTTGTGCAATTTACTTAACCTCTGCAGGCATTAGCTTTCTCACCTATTAAATAATAATCACACTGGCACTTACTTCATAGGATTTTTTTTGTTAGCAGTTGAATGAAATAATGTAAGTGAAACTTTTAACTTTGGACAAGAGTGTCAGCTCTTTTGTTGCTGTTATTTTTATTATTAGTAAGATGGCAATAAAACACAGTGACAGGGAATCCAAAAGCAAAAGGACTTTTTGGAAAATCCATACTGACATCAGCAAATCCTGAGTACTCAGGGGAATGGGGCGCAGTGGGGCCAGGCACCCAGCCCCCGCGTTCCTGTTGGTGGTAAGCTGCGCTAGACACCCATGCCGTGTCAAAAATAGAATTCCTCTGTGTAATTTACAAAGCCTGCTAATTAGTGTTAGCATTTTCTGAGCACATACTATGTCCTGGGTGCTGTTCTAAATTAAGCACTTTACATGGCAAAATTCAGGCATCACGGCAGCCTTATGAAATGTGTACTATTTGTAGCTTTGCTTTTTGTATGGAGAAAATTGAGTCTCAGGAAGGTTAAACAATGGACCTAAAGTCACTTCACTAAGAATTGGTGGGAGTGGGATTTGAACCAGGTACTCTGGCTCCAGATTCTTGATGCTTTTATTGTAAGATGTTATTTGGTCCTCACAATAATTCTGAAAGTGGAAAAGGTAACAATGTATCTGTTTCACAGTTAAACATAATTAAGGCCTAGAAAGGTTTGGTTACTGGCACAAGGTCTCTCAGTAACAAAGTGGCACCATTGGGGATTAGAATTCAGGCTTTTCAATTCCCCTTGGGGGTTCTCTGTGAAGACATCAAGTTTATTTGTGCAGGGCTGAGCTGAGTGAATTCAGGCCGTTCATCAGCAATTCTTTAGCTCAAAAGAGTTGAAGTTGAGGCCAAAGATCCCTCAATTTATTTGTATCCTTCCCTAGGAACCTGGCCTGGCAGCTACCAGAGCTGAACCCAAAACAGGAGAGTGGGGTACAGAGGAAGCCTCAGCTTGGAGCTGCAGCGCTCTGCTGTCCTTGCCGCCCTCTGGCTCTAACTTGCACCCCTTGCCTTGGGCAGGCAAACTGAGAGAGGAGGCATAGGCAGCCTAGCTTTCTGTGGTTCAAGGCCAGCTGAGAGGGTTTATGCTACAACTGAATATTCCACATTTTCAGAACAAGACCTTCTAGCTACAATTCCTACCTGTGCAGATTCTGTCAAAAGACTGGTTCTGGGAGGTGGCCCACCCCAGACCTTTTCCTTTGATGGGTGGTTTCTGGGCTTATGTCATGCATCTTGAGCGGGTAGGTTTCACTGATTACACAGCCGGGGCACTCACTGCGCATGAATTTTGTGGATTCACCTTTCCCTTTTAAGAGGAGGGTAGACTTTGGATCCTGCGCCATGATGTCTGCCTTTCACAAGCACCATATGGCCAGGAGCTGGACATATGCCTTGGTCCTCCTGGCCTCCTAGCTCTGCAGATTTGCATGTGATCCTTTGCTCTCTCCCCGCCAGTGTCTTTGTTCAGCGATGCACAGGTGGAAGGGCTACACAACTCCACAGCACCCTCTTCAGGAAAGTTGAGTAAATGGGGAAGTCTCTTCTTGCCAGGGTAACACTTGATATCTCTCCAAGTTGCCAACTGAGGGGCTCAGGGGGTGTGACATTAGCAAATGGTTGTCAATTCAGCTGTGCATGTAATTCTTTCCTGCTCGCTCTTTCTGTCTGCACTTCCCCACTTTAAATCCAACTCTGGGTGGCAGAAATGATAACTTTAGGAGAAACAGATGTGTTTAAAGAACCAGGATGTGAGGGCTTGGCATTGGGAGCTTGAACTTTCTGCCTTTGACTCAGTGACTTGAATTTGAACATTCAGTCCAAGTGCTCTCGGACAAATTTGCAGGTGGCAATGCAGGGCAATGGTTAAGAGTAGAACAAGCTCCGGAGTGAGATTATTTCTGCTTAAATCCTACACTCTTATACTGGTTGGATTACCTTGGACAATTTATGTAATTTGATTTTGGGAGAATTACATAATTTGTAGACTGTGTAGCACAGTGGACCTCAACCTACATGAGTCTCTTTTTACCGTTCTGCCTCTTGCCATCTCTACCTGTAAACAAACTTTTGAGCTTCCAATCCAATGACTGTATTTTCTGTTTCCTCCTTTCTGTTCTTTGAGTAGGGCACCTTCTCTTGGAATCCTCTGGACTGGGTTCTCTTGTGTTTTCTCCCCCCACACTGGACCCAGTGATTGTGGGAGCTTTTTCTGCACAGGAACATCTAGGAAGGGGTTCTACCATGTCCACCATGAAAATGTCCCACTTTCTCCATGGTAGCCCTGAGGGATGTCTCCCTCTCTTCATAGAATATAAGAAGGCAGCCAATGAGAGAGAACTATCTCCATGAACTGGAAGTAACAGTGTCTTCTAAAGTTTGGGCCAAGGCTGCTTCTGCCTCCCTGGGATGATTTCTTAGCAGAATACCTTCTATCCCCTGGGCCTTTTAGCTATTTCAGGGACATTTTAAGTGGCTATTAACAAATGTTGAATTATGGCTGCAAACCTCTGGGAGCTCAAGTGACACATGAATCACAAGTGAGCACTGTACAGTCAAGGCTGCCGCAATGGGCTGGGTTTAAACAAACAGGGGCCACTGTTCTCCCCGAAGCAGCGAGGCCGGAGCGCCGCTCCTTGGAGCCTGCGATCTTAGGCACCGTGCTGCTGGATGCAGGACACTGTTCCAGGACTCATAGCTCATTGCTGCAGGGCAGACAGATGTTCTCTGGTTTGCAGAGAGGCGCATTTCAGCTTAATATCTAGAGGAATTTACCAACAGTCAGCATGTGCAGGGAGGTGCCAGCCAGGCCCAGCACATGGACTCAACACACATCCAGTGAGTGCTTTCTGTGTTTTGGCCATTGTGCTGGGCTCTGGAAATGGAAACGAATAAGGCCCAGTCGAAGAATTCAAGGAGCTGGTCGTCTGGTGGAGAGGCTAAGCAGTAAACAGATCACACCAAACAACCAAAGCCCCTTTGCACGTAGTCCAGAGGCGACACAGGGTAGGCTCCAACAGTTTCCAAAAGGAGATACTTATGTATTTTTCTCCTTTGAAATAATTTCCAACATACAGATGTTGCCAGACCAGCGTAAAGATTTCCTGTGTGTCCTTTGTCCAGGGGTCCCAGTGATGTCCTTTTCTGCCAGAGGATCACGTCCTGGATCACTCCGTTGCCTCTTCTCCTTCGATGCCTTGGCTCTGGAACTGCTTCTCAGTTTCTCCCTGCCTTTGTGACCTTGACATTTTTTATAATTCAAGATGGCCATTTTGCAGAATGATTTTCAGTTTGGGTTTGTCGGATGTTCCGTCTTGATCAGAGCCAGATAATGAGTTTTTTGGCCATATTTCACAGAGCCGATGCAGGATTCTTCTCATTGCATCCTGTCCGGAGGCACATGATGTCTGTCTGTCCCAATACTTAGAGTGCTAACTTTTATCACTTGTTAATATGCTATCTTCTAGGGAGACACTTTGAGACTATGTAAAACCCATTTCTCGTCCCTCTTTCACCCTGTAGGTTTATTAGCCATTGGTTTTTCTGGCCTGAGTTATTAGAGTAATGCTTGTCAAATGGTGGTTTTTCTAATTCCATCATTCTGTCTACATCTATGAGTTGGCTTTCTAAAATACAGAAGAGCTTATTTATTTATTTATTTATTTATATCATTGTAGGTTCAGATTTCTTTTTTTTATTCAGTGAGTTATAAACTCTTAATATCATTCTTTATTTCAAAACTCCAATTTCCCCATATCTGGGGATCCCTTCCAGCTGACTCTGTGTCCTTCTTGGCACTTGCCTGCGGCTTTTGAGCACCTAAAACATTTCCGGCCCAGCTAGATGTTCCAGGTTCATCTTTTTCTGTTCTGCCCTCAGTCCAGTAATGAGTCCCCTTTTTCCCAGGGCGCCCTGGCTGCTTTCGGTGGGCGATGCTGTTTGGAAGATGTGGGTTTGGGTGTGCTCGTCGCTGCCATGGTGCCGCTGCTCCTGGCCCTGCTCCCTGGGCAGCGCGAGGGTATTCACACCTCCACTGTAAACTGAGGGCTCACACTGATACCTCCACTTCCAGTTGAACGCTCCTGGATTCACTCTCGGTTTGTCCTCATCCATACCGGTCCCTCCTTGCTCCAGCAGTAGGAAACCTGCCTCCCATTATCTTACTCATTTATTTGCTCCATGAATGGCGACCCTCTTCCTGTCCCCCCAGACTACTGCTCTGCTTGGGTGCTTCCTCACAGGGGGCTGGTCCTCACCCCACTGCCCTCCTTCCTCACCTTGCTGCCCTCCTTAGGGGTACTCTGGCTGCTATCAGGCTGCCTTCCACTCTTACTCAAATTTCTTCAGTTGTCCCCCAATTTTTTTATGGCTTTTTAGTTTCAAACATTCAGGACCCATTCAAGATACAATCAAGATTCATGTGTTGCATTTGGTTGTTCTGTCTCTTTAATCAAAAAGCTTTCCCCCAGCCCCCAGGCTGGTGTGGCTCAGTGGATTGAGTACCAGCCTGTGAAGCAAAGGGTCACTGGTTTGATTCCCAGTCAGGTCATGTGCCTGGGTTGTGGGCCAGGTCCCCAGCAGGGGGCACACGAGAGGCAACCACACATTGATGTTTCTCTCCCTCTCTTTCTCCCTCCCTTCCCTCTTTCTAAAAAAAATAAAATCTTAAAAAAAAAAAAGCTTTCCCCCAGCATAATGCACACACACATACACAAACACACTGTTTTTACAAATAGCTTTGAAGTACAATTCTTATATAATTTACCCCTATAAAGTGTAAAATTCAGTGGAGTTAGGACTTTGTGCATTCACAGTATTCTGAATTTTAGAACATTTTTATCACCCCAAATTAAACTTTGTACCCATTAGCAGTCATCACCACCCCCATTCCCGCAACCCCCACCGTTCTAGCCCAGGTAATCACCAATCACTTATCTGCTTTCTGTCCCTATAGAGTCGCCTATTCTGGGCATGTCATCCAAATGCAACCATGCACCCTGTGGTCTATTGTGACGGACATCTTTTGTTTAGCACAGTGTTGTTTTTTTTTTCTTTTTTATTGAATTTATTGGAGTGACATTGGTTAATAAAATTATGTAGGTTTCAGGTGTACAATTTAACATAGTGTTTTGAAGGTTAATCCATATTGTAGCATGTATCAGTACTTTATTCCTTTTTATTACCGAATAATATTCCATTGTATGGATATGCTACATTTTATCCATTTATCAGTTAATGGACGTCTCAGTTGTCTCCTTTTTTTTTTTTTTTTTGCAGTCATGAATAATGCTGCTAGTCACAGTTCTTTTTGTATTGACTTTTGGAAGAAAACAGACCAGTTGTCCTATACAATTATTTCACACTATGAATCTGTCTGATTACTTACTTGTGGTTTCACTCAACCTGTTCCTCTCTTCCCCTGTATTTCTTATAAACTGGGAGTTAGGTTTAAGAACTTGATGAGATTGAGGTTAATAATGTTTTTGACAAGAGGACTCTGTAAGTTAAGCTGTGTGTTCCATATGGCACCATAGCAGCAAGGGCGTCGTCTGTGGTTGTCCCGCTCTTAGAGGTGCTAGTTTACATCACTTGGTTAAGGTAGCAGCTCTGGGGTCTCTCCACTGTGTCATCTCCTATCATCAAATCATCTCCCATCATCTGTGACATGGTAGGTACCATGGTACCCTGCACATACTCTGTTTACCGTAACATTTGAACCTGAACTACAGTTTCATTAGAGGCTGCAAAATAGTGATTTCCCAATTCTGCTATTCTCTCCACGTTTATTAGTTGATGTTCTTTAATAGAGACGAGCTTTTCTTCATCAACTGGAGATCAACCACAGTTGCTCCTATGAAGGAAGGATAAGTGCTTATCCTTGTTGTCTTTTACTCAGCAGTTTTCAGAGGATCGAGTTGGTGTAATAATTGCCATGTAGGGCTTTGAGGGATGGTGAGTTCCCAGATGGACAAGGAACAAGCGGGGAGGAAAGGTCAATAGAACTACACTTAGCTGTAGTCAAGGCAACCACAGACTCTTTCCAGATCCCACAGCAATCAAGGATGGAGATGTTCCTCTTACATGGTTCTCACTGGGCAGAGGTGACAGGCACTGGGGTTTGTGGGACAGGGCTGTGATAACACTGACCACGTAGCATAAGGAAGGTCATGAAGTGTCAACTGCAGGGATCCTAATTATTTGGCCCGTCCCCTGGTATCTCCTCATTTCCCTGTAGCTTTCTCAAGAAGATGCCTAATACCTGTGCTGTCTTGCACCCGTCTCTAGGAATTCATGCTGCGGACCCTATTCAGTGGGAGCAGAGGAGGTGGGGCAGGAAGGGAAGTTTCCCATGTGGATTTCACGTAATTGTACTACCTGGGTAAATGATGGGAGCAAAACCTTTACTGAGCATTTGCTAAGTGCTAGGCAGTGTTGAAAGCATCTCCCAGTGAAGCATTGTATCCTCGCAATAGTGTGATGAAGGGGGGTCCTTTTACTTCTACCAGTTTATTGTGTGTATGAGGACTGAGGCATAAGAACTTAAGAAATTGCCACGGTCTCCAAGTTCATGGTCCCATTCACTGCCCTATTCTGCCTTTCTAGGCAGTGCATGAAGGAGAGCTTCTGCTCAGAGTCGGCAGAGCATTATGGGGCAACTGGGGCAGATTCACATTCTCCTGCCTTCAGTCTATATTTTCCTGGATAACTAGGTAATTCAACAGCTATCCGGCTTTGAGCCTGCAGGGAGGGACTTTTGGGTGCACAATGGTGGAGTGGGGTGGGGCTCCCAGAGGGGAGAGGTGCCCAGTGAACATAAGCAGGACTATCCCCAGGAGCCCTTGGCATTGTGGCTTTTAGCCGGCATCACCCGCCTGGTATTCCACAAGCAGACGCAGCATTTCTTCCACGGAACCTGCCCTCGGCTTTGCCTTGGCTGCTTAGGGACGCTAATTACCCGGCACGCTAATGAGCCCAGAGGATTAACACAGAGCATGGGTGATGATGATTTCACTAGATGGATTGAAATCTCCCTTCCTGGGAAAATATAATTCAATCTGTTTGCTGGAAAATCATCTCACCACCATACAGCATGTGATTACTAAGATCTCAGTTGTAGAGAGCCAAGCGTATATCCACAACGCAAAGTTAATTCAACCTGCTGTTCCAGCATTCATTCATTTTGCATTCCCGAGGGTCTACTTTGGGTCAGGATAGATAAGGCGCATCCCCTGTCCCCAGGGGAATCTCATTCTTTAGAGGGATGCAGATATGCTGTGATCATCAGGATAAGTCCATTAACCGTCTATCACTGTGCAAAGTTATTACACTAATATTGACTATCTTTCCTGTGTTGTACACTGCATCCCTGTGGCTTATTTATAACCAGAAGTTTGTCCTTCTTATTCCCCTTCACCTCTTTTACCCGTCTCCCTCCCCCATAAACATACTTTTAATTAGAACTGTCAGGAGAGAAGTGTCTGTACTGTGCACGGGGGTGGAGGGAGGGAGTGCAGAGGAGGGAGGCGTTCATTCTAAGTGGGGGGATTTGGAATGACATTTTAGCCAGACCTTCAAAAGGAGTAGAATTTTGACAAAGGGAAGGGGCGGGTAAGGGCATCACAGGGCCAGGAAACTGTACCAACAAAATTACGGGACAGGTGGGCCCAGGGTGTGCGTGCCAGGTGTGCTTGGGTAGAGGCAGCAACACGAGAGAAGGCCACCAGGGGAGGCCTGCCGCAGACGCTGGGGAGCTATTGAGGGCTCTGGGCGACACGATCGCATTTTACTTAAAAAACAAAAAAAAATCCTGCTTGGCAGTATCCTGGTTGAAGATGATTTAGGTAAGAAAGATGTTGCAAAAATAAGGGTTTCCATCAAAATAAGAGTCTTATGTTAATTGGAGCTCTTATTTAAGTCATCTTTGTGGAGCTGAAGTCTTTGGGGGTGGATTGCTGTCCGTAGAACGTAAACAATACCCCGGCAGTGAAAAACTCATCAGGGACTAAGAGAACGAATCAAGGCATTAAAGGAAGATTTAAGCCTATGATTCTCAATGTGGGCTGCACAGTGAAATTACTTGGAGAACTTCAGAAATTATTGGTGTCTGGATCCCACCCCTGAGATGTCTGCACCGAAGCCTGGGCAGCAGGATTTTTTCAAACCTTACCGGGTTAACTCTAATGCTCAGCCAGGTTTGAAAACTGCTAGCAAGACAAACAGCAGCCTGGAGAGTTGGAAGCAAAGCCCAGTGCTGGGCATGCTGACGGGTCTTCTCCCGCTGAGGTGCCAGCACTCGCCCTGGGCCTTAGCCACTTTCTGCCTGTAGCGCATAGTCTGTGCCTGCCACGTCCCTGCTCGGTGCTCCAGTTACCCAGGGGCAGGCCTGCATGCGACCACTTGGCCACAGAAAATGAATGTAGTTCTTGGCTTAGGGAAACCAAGCCATACATAGCTGGCTGCTGGCTGAGGCTTTGCTGGCCAGAACCTGGAGAAGTTGTGAGGTTCTGCTATTGGAATTATTCAAAATGGATTGTCCAGCTTCCCTAGCAGGAAGAGCTTATCTGTGGCACAGTATTCCATTTGTCTCCAGGGCTCTGACAAACCTGCCTGTGGGGTCTAAACCTCACTCTCTGGTTGCCAGTGTCTCAGTGATGTGGTTGACAATGAGCTGCCCAGTAAATTCGGACTTCTCCATTCAAGGTGGTGTTCTTTTTGTCAGAGTGAGGGGTGGACTACAAGTGTTCCAGAAGGTACTGCCCAGGTATGAGTTGGGGGCAGGATCCAGGGAATCAGAGTAAGGGTTGCAGGTCGGTGCTCAGCTGCCCTGTCTTAGGAGTAACAGGCGGCCTGTACATCCATCCAAGTGGTGGGAAGGGAGGCTTCCTGCCTGAGGTCAGACCTAATTAATTTTGGAACTGTCATGAACGGACTTAGCTTCTGGGGTGTATGATGCCAAGTGTCATGGAGAAGTGATAAAAGTCCCTCACTGACCTTGAACCTCATCCTGTCGCATCACAGGACTCAGGCAGAGTCCACCCTCTGAACTTCCCTGGCGCTCATGGCCCAGCCGTGCTGGCTGTTCCCGCCTCATCTGTACCACAGCCACACTCACGCACCTGCTGTCCTGTCCCTCCTTCCCTGATTGCGTGCTGACTGGGTGTCAGGCTTTGTCCTATATTATCTGTCTTTGAGGACAGCACAAGGAACCTGGTCAAGGTGGCTGTCCTGGTAAATAGGCATTGTGGCTCCGTTCCGGACTGTAGGGAGTTCACCCTGGCCATGACACTTGAGGACAGATGCTGTACCCGGGGATGGGGGTGGGAGCGTCACAGAGGGAGCCAACACTTAGACAATTCCAAATGCAAATAAATCAGTGTTTACAACTCCCAAAGCTCTGGTTACAACCAGGGGTACCAACATTGTCCTGGGAAGCTTCGGGGCAGTTTCTGTCAGGGATTTCAGATTTCAGGCGAGTGTCTCAGGAGGGCCCATGGCACCCCCGACTCTGTTTGCTGGAAGGAGTTCAGGCTCATACCCCTTCAGTTTCCTTGGCCTTGGCTTGGCTGAGTCTCCCTATCCCAGAGGAAAAGAAGGAGTCCTGCCTTTGGATCAGAGAAGTGGCACCTGGAAGCTGAGTCCAGCGCCCAGCAGCTATGGGAACTTCAGAAGTATCTCTGAGAGGCAGTTTCCTCATCTCAGGGTTTCTTGACCTCAGCATTATTGACTTTTTGGAGTACACACTTGGTGATGGGGCTGTCCTGTTCATTGTAGGATGCTTGGCAGTGTTCCTGGCCACTGGTGGCCCACCCCCTAACAACCTCCCACCACCACCAGTTTTGACAACCTGAAATATCTCCAAACGCTGCCCAATGTCTCCTGCAGGGCGAAATCATTCCTGGCTGAGAACCACTGGTTTAATCTGTAGACTGGGATGAAATCCCGTTTCAAGGGCTGTTCTCAGATGCAAATAAGTGTGGTTTATAGGAGACAATGCTGACACGCAGCAGACGCAGTGAGGCCCGGGGAGGCTGAGAGGCCCTTGGTCACCTCGCGAGAACAGTTTCCCCTGCTGCTGCCAGGCCCTGGGAGGCTCCCCAAGCCAGGTGGGCACCAGGCTTGTTGGCACCTCTGGTCCTCTGGTGTGTGGCCATGCATGTGGGTGTCATCCTTTTGGGCTTTTGCTCCACAGCCCAGAGCCAGGGCTGCTTTCCCGGGTGCATGGATTGATGTTCTGTTCCCAGCCCAAGTGGATCCGGCTGCCCAGGGCCCACGTCCTGGCCCTGGAAACTCCCAGGTGAGTCCCAGCACCTTCTTTAGAAGGGAAAGGGAGAGAGCTAAGGTTCACTGAGCATTCCCAAGGCACTGCCACCAGCAACCTGGACAAAATCCCCTTCCTCCACACCAGGAAGAGAAGGGGAGAAAAGCACTAAAAAAAAGGTAGAGACCTGAGTTTGAATCCTCTCACTGCCTCTAAAATGAGAAAGAAAAAAAATATATATATATATCACATATATAATATATCATATAGGTTATATGATATATTATACATCTAGTATCTTTTATATATGATAGAGTTAGTGCAAATGTTTAATTAATTTAGACCAGAGATGTCAAACTCATTTTCATCGGGGCCACATCAGCCTCACGGTTGCCTTCAAAGGGCCGAATGTAGAGCTCCTCACCCCTAGTTAAGGAGTAGGTACATTCACACAGTCCTAAAATTGCATTCGGCCCTTTGAAGGCAACCACGAGGCTGATGTGGCCCCTGGTGAAAATGAGTTTGACACCCCGGCTGTAGACAATGGATGCTCACTACAGAGTCTGGCATACAGTAAACAGTAAATATTTAGTATTTCTCTCTCCCTTTTCACAGGTGATCTCAGTTCATTCTTCTCCATGAAGGAGGGAGGCAGGTATTAAATTGGGGTGACTCCCATCAGATTGGGGCCTAGGCTTCTCTTTAGGGGAGACTGTTTCTAGGGAGGCCTTGGGTTCCCAAGAGCCCCCTCTCTTCCCACCCAACTAGAGGCCTGCAAGGCGTGTGCCACAGATGGCTCTTCCCGAGCCCTTAGTTTGTGGAGAATACTCATGTGTGTGTACCCTTGCCGTCTGATTCACAAGCACACGGCGGTCAGGCAGGCAGGTGTCGTCCTGCCTTGCGGATGAGGATGTTCAAGCCCCAGGAAGTTCAGGGGCTTTTCCAAAGTCATGCTCTAGGAGGTGGCGAAGTCAGTACCTGGACTGAGGTTGGTCAGACTTGTCATTCCTCGTGTTTATTGTGATACCCTGCACAAGGTGTTAGGGTCTTCCTCCTCAGCGAACCCCAGCCTGAAGCTTCTGGGTACCTCAAATTCCAGGACAGCACCCACAGTTGTCTTCCAAGTTCCCAGGACACTGCCCCAGAGAGGAGGGCAGGGGCTAGACTCAAGGTAACTCACCAAAGGGCCAGTACTCAGACTTCCAGGCACTCTGTTCCAGACGCTCAGACCTGGCCCCGGGGTGAGCAGTGCTCCTCGGCAAGGCCCCAGAGTGGGTTTAAAGGAAAGGCACCCACGGCCAAAGGCTGCGGTCTTCCTCCCCCGCTCTTTTGGTCGAGTGCAACGGACCTCAGGGATCGGGGTGGGGGGTAGGATTCAGCTCAGCAAGATGCCACTTCTTGTTTCCCACTGCCCATGCTGTCAGAGGACCATGGGCTGGCTTCCCCCAAGGGGGAGAGGGGTGGCCATTCCGGGCTGAGTCAGGGCTGGCTGTGCTTAGGTCCTGGTGGGTGACAGCTCAGCACTGGAGTGTCTGTGTCTGCTGTGCTGGGGGCAGAGACCTTTATGTGTGGTTATTTATAGTTCAAAGGGGAGGGAGCTATACCTCTGTCTGCGTGACTCTTCTGGGGCCTGGGCAGTGGAGCTGGGGGCTGGCAGTTTCTTTAAGGAATATGATGACGGACTCAGAATGGATATTTCTCAGCAGTCTCTCCCCAGCTGCTCTCCCTCCCATCCCCATTATTCACCACTGTCACATGGCCGTGTCCAAACTCAGCTTTCGGTATGTCCCTGCTTTGCTCTAATCAATCAAGGTGCCCATTGCCTCCCCAAACTGCATTTCCAGCCTCGGCTTCCAATTCTTCATGATACGTTCCCTAAACTCTGGTCAAACTGTAATTCACTCCTTCCCGGATCCTTGCTTCCCATCCCCCACCCTGACTCCTCGGTTTGGTTCACACTGTTCATTCTTAGGATTTATTCCTGTCCTCTCCCCTAGTATTCTTTTGTTCTCAGTCTGGCCATCTTCCTGTGTCCAAGTGAGTGCCCCCTGTCCCCTGTGCTTTCCGGTTCTCTTCCTGCTTCCCACACTGGATCCCCGTTCTCCCTGCATGGAACACCTTGGCACTTTTTCCTCGCCCAGGGATGCACCAGAGTGGCCTTATAATACACTGATTTGTAAATTTCCCTTGCCCCTACACTCATGCCTGCAGTTCAAAGGCATTTGTTGAGCATCTGCTGTCTTCCAGGCGGATGCTAAGTGGTGCACTTTCTATGAAAACATCAGTAGTTGGGGGTGGGGGTGGGGGGCTGGCCCTTGAGCTGCTTACAGGCCCTTTGGGAAAACAAACATTCTAATAAATTCCTTGTGGTGCGACAAGCACTGTGGTGTGACAGGTACCAAGGAGGGGAATTCCAGAATTTAGAGGATGAAATGTTTTGTTCTGTTGGAGAAGGGGTGTGGGCGCTGGAACCGCTTGGAGGCCAAAGGCACCTTTCGGGCAGGGACCCTGTTGTTCTTGTCTTTTCCCTCAGTGCCCAGAACAGCGTCTGGGACACGGAAGATTCTCGGTACCTGTGTGTTGCATTGGAAAGAGGCAGGGCTGCTTCTCCTCTTTCTAGGCTCCTTTGAGCCCTTGTCCGCCCTCCTGGTTCAAGTATCCAGTGTGGTAACTGTTCGCACGTCAGTCTCCACGCAAGCCGGGAGCCCCTGGAAGGCCGTCGTTGAATCTGACTCATCATGCATGATCTCCGGAGCCTGCACAGAGTTAGGGTTTGATGGAGCTTTGCTGGCTGAAGGCATGGTGACAGTGACTGTCTCCTAAAGGATCCTACCTTGGAAAGAATGTGAAAGGTTCGGTCAGGCCATTCTGTCTTAGTGTCTCTAATTTAGTCCTTTTACAGGTGCAAGTGAGTTAACTCCCCAGCCCCACAGGCAGCCTGAAGGATGAGAAACCACTCGTAACACGACAAGGTGCAAGTTCCCACAGTGGCTTTATTGTCACCTAGCTGGGCCCACCTGGCTGTTGGAGGACAGTGCTTCCTGTACCACTGGGCCAGGTGGCTGCCTTGTTGACTGAAGCCTTCCTAGCTTATCGGACCTGCTTGCAAGGCGGGAGAGGGTGTGGCGGGGATGGTGACAGCCAGCATTAGCCTTCCTTCTGCACTTGGTTTGCTCACAGCCTATCTTCTAAATTTCAAGGAAGCTTGATCTTGGGGTAAAGAAGGTGGGATGTAGCCTTGCCAGGGACAAGTATGCCCTGTTTTAAGTATTCAGTTTAGGTATTGAATCAGAGGGTTCTGTGGCCAAGAAAGTTTGAGAAAAATCTGGATGAAACAAAGCTGCCCAGATTTCTTGACCGCAGGACTTACCAGCACCTTTACTGGGGCTGACGTACACTGCGAATCTCCAGGAGGGTGTATATACGGTAAGTGCTGAGGTGCCTTCTTAGCCAACAATCTTTTATAACACCCCAGAGCAAACTTTTAAGGAATTTTCACTCTCAGGTGGAGCATGAGACATAGCCTTTTAGGACTGTGAAATGGGTTTCTAGCCTACGATATATGTGTTTATCAAATGTCATCGCAGGGTTTCCAAAGCTGGTTCTCCCCTGCAACACTTCCCCAGAGTTCTTGGATTTTATAGACTGGGAGACAAAAACAAAAACAAAAACAACACCACAACTCAGAAAGAGGAATCCCTGCTTCAAAGCCTGGAGAGGCCAAAATCTTGTAGTAACCTCTCTTAAGAGCAGGTCTCTAGGCTAGTTATGCTGGTTTCAAATACACTTTGAGGGAAAGGAAATTGAAACGGGAAGAAGAATAAAGGGGAGGTGGACTTAAGCAAGAGGGGTTCACAAGATTATAGGTCTAAGAATGACAGAACTGGCACATTTTGTAGATGAGGAAACAGGTTCAGAGAGGGCAGTGACTTGCCCAAGGAAAAACAGCAGTGCAAGACAGGGTGAGGGTCCCAGTCTCTCTCTCTCCAGCACTGGTCAGTGGACTGAAGGAGCGCAGAGCTTGGCCTCAGAGTCAGGCATAGCTAGGCTTCGTGTGGTTCTGCTGTAATAATGAGGAGTAATAAGCCCTGCCAGTTTCTGCCTCTGTACATGGGGTGATACCAGTCTGCACCCCATAGGACCAAAGTGAGGGTTCACTGGGATAAAGGCTATCATGAGCTGAGCATAGTGCTTGACATGTAATTCGCATATGATAAATCTGAGCTATTAAAAACTAGATTCATAAATGTTTCATTCTTGTAGTTCATGGGCCCTTGAACTCTGGGGGAGGGGGTTATTCATCACTTCGAGGCTGACTTTTAGATTATTCTCCTCCTTTGGTTTATTCACATTCACTTCGTTGGGGAGCCCAGGAGTTCTCAACATTTCATAGGAAACACCTATGAACATTCAAAAGACAACTAGCCCATGCCCCCACCACATACCCACCAAATCAGAGTTTCTGGGGAGGGACCAGGGCTCCTGGTGTGGTGCTATAGCTCCCCAGGAGGTTCTAACCCACTGTCAGAACCGAGCTGGACCTGGTGCGCACTCCCTACCGATGCACCCTTACCCCCACCCCCGCTGTCTGGAAAACAAGGAGGAAACCAACTCTTGACTCTCTGACATTTGCAGGACACCAATGAATGCTTGGTGCGAAGACAGTGCTGGAGGCACTACCAATAATAACTTGTTTATCTAGCACCTAGTTTCACGCTAGAACAACCCCACCCATGAGCGTCTGTAGGGCAGAGGCTATTGACCCTCCCCATTTTACAGATGAGGAAACTGAGGCTCTGAGAAGTTAAGTGACTTGCCTGAGGTGCGGTGACATCAACAGGCCCCTCCTGTCCTATCACACTGAATAAGTGTGGTTCGCACAAGGGGAAGCAGTTGGCTCTTAGCAGGTGGCCCTCTGCAGCCACAGTGAGGCCCAGGGAGGTTCTGGGTCCGCTTGGCTCCCTCACAAGGACAGCTTCCCCTGCTGGTGTCAGGCCCTGGGTGGTGGAGCGGGGAGTCCCTACGGCAGGGGTCATTGAGAGCTGGTCGGTGGGGCTTCTCAGTAGGTCTGGGAGGCAGGCAGAGTGGAATCACGTGCGGTGCTTTGGTCAGACTATGAGACTCTACCTCCACCCCATGGGAACTTGCACAGATCATGTGTTAAATTACTTAGAGCTCTGGCCTGAGCATCTTACCACCCATTTCTGTTCTTCCTTTCTTCCGTATTTTTTCCTTCCTTCTCTCTTTTCTTCCCTCCTCCCTTTCTCAAACATTCCCTAGAACCGTGTAAGACGTGAGGCACCGTGCTGAGCAGTGTGATGCTGATTGGCGTGTTCTGGGATCGGTGTGTGCGCTTCATACCCCACACATTTCCTTATTTAATTCTTACAACAACCCTGTGAAGCAGAAATGATTATAATCCCCTTTTTACAGATTGAGAAATCAGAGGTTAGGCAACTTGGGTACTTCCCCATTGTCACGTGGTCACAATAGGACAGAGCTGGCATGTGGGTCTGAGGGGGGCAGCCTCCTTTGCCCAAAGCCTGGGATGCTGAGCACGGGAAAGGCCAGGTGGTCTCTGGGCCCCACTTCGAGCCCGTAGGTTCTGAGTCCGCACTCCGTATACCCCAACAACCCTGTCATCATTTTCATGCTTCTTTCTTTGAATGGGACAGGTTCTACATTCCTGAGTCCCTGCCTCCCTGTGGAGGACTCAGGTGACATCTGACTCCTCCTTGGAGCTGATGGCATCTTCCAGGTAGGGGTGGGCAGAACTGAGGCTCCTGATTGACTCCTCAGAAGGGGAAGGCATGCGTTCAGGCTGAGAAGGGCTCCTGACCCCAGGTCTTCTTTCTTGATTCTAGCTACTTACTTGCGGGGCAGAACTGATTGCTACGTGACTGGTTTGGGGGATGGGGTGGGGTTAACGATCTGGTGCAAGGAAGGGGTCGAATCCCCCAACCAAACTGAAGCTGCTGGCTGTGGGGATCCGCACTGGCTGAGGCCTGATACTTCTGTCGGCTCAGAGGCAATTAGAGACTGTGGTAATAGAAGGGGAGCTCCACAGGTCATCTCGTTGTTTGCTTTATAGAGCTTGGAATGAAGCTAAGGAGAGAGAAGCAGATGAGAGACACAGAGTCAGTAGGATAAGTAGATGGTAGATGCAGAGATGACGAGACCAGATACTGTGATAGTCAGCCCTCATTTCTGGTCGCAGAAGCCCTGACTCGGACACGTCTTTGATATATTTCTACTCATTATACTCTGACACCAAATGCATGGGGTTTTTCCTCACCCCAGCCAATTCCGTGACTCTCAGGACCCAAGCTGGGCATCCTTCAGTTCAATTCAATTCTAACACTACCAGAGACAGAGCAGGCCTGCGGGTTAAGAGACTACCCCCGAATGCAGACACCACTCGCAAGTCCCAAGCTCCTGGAACTTCTAACCCTGGCTACAGACCAGGGTTCCCCTTGGTCCTTGTTAGGGTTTGATAATTTGCGAGAATGGCTCACAGAACTCAGGAAACCCCTTTGCTTACTATTAGTGGTTTATTATAAAGGTACAGGTCAGGAACAGCTGAATGGAAGAGATACATAGGGTCAGGGGCAGGGGCATGGAGCTTCCACGGCCTCTCTGGGTGTGTCAGCCCCCCACACCTTGATGCGTGCACAAGCCTGGAAGGTTGCCGCCCGTGCGGAGCCTTGTTCATTCCCTGCTTGCCTGCCACCCTGGGGCTCTGCTGTGTCAGTGGTAGCCCTTCAGGATTGAGTGTGAGCCAGTGGGTCACCTGCCCCACGTTACCTGTGAGGATAGGCCAACAGCTCTAACACATGGTCCCTACATCTTACTGACTTAGCCTGTAACCATGATAACTTTCGTTTCTCCCTCACATCACAGCTTTGGGAGGGCACCTTGCTCATGATGATCTGGAGCTGGGGTTGTTCCTACGTGGCAGCTCCGCTTCCCCCAGGGCCTCTAGTCCTCCCTTGGGTCCTCTGTGTCTTGCCATGAGATGGTGGGGAAAATAAACCAGCTTTTGGATGCACCAGCCCAGAGCTCACTCACTTCTCTTCAATTCATACTCTGCTAAGCAGAAAACTCCATCCCAGGGCCCCCCTCCACTCCAGTGGGGGCTGAGACACGTGGTCCAGCTTTGTGCCTGAGAGGGGAAATGCGCATGGGGCCGCTGGCTGCCTCTTACCTTGTCTCCTCAGTGCTCTCTGCAACCACGGGTTCAGGCATCTGGACACCCACTTGGCTCCTCAGCTCCAGAAATGCCCACCCCTGCACCCATGTCCAGGTGGCTGCCACATAGTGGGTACATCTAGGCAACAGATGAAGTAGGTAGAACACCCACTACCTGTGGGACTGTGAGCCAAGCCCATGGTCTTGTTATGCCTCAGTTTCCTCCTTGATGAGATAGGCATACCTACCACTACAGATCATTGTTACTCCTTTAGTAAATCGTATTGACTGGGAGCTGGGGTGCCGTTGCCCAGAGACGACAGGGGCAGTGCCTCCATGGGAGCAGCCTGGCATTGTGAGTTGAGCATCCTTTCAGGCCGTTCCCTTCTGAGACAGGTTCTCTGGTCTTCTGGAGGTTCCATGAGCTACCTCACACCCTTCAACAAATTCTTTTTCTGATTAAACTAGCTACAGTAGATTCTGTTGAGCGGACATTGTCCCCAAGACTGCATTAAGACCTTCAGCTATCTCCTGATCAAGGACAAGATTATGGTGTTTTGTTATCTCTGCCCCACCATAATTCAAAATAAAAACAATAGATAAAACACACACGCACACAGTGCCTGCTGTATGCCAGGTGTGAGCTGGGGAGTTTTGATATCCTGATGTCAAAGCCTGGCCATGCAGCAGGTCCTGGCTTAACAGAAGAGGCAGACAGTGGGCAGACACATGCAGTGTCAGGAGTGACATGGTGAGGGCACTGAGACTCACTGGGGACCCTGAGACCCAAGAGTGCCAATCTACTTCAGGGTGCAGGGCAAACTTCACAGAGAGGGCAACTCTATCAGGAAGGGAGGGTGTGTACAAGAATAAGGAAGGGAAATCATTACAAGTAGAGAGACGACCTACATAAAAGTTGTAATGTGTATGTGAATAAACCATATTTCTGAAAGAATTGGTGGATAATTGGAGTGCAACCGTGATATGCAAGTATTGGGAACCAAGACTGGACCAGCAAACCAAGGCCAGATTAAGGGAATCTTTTCCCACAAAGTCAAGAGGCTTGGACTTTATCTAAAAGGCATGGGGGATCCACTGAAGGAATATAAATGTGCAAGTTTTAGAGAGATCTTCCTAGCAGCACCCAAGAGTATGGATTGGAGGGGTCAGGAGGCCACTTATGAGGCTTTTGTAGTAATCTGGATTTTAGAAATGCTATTGTACAGATTAATGGTGCTTAGGAGCCTGACACAGCTTTTAAACTACTTAGAAAGTATGTTAAATGTTGTAGTAACAGCAGGTGACAACACCCATTGAGCTTTTGCAAGGGGCTAGGCATTGTGCTAAGCAGTTTCTATGTGCTATTTCTTTTATGGAACCTCTGTGCCTCCACTTCCTGATTTGTAAAATGGCCAGAAAAGTAAAACCAACTTCACCAAGTTGTTGTGAAGATAAAATGGCTGGATACCTTTAAAGAAATTTGAATGATCCCTATGACCCGTCAATCTTTCCATAAAGGTGGTTGAGGGTCACACCCACCCTATGAGGTTGAGTGGCATGGTTCCAGTTCGTAGATAGGGAAACTGAGGCTTGCAAGACTTCTCAGGTGATGCATGGCAGCTCCAAGTTTCAGACCTAGCCCGTCTGACTGTTGGCTCCAGGCTCTTAGCCAGTATACTACCTGTGTGGCTATTGTCACTGTCACAGTGATGCAAAGATCTGAGCAAGAGGCATGCACATGACACAGGTGACTCTCAGGGGACACTTGCCAGCAGCTGGCTGCCATTCTCAGGAGTGAGCCCTCTGCCACTCCCGGAGGAGGTGAGGGGGCAGCAGGATGGGGCACTCCCTCAAGGCCTGGGTGGGCTCCTACTGGGTTCCTGGGTTATGGTGCCAGGTGGGCTAGATCTTAGAGGTGCTCACTGGGTTGCAGGGCCTCCAGGGCTGCCTGAAACCCACCCAGCAGGTGCCAATCCTCTCTCCAGTTCCAGGACTGTCAGGGTGTGTGTTAACAGGTAGGATCCACTGTTTGGAGCCTTCCATGTCCCTTACAGTGGGCCGCTTCCCAGGGTAGTCTAGATTGTTCCTCCTAGGCTGGGTGAGACTCACCTGCTGCCAGCTTGGAGCAATGGGAACCCTGGATGCCCACAGACCTGTTGCCTGGGGGCAGTGAAGCCAGGACTTATGAATTTTGGATGGACTCCCCTACTGAAGTGTGCCCTTGAAGGTAGACAACTGAAATTCAGATTTGGGTGTTCTGTCACTTTGCGATATTCTTTACGCGGCTGCTTCGTGTTTCCCAGTGACTTGGTTGCAGCTTTAGTGACTCCGTTATGGAGAAATATATTGATTTGCTGGGGTGGTGTCGGGGCGCTGATCTGATGAAAATTGATTTATCTCTGTCTGAGCAGCTTGTGTTTTAAATTCATCTTCGCCTCTAACAAGGCATGGGGTGTGGGTGTGTGTGAAGAGGGCGCCTCCCCCGTCAGGACTCTGTTCACCACACACTGTAAACGAAGCTCAGGGTGCGGGCCTGGCTCTGGTTTTATGTTCTGTGCTGAGGAGATAAAATAGCACCTCATTTGCCTCTGCTAGCGTTTATAACATTTGCATTCATTCTTCCCCTCTGCGGACACAGACACACATACTGGTGTGGCAAATGAAGACTATAACTCCTTTAACCGTGGGAGAGTGGGCGCTCGCTCTCTGTCTCTCTCTCTCCCTCTCTGAGAAGCAAGTCGATATTGAAGTGGCAGGTGAAACTAGGGAGGTCTCCATCTGCATTCCAATGAACTGCAGGGAATGACTTTTCATTGGGAGTTCTCCCACGTTCATTGGCTCCTCCTTCATCATTCTGGCAGGGTGGTGGAGCCTGGAGGCTGAGCCTAGACTCTTCCCCTCTGGCACTTTCTGTCAGTGTGTGCTGGGCAGTTAGTTCATCTCTCTGAGACTCAGCCTCCTTAGTAATAACGGAAAGATAATGATGCTCAATGGATAGGGTTGGTGGGAGGAGGAAATGCGCCAGTGCATGCAAGATCTGGGCTCGCATACAACAATACATACAACAGTTAAAAGTTGATAAGTAAAGAAATAAATAAACAAAACAAAATAATCACTTGTTGGGTTCTGCTCTGTGACCATGCTGGTTTGGGGATACAAGTAACAGAGATCGTTTCAGCACCAAAGCAGTTGAGTCTAGCGGTCGAAATGTGCTGGGTGAAGCAGATCCCAATGAAAGTACAGAGAGGGGCACCCTATTGACTGGGAGGGGAAAGTTTAGAGAAGACTTCCCAAAGGAGATGATAACTGAGCTGACTTTGAAGAAAGAGTACAAGCTGGTTAGGTGAAGAAGAGGAGTGAGGTTGAAGGTAGGGCAGTAGTACCTGAAGACCCTTAGATGGACAAACCCATTTGATGTTGGAATATTCCCATGGGCTTGAAACAAGGGGTGCATATGGGTGTGGGTGCCAGAGCTGACTCCAGGGCGATGGTTGCAGTCCTCCTTGTCAAGGGCCATGAGCGACAGAGAGGCTCACACTCCCTTTCCAGTGCCCTGATGTTTCAGAGGGAGCATTACAGGGTTTTAATCAGGGGAGAACATGACCGGATCGATATTTTGAAAAGATCTCTCCAGCAGCAGTGCGGATGACAGACTGGAGGGACGCTTACTTTAATGCTTTTATCATAGCCCAGTGAAGAGAGGAAAGACTCAGCTAAGGGTGTGTTGGTGGGAATAAGTCAGAGGAGGCAGACAGGGGCACTAGAGGTGGGGCATGGCTGGGATGAGATGAGCTGTGGGGGCTGAAGAGAGAGAGGAGGCCAAGTCCCTCTTCACGGCCGAAGGAGAGTGGGTGGAGTAGTTTCCTGGGGCTGCAGTAACCGAGCATCGCAAACTGGTGACTTCAAACAACAGGAATTTATTTTTTAAGTTCCAGAGTCTAGAAATCCAAAATCACAGTGCTGAAAGGGCCATGCTTCCTCTGAAGTTTGTAGGGAGAAATCCTTCCTTGCCTCTTCCAACTTCCAGGGTTTGCCAGGAGTCCTTGATGTTCCTTGGCTTATAGATCCAATCTGTGCCTATGTTCTTCTTGTGTATTTCTTCTCTTTTTTTTAAGGACATCGGTCATATTGGTATAGGTGCCCATTCTACACCAGCATGACCTTGTCTTGACTAGTTACATTTACAACAAACCCTGTATCTAAATAAGGTCACGTTCTAAGGCACTGGGGTTTAGAATATCAACATGTGTTTTTGGAGGACAATTCAACCTATAGTGGTAAATTCTCTGGACCCCTTAAATTCTTGTTCTTTCCATGTAAAAAAATACATTCATCCTATTCCAACGTCTGCCTGAGGCTTGTTGCCAGCTTCAACTCTAAGTTGAAAATCTAAATGAGTCAGAGAGAGAGCAAGAACGAGAGAGAGAGAGAGAGAGAGAGACAGAGAGAGAGAGAGAGATATTGAGATTCCCATTGAGCTGGAAAATAAGCCAGAGGAACAGGTGGCAGGTAGCAGATGGGAGGGGAGAGGTAGAGGAAGGAAAACTGAGGAGTTCAGTTCTGGATGTGTTGAGTTAAGAGGGCTCATAGATCACCAAGTGGAAGTTGGGTACTGCATATTCCTTTAACTTTGTTATCCATCATCATCAGAAAAGACCTCCAGAAACCTTAAGGCCAAAACTGTAATGGCTCTGGGGTCAGGAGTGCACAGAAAACTTTGTGAGACAGGAGTGAGGCTGCCTCCTGTTCTGAGGTAGAACTGGAGAAGAGAGAAAGCCAGTGGGCGGTGGCAGCCAACATGGTTCCTATTCATTGGATATTATTTCTTAGCATTCACCTTATATCAAGGACCATGGGGGACCTCAAGATGAACCAGCCACAAATCCCATGCTTACGGAGCTTACAGTCATGACAGGATTTGCAGCTGGACAGGAGTTTATAGTCCACAAATAGTTGTAGTGCAAGGTAGAAAAGATTGACTGCCAGGAGCTGTGAACTGATAAATTGCTGTGGGACTTCACAGAGAGTAAAAGTGATCTCTTCCAGGGTGTGTGTGTGTGTGTGTGTGTGTGTGTGTGTGTGTGTGTGTGTGTGTGTGTGTGTGTAGGGGAGTTCAGAGAGGAATTGACTTTAGAGCTTTAACCTCCAACATGAAGACTGTGAAATGGGCAAGAGAAAATGTCTACTTAATACACTCCCACACATAGTGCCCTGGCTGTCAGCACAGTGGACACAGCCAGGGCAGCACTGGTATCTTTTCATGTTCAAGGTCACTTTAGACTGTTCCATAATTTTGAACTTGGACAGCCTTATAGCACCCATTCCCTGGATGGAGGCCAAACAGTCTTGACATCTCACAAGAGACCTGCAGAGACAGTCTCAGCTTCCAGGTCAGAGAGTCTTGCTCTATTTCCTGATGCTGACCAGCATTTTCTTTGGGACAGGGGACCTGGTCAGGGACCCATGAGCAATCATCACAAATCCGCCCCACCTCTGGGAGTGTGGCCAGAAGCATATCCTGCTGAAAGTGGCCAGGAGCCTGGTTGATATGTCTAAAGGGCGGACTTTATGGCTGCATTGTGCCAACCTTAATGGGAACTTCTGGAAGAAGCGTAGGTGTATGAAATTGGTCCTTGTCTGCTGAAGACTTCTCCACCCACCCTCAAAAAAAAAAAAAAAAAAAAGGAAAAGGGGAAAAAGTATACTGATAGCAATAACAACATTTCTTTGTGAGGTCTTTCTATGTACCTGAGACTTCTCTGTGCCTCTTACATACATTAACTCATTTAATCCCATGTTGCCCTATGTGGTAGATATAATTAGTATACTCATTTTATAGATAATAACTGAGGCTTAAGAGAGATGGAATAAACTGCAAGAGGATACAGTCTGTTAGAGGTGGTGGTGGTAGGGAGATTTGAACCCAGGGCTGCCGGGTCCCAGAGTATATGGTGAGCTACTATTCTGTGTTTCCTCACCATGACAACCAAAGTGACTCAGGGGAACCACAGCTGGCAGTCAAACGAGTGTGTCCTGAAGCCCCACGGGAGCTCTCTAAGGTCCTGGCTCAGAACTGGCATTAGAGGGTGTCATTCAAGGGCATTGTGGAGCTGATATTTATTCTGAGGCCCTGGCAGAGTGAAGTCCTTGAAGCTGATGGGAGATGTGACCCTGGCTGTTATTTATCTAACCTCCCCCAGAACCTGCTCCTCTCCCTGTGTTCTCAATCTTGGTTAATGATGACGTTACCCAATCGATTGCCAAAACCGGAAACCTCAGAGTCATCCTCAACTCCTCCCTCCTCTCAGGGCCCCTCCTCCATACAATCGATCACCAGGCCTGCAAATTTTTATCTGGTGAACATATCTTGAACCCAGCCTTTCTTCTCTCCATGCCCATGTCTGAGTATGAGACGTGAGCATCTTTTGTCAAAATGATTTGTCACTTCTCTTTAGCTAAAATTCCTTCACTAAAGTCCTTCCCACATTGGACCCCTAAATTCCTTCAGTGACCTTTTCTTCCACTATACCCCACTGGCCCCAGCCTTCAGGTGCTCTTGTTGCCTGAAAATGACGTGCCCATCTGCGACTCTCAGTGTTTTGCAAGTTGTCCTCTCTGCCTCGAATGTCCTTTTTCCATTACAACCCTGGGAAAACTCCTATTCATCTCCCAAGGCCCCAATCATGAGCTTCTTTCTCTGAATTCTCTGAATTTCTCCAACCCTGGGGAATGCTCTCTGCTCCCTCCTCTGTGTTCTGACGCGACTTACTTATACATCTGGCTAACACAAACCGTTCTGTAATTTGTCTGATTATCTCTCTCCCTTCCACCAGACACAGGACTGTATCCGTCTTTCTCTCCTCTACCCTGGGATAGTGCTTAGGTCATAATATATACGAAGTAAAAGGTTGTTGAATAAATGGATGAAAAATCCTGACAGGTTGGTGGTTCACAGCATAGGTAGTCAGAACACACATGTGCACACACACACGCACACACTTGCAATAGAATTGGAATGTCTTGAAATTGGCTTAGTTAATCCTGCCCAGCGGTTCACGTCTGTAACCAAATCATGGAAAATGCTGCTCTTTAGGTAACACGTACTAGCAACAGTCATGAGCTTGTGGATGGCAACATTTAAGTCCCGCCCTTAGGGAGAAAGCAGGTGGTGCAGGGAGAGGAAGAGGGTATAGAAGAAAGCAGGTGGTACAGGGAGAGCAGCTATTTCAGAGCCTTCATGAAAGCTGCTTGGTAAGAACTAAAGTAAAATGCCACAACCAGCATCACTGCCGCCCCGACTGGAGTGTCAGATTTATTTAACACCTCAGCAGCACGCAAACTCCCCCCGCCTCAGGAATCACACTGCCTCCCTGGCCCACGCTGAGGTGTAAATCACTGATGTAAGGCCTTTGCCCAAAGCAGGCTTCCCTTACCAACATGGGGAGTGCTCATGTTGGGAGTGCCACACCAATTCTGAGCGCCCCGCACTCCAGTTCTGTGCTGGGTCCTATCTGTTGCCTTCCTTCATAATTATAGCCACCCGGGGACAGAGTCATCATTGTTCCCATTACACAGAAAATAAAACAGGCTGGGTGAGAGAGAGGCACTCGTATGACACTATGCCGCCTGGGAGAGTGAGGATTCAAAGCAAGATCAGTGTGACTGTAAAGTTGTTGCTTTTTTCACTCCATCTGCCGAATCAGGAGGGAGGAAGCAGCTGGGGGGGGGCGGGGCTTGGAGCCTCAAAGTCCATCAGCGTTCTCTGACTTTGCCAAGAGTCGTCTCTGCCGTTAACCCTCTGTTACACCAACTGGCTTTAGTGCTGATCTCATGCTGCCCCATGTCTGCCTCTTATAATTTCCTGCCCCTCTTGAGTTTGTGTCTTTAGTTCTGGGCTCCAAAATGCGCATGGAGTGAATGCCATCAACCTTCTTCCCATGGCCTCCTGAAACATGGTTCTATGTGTGTGGAGCATATTTCCATGTATATACCTACCTGTGCTGTTTGAGCTATATTAGTAAAAATATACAGGGTCCAGCACAAATAACGCCCCCTTTTTTGTTACAAAATCTTTTATTACAAAACCATAAGCATGTCATTTTATAACATAACAATATGACACTCAAGCACACCATATGACATTTTAGGTGAAATATTTATATTAAAACTATAAATTATTATACCCGTATTATTACCCTAGCAACCACACTCAAGCAGGCCTTACTTCTGCTGGACCCTGTGGACTTCTGAGTAAGGGGAGTGTGGTTCCAAGTTACAGCAGAAACACAGTGTTTTCAACTTGCTAAGTTCTAAATCCCACAATCTGGAAGGAACACTCTTCAAATGAGAGAAACCAAGATAGGACAGGCAGATAGGATGGAGTAGGAACAGAGCCATCTGAGGAATATTTGAAGGAATCAGAAATGTTCGTCCTGGAGAGTCTTGAAATATTTGAGCAGCTCCAAGTGAGACAAGCATGGGACTTAAGAAGAGAAAAATTTATAACAAATGGATTAATCAATAAATGAAGAAAAACTCAAGCCATCAGTTAATGACCTTTGTACATTCAATAGGTATTGTGAGTCCCCTATTCTGTATATCCAGCACTAGAACCTGCGGGGAATGGTTTCTTTGGGTGGCAGGAAGTTTCCATCACAGGAGGAGCCCAAGTGCGAATTCAATGGCTACCTGTCATGTGTAAAAGTAAGGGGATTCCAGTAGTGAATGGATGATTGGAAAAGATGAGTTCTAGCGTACTGCAATTCAAATGTCTAAAGCTCCTAAAGAGAGGCACTGTCATCTTTTGTGCCATCCGAAATACAAAATGCAGGATACTACTACTGTAATTATTGAGTGATTGGCTAAGGCAGCGCACAGCTGTGCTCTCCACCAGCAAGGTAGTCAGGGCAAGTAATAGGGTGACTAAGCTAGTGTTTTTTTTTTTTTTTTTTTTTTGTGGCCCAAGAGAACTAAACGAGAAGAGGGCTGAAATGAAAGCAGAATGGATTTGGCTCGAATTAATGTGCTGACTCACAAGGGGACTGCTCAATGAAATGAGCATCTGAGGGAAAGCTGTCTCTCTGTCCCAACTGGTTCCTTGAAATCTCTTGGGTGCCCATTTCCACAGGACAATAGCCATAGAGCGTACACACTAAAGTACACACACTAGACATAGCCTTAGGGTCTAAAGTCAGAGTTGAATAGAATTATTCAAATTGTCCTCATAACAGTTGGAGTCTGCTGTCTTAACTGGTTGCCCTGCTTCCTAATCTCTTGTCTTCCTCCCCTTGCCCATAGCTCTCAGACTTTCCCAGCAGTTTTCCTATGGGATCTGGGGAATAGCCTTGTCTGTGTTGGGGCCTCCATTCTGGATCACACGCTGAACCTGTCACCCTCTTCTCAGGATGCCAACTGCCATCTAACCTCCACTGTTCTCCACACAGGAACTTTGTTCAGGGGAAAAGATTGATGCCTATGTGCCAGGTGCTGGGCAGGTTATCTATACACCTGACTCACTTTTAGGCCTTCAAAAATCTTTTCTGGTGATAAGGATCTAAGATCTCAGGAAAATTGCCAAAACACCGGCAAGCAAGCGGTGGAGTCCTGTTCAATCTAGGGGTGTGTGTGTATGTGTATGTTTGTTTTCTGGCCCCCCGATCCTATACTTGTCATGTTTCATGGGAAGAAGGAGTCCCCCTGTTCAGCAGCCTGCTCCCTGCTCTCATAGCCATCCCAGGGCAGGATGCGGTCTCCCCACCTTGGTGGCTGCCAGGTGTACTTGCCTTTGCTGTGAGCCAAGAGCTGTTCCAAGGAACTGCTTCCAGCGCAGTCATTTAAAATGCTGTTCCCACTCCTGGCACCGGGTTTGCTTCATTCAACTTGGTGCAGGCAAGAAGGAGCAGACAGCTAGGACAACTGCATCTCCAATTTCTTCTCGATCCGGCAGCTTCTGCCCAAGGGAACAATGTGTTCTGAGGAGCTTCGTGAACAAGCATCACAGCCGAGTGAGAAACTCCACTTTCTGACTATCTATCACGTCTCCTCAGGGTTCATGGTTCCTTGACTGTGGTAAGTGCTCATCAAATAGATGATGGATAATTAAAACAAGTTGGAGCCTCACTTTTCTCATCTTTAAAATGATGGGGTAACAATATTCTCCTACTAGGTGGTGAGTACCAAAACAGCAAACTCATCTATCTTGTCCTTATGCCATCGGTACATACTAAATCTTTGATGATATTATTCTCTCTCCACCCCACCACTCTCCACTTTCCTCAGTATCCTTTCTGGGCCATGGCTGGAAGCAGGGAGCACCTCTTCTTGGAGGAGCAGACTGACTCACACAGTCACTAGCCATTGCACACTTAGGGCCTGCTGCTGGGAGCCCAGGTGAAGATTCAACAGCCAGGATGCTGTGGATCAGGGTACTGATTTTTACTACATACCCATCAGTGCTTGTATAGCTCCTGGTGAAGTTTGTTTCATTTGATATCCCCCACTTTCCCATCCCCAAATCTACTTGACCCAACATTTGATTTGGGAAATAGGGACATAATGGAGAGCAACTTCAAGCTTAGCGAGCGCAGCTGCCCGGCCATAAGACCATGTAGAAACATTAATAGGTCCCATCTTGTTGAGTGTCTCTTGCTCTCTTAGCAGTATTGAAGCCAGGGGAATCTTCCCCCAACATGCCTACTGAAAAGAGCTTACAATGTCTTATAGAGTGAGGACATTCATTCTAGGAGGCTTCAGGGAATATTGCTGCCTAGCCTGTAACAGATCTTATCTTGTAAATGCCCAAAGGGTGAGGGAAGGGTTAGTTTTACATGCTGGCTTCACTGCAGAGCCTAGGGATTAATATGTAATGCATTTGATGTTGATGAAGCATCAGGTCTGTGGCTGGTTTGAGCTGAGAATGATGTTGGCAAGGAGTGAATTCTCGTGTTTACCCGCCTCCCTTGGCTGTCCTGTGAGCATGCATTTGTGTGTGGGCTGAAATGCTGTATCCTGTTCAGCCCTATCTTGTACCAGAAAACTCACAGAAAAGATTGGAGGTGATGGAAGCTTGAGAAAGACCATCATTTTAATTTTTTTTGTTAATGAAGTTATCAGGGATGATATTTTTGTTAGTGGATTTATTATGGTGGGCTCAGTGTTTGTATGTATTTTAATTATTTTGTCCTATGACCTGGTGAAGTTAAAATTATTGTCACCATCTTACAAGTCAAAAAGATCGAGTCTCAGAGATATTCGCAATATGCTCAGCTTCACAAATTTAGAATATGGCAGCACTAATATTCAAATTCTGGACTTTTATATTCTGAGTACATTGTTCTTTCCACCCAAACTCATGCCTCTCTTCAAATACAACTCCTAACAGTATGGATATTATGAGAAGTAAAGCTTAGTTTATTAATATCTTTTAAAAAGTCTTTTATTTTCCAGGTTCCCATGAGCATTTATTTTCATATGGGCATGCATGCATTTTAATATAGTTATGATCATTTCATAGGAATACTTTTGTATTCTATTCTCTTGACAGTTATATGCTTTTCCTGATATTGCCAAATAATCTTTAAAATTATCCTTTACAAGATGGCAAAATAATCCATTGGGTAAATTTCCCATAATTTACTAAAACATTCCTCTATTATGAGCCACTTTGCTTTTTCTCACTTTTTGCTATTATGACTAGTGCTGTGGTAACGATGTCATGTGTACAACTGCTTCTCCCAAAGCAGTACTCTATAGAGAAGAAACAGGGATTGGACTCAGGCAGACTGGGTTTGAAGGCAGGCTCTCTTTCATAGTAATGCTGCAGCATCAGCTAAGTCATTAGTCATTGTTCTAATTTCCTAATCTATCAAATGGGAGTACGTGACATGCAGCATCACCAGCAGAATGACTATAAACATGCCTAGCCCATGATAGATATGTGATCTATTTTAGCCTGACTCTCTACTTTGGAAAAGTCCATAATAGAATGTCAGAGTACATATACCTTCGTGAATTTTGGTACCTACTGCAAAATTTCTTTTCAGCAGGGTTAAAACAATTTATGCTGTCCTTAGCAATGTATGAAAGCACTATTTCACCACAAACTTACAAGCAATTGGTTTTATTATTGTTGGCACCCATAGTTTTGAAAGGGTGATAAGATAGAAATAAAAACCAGCTCTGTGTTTTTGACTTGTGAAGATCCTGGACTATACAGTCACACAAATGAGTCACAAAGCTTTCGAAGGGCAGAGACTGACTATTGGCCAGCAAAGCTTGTATGTTATCCTATATGACTAATCAAATCCCCTTGAACCAAGTGAATGATGGAACACAAAGAATGTATTCTTGACAGGAAATACTATCTGACCTGAGCTTTGGTGTCTGGTAGACTTTGCAAAACCTTCTTAACTGATTTTTTTTTTTAAAGGAGGACTTGTCATCAGATAAAGAGGCTTAACAAGATCCTCTCCCAAATTGGATTTGACATGTGCCTAGCACTTGGGCAGCTGAGCCCTCCCTCCACAGACAGCTCTCTGCAGCGGCAGCCCAGTACAGCAGGGCTTTGCTGGACTTGCTGCTGACACAGCTGCTAATCCCAGACTAATGAGCAGTCCTGAGGTAGAGGGAGCCATGAGCCTGGGTGAGTTAAGGGAAAGTGTGGGGGATGGGGGGGTGGTGCGCAACCACAGCTGCTAAAGCCACAGGCTAGGAGTAGCTGCTGTTTCCTAGGGCAACTGGAGAATGCAGTTTTTCCAGAGTTGTCACTGGGTATAAATTGGGCCAGTACTCTGGGTCCTATCCTAATCTGGTCAGTGTCCTAGAGAGGATGCCAGAGAGAGAGAGAGAGAGAGAGAGAGATGGTTGGTGAGAATGATTTGTTGCCTGTGTTCATTTGTACATTCTATAAACCCACATAGGAAGATAGGCAAAATGGGGGGGGGGCTGTCTTCTGAGGACTTCTCTTCTAGATTGTTCTTGATTTGCATTTGTTTTAATTTGATTTACTTAGGAAAAAGATTGGGTACAAAGGGTATATCGGAGGTGATTTGCCAAGGATGTTGTATTTATCCTGGGATGGCTTTGAAGACCTCAAGTTAAAATGGGAATTTCAAAAAAATACTGTCCTACCTATCGCACACACACGTACAATCACACACAAACTGACATGTGTACTTAATCATGAATCTATAGAGAGTCATGATAGATAGTAGAAATTTTTTTCAGTGTTAGAATACCAGGATTCATGTTCAGTTTATAACAGTGCTGTGATCTAGGGCATATTCCTTAGGCATCTGAGTTTTTATTTCTCAACCTAAAAAGTGAGAATAAGTATATGAATGGCTGAGTCCCCAAAGAGAAAAGCTTAGTGGCCAGTGCACACCTGAAAATATGCAGATTTATACAACAGAGAGATTCCATTTAAAACCTGTCAAACAGCAAATGTGTCTGTATGTGTGAGAGAGAGAAAGAGAGAGTGTGTGTGAGTGTGTATAACATTACCAAGTGTTGGGAAGCATGTTGATCAGGATGAACTCTCATTCACTAATGTAAATGTAAATTGGCAAAAGTACTTATTTTGATGTTTTTAGTATTTTTTACTTTTTACAGATTTTTTTTATTGATTATACTGTTACAGTTGTCTCAATTTTCCTCCCTTTGTCCCTTCCACCCAGAACCCCCCACTGCCTCAGGCCATCCCCAAACCATTGTTCATGTCCATGGGTCATGCATATAAGTTCTTTGGCTACTCCTTTTCCTATACTGTACTTTACATCTCCATGGCTATTTTGTAACTACCTATTTATACATCTTGATCCCCTCACCTCCTCACCCATTTCCCATACCCGCCTCCCATCTGGCAACCATCAAAATGCTTTCCATATCCATGATTCTGTCTCTGTTCTTGTTTGCTTAGTTTGTTTCTTAAATTCAATTTTGACAGATATGTATTTATTGCCATTTTATTGTTCATAGTTTTGATCATTTTCTTTTTCTAAAATAAGTCCCTTTAACATTTCATATAACAATGGTTTAGTGATGATGAACTTTCTTAGCTTTACCTTGTCCGGGAAGCACTTTATCTGCTCTTCGATTCTAAATAGCTTTGTTGGATAGAGCAATCTTGGCTGAGGTCCCTGCTTTTCATGACCTTGAATATTTCCTGCCAATGCCTTCTAGCCTGCAAAATTTCTTTTGAAAAATCAGGTGACAGCCTTATGGGAACTCCCTTACAGGAAGCTAACAGCTTTTCTCTTGCTTTTAAGATTCTCTCTTTATCTTTAACTTTTGTCATTTTAATTATGATGTGTCTTGGAGTGGACCTCTTTGCATCCATCATAATTGGGACTCTCTGTGCTTCCTGGACTTACATGTCTATTTCTTTCACCAAATTAGGGAAGTTTTCTTTCATTAGTTTTTTAAACAGATTTCCAATTTCTTGCTCTTACTCTTCTCCCTCTGGCACCCCTAAGATGTGAGTGTTGGACCTCTTGAAATTGTCCCAGAGGCTGTGCTTTTTTTGGATTCCCTTTTCTTCATTGTTCTGATTTTTTTTTTTTTTTTTTTTTTTTTTTTCTTTTTTTTCCAAACTTTTTTTTTTTTTTTTGCTTCCTTATGTTCCAAACCATTGATTTGATTCTTGGCTTCATCCACTCTACTGTTGTTTCCCTGTAATTGTTCTTTATTTGGATTAGTGTATCCTTCGTTTCTGACTGGGTCTTTTTTATGCTGTTCAGGTCCTTACTAAGTTCCTTGAGCATCCTTATAAACAGTGCTTTGAACTCTGCATAGGCTCTGGGGTTTCCCAGGTGATGCAGGCCAAGGTCAGCTCCCACCTGTGTTCTTCCCGGGGCCACCCCTATATAAGCTACAAAGCAATCTGAGATGGCTGCTACTTTTGCTGGGCGTGGAGATTCTCAGGTGAAGTCTAGCTGTGAATCTAGGCTGGCTGCTGCTAGTGCCAGGCCTGGGGCTGCTTAGCAAGAGTTAAAGGGGCTGGGGACTCACTGAGGCAGGCTGTTGCTTGTTTGTTAGGTTTTAGGAAGTTGTGAAACATGAGCCAAGACCATATGAGTTTTGAAACATGAGCCATATGGAAAAGTCACGGTTAACAGTTTGGATGGACCCATAAGTTAGGTGGGACAGAGTCTCAGGGGATCTCCAGGGAGGGCAAACCAGTGTTAGCCAGATTTATGGAATCTCAGATATGGCATCCACTTGCTGGCTCTGTGGCTCTGTGAGGGGAGGGCTCAGAAATGGGATGCTGGCCTCTGCCTGCCTTTTTGTCCCAGAGAAAGCTGACCCCCAGCTCCCACCTCAATGCCAGACACTTCTTCCCTGTATGTGAGTGGTGCCTTTCAAGCTGCTACCCTGGTGCTGGAGCTTAGATGGTATGAGTGTGAGTACATCTGTGTGTGTGTTCTTTAAGAGGAACTGATTGGGACTCTAGAAGTTTCTTTCACCCACTAATCTCCACTGGCTTTTGCAGCCAGAAGTTAATGGGGACTTTTCTTCCAGACACTGGAACCTGGGCTTGGGAGCCTGGTGTGGGGCTGATATTCCTCGCTCCCAAGATATTGCTCCTAAATTTTTATCCACCCCATTTTGTGTCTCTGCCCTGTCTACTGGTCAGGATGGATGTTGTTTCTTTAATTCTGTAGTTGTTAGACTTCCATTCAACTTGGTTTCTGATGGTTCTGAGTGATGGTTGTTCTATATTTTAGTTGTAATTTTGATGTGGTTGTGTGAGGAGGCATGCTGTTTACCTATGCCACCATCTTGACCAGAAGTCCTACTTACTTTGTTGTCATACAAGTGAATAGTTACACGTTAAAGATGGATGACTTTCACTTCCTAAGAACCAGAAGTTTTATACTTAGCTTTGTCCTCTAACATAGATGTACATAGGAGACATTCACAAGAATTGATACTTTGACATTATTTATACATTTCAAAAATCATGAGAAAATGTAATGTCAATCAGCAGATTGCAAAAATAAGTTTGGTATATTTTTACAATGGTATATGATACAGTGGAGAAACTGAATGTACTGGAGCCAACCTTAAGGAGATCCCATTGATCCAATTTGAGATAATTTGTACACCAAAATAATTAAGGATACTAGTGAGTGATAAACCAGGCAAACACAGTACAGGAATTCATGAATCCACGTGCACAATAGATAGGTAGAAAGATACAAGAGACTCAATGCACAGATTAGACACATACACACATACACGCATTAGAAGGGTACCCTCTTGGTTATATAGAATGCTGTGGGCCGAGTGGTCGGTGTGAAGGGAGTGCTGGACTTTGGAAATCATCATATTGCAGCCATCATGGTAAAGATCATCAGGGAAGAATCATCAGTGGGTATTCCATCTTGGGGGAAATTTTGACGAGAGCAAGATATTTATGTGATTTTAAGTGTCTTCCACATGCTGGTTATTTAGTTGAAAAGAAGAGAAATCGGTAAGTATTGTATATACTGAAAAAATTGGCAACACCTTGACTGAATGATCAAAATGACTATCACTGATAAGGAACAGGCAGACATGGTGTGTTTCCAGGTGTGATATCCAAAGCGTGTATGACTTTAATCTAATCATGAGGAAACGTCACACAGCCCCAAATGAGTAACTTTCTGTTGTAAGATGAAAGAACTATATTCTTTAAAAATGTTGTCATAAAAGACAAGGAAAAGCTGTGGAAATATTACAGATTATCCAAGGCTGAAGAAACTTGGCCACTAGACAGGATCCTGAACTGGAGAAGAGAAAGTTTCTATAAAGGACATTTTTAGGTAAATTGACACAATTGGAATTTGGATGGTACCTTAGTTAAAAGTATAGCATAAATGTAAATGCATGAGTTTGATAATTGCAATGGTTGTGTAAGAAAGTATCGTACTCTTGGAAGTACACATTTAAGTATTCAGAGGTAAAGGGCCTTGATGCAGGCACATTACGCTCAGATGTTTCAGAAAATAATGACACAAACAATGGATCTTAGACCTAAATGTGGATGTTAAAATTATAAGGCTTTCAGAAGATACACAGAGTAGTAGACAACAATTGCTAAGATAAAATTCAGAAAACATTGATAATAAAAGAAAAAGAAGTTATAAATTAAACTTCATAAAAGTTAAAACAAAACCTGTGATCAACAAATGATATTATGAAAAATGAATAGGTAGACCTGGAGAAAATATTTTCAAAACACATTTTTGACAAAGAACTGGTATTCAGAATATGCAAGAACTCCTTCAACTGAAAAATAAAATGACAACTGCATAAAAATAGGCAAAGGTTTTGAACAATGAAATACGCATCACAGTAGGGGTTGGTGAGGATATAGAGCAACTGGATTGCTCATATAGTGAAAAATAGCATAACCACCTTGGAAAACAGTTTGGTAATTTTTCATAAAAGTTGAAATATACCCACTCTGTGACCCAGCAAGTCCACTCCTTTATCCCAAAGAAATGCAAACCAATATCCACAAAAAGCACTGTGTAAAATGCTCATAGCAGTCTTGTTCACAATAGCCAAGCAGTGCCAACAGGGCAAATGTTCATGAACAGTGAGAATGAATTAACAAATTGTGCTATGTTCATACAATGGAGTACCACTTAGCAGTAAAAGGAACCCATCTACTTATACAGAGAACAACAGGGATGAATCTCAGATAAAATGCCTCACCCCAAATGGGCACAAATGGTTGTGTACTCTGTGAGTCCATTCATACAAAATTATAGAAGAGGCAAATGTGATTTAAGGTGAAAGATCAAAACAGTGGTTTCCCAGGGTGCAGGGAGGGTGGAGGGGGAAAAAAAACTGGAAAAGAAGAATATTTTCTGTAGAGATGAGACTGTTCTGTATCTTGATAGAAATAGAGATATAGGATGTATCTATTTTTAAAAAGTATAGTTAAAATTTATGCATTCAAATGTATGTAAATTTTACTTTAAAGCACGATTGTCAAATATAATATTTAAGTCCAGGGAAAGAGGAAGGGTGTGATATCAGTACAGGTGAATCAAGAATGACTGAATATTGATAACTGGAGCTGGGTGATAAGTACATGGGTGTTCATTACACAACCTGCTTACTTGTATACATTTGATCTTTTCCATAATGAATGCTTTCCTTAAAAAAGCGAGCTGCTGGTGATGTGCAATATGGTATTATTTATATCAGGTTTGAAAACATGTATTCAGAAATATACATTATTTGTAGGTACACACTTTTTGTAGTAAATGTTTTCTTAAAAAGCATGGAAATCATAACACTAGGTTTGAAATTAATGGTTACTATTGGGTAGCACAAAAAGAAGGATACAAAGGCCTTTCTGCTATTCTGTTTATTCATTAAATTATTCTCTGTACCTTTTTAGGCTGAAATATTTCATTAAAAGTACAGGAACCATCGAGGGCCTCAGGCACTAACCTAACAGTGAGAGGGGACAAGGGGTGTTTGTTACTGTAAAAGACGTAATATTAATTTGTGCCCTGCTCACCTTTCAGGTGAGCACCAATGAAATATTAAATGGAAGAAAGTGCTGTGTAAACTGTAAAGCATAATCAGTGCAGAGACTTTTGAGGAAAGCGAGAGGGGCTTAGAGCAATTTTAGCACATTGCGTTCCTAGCTGGGTAGCTCCTTGAAGGAGCGGTCATGCCTTACATGTCTCCACATCTCTGGCACATAAAATAATACCTGATACATTTGAAATGCTCAACAACTATTTATGGATTCTATCCCCCCCACCTGTAAAAGGCTGTGGGGGGACATCTAGAAGAGGTTAAGATTGTTTTAATAAGTAATAACAAAGGCTGATATGAATTATATTTCAAGCATCCTATAAAGGCTTTGTCAGAATTCACTCATTTAACCCTAACAGCAGTTCTATGAGCTTGGTTCTGTTACTATCAACCCCATTGGACAGACAGCTGGTGAAACTGAGGGACCAACAAGCTAGATTACTTATCCAAGGTCACCCAGCTAGTACTAGAAGACAGGGATTTGACCCTAGAGACTTTACGTTTGACTGTGAGACCTATGGCTTCTTAGGATCAAGTGACTTTGGAAACAAAACCCTGGTAGTGGGTGATACTGAGATACCTGTGGACATAGAGAGCAGAAAGGGGGCTTTCAACTCAGGGAGAAATGGCCCAAGGAGACACCCAGAACAGATGGTCGTGGTTTCTGGGAGCCCTCAGCCCCTCACAGATGCACATCCCTTTGGATGAGATTCATCCCTGCTGAGTCCCATTTTCCCGTCTGTGCTGAGGTGTCTGTTTGAAGCTTTCAGCCACCCTGGAGGGCTGGAGTTCCTCTGGGCCGCAGCTGACAGCGTCTGGAGATGACTGCTCTGGATAAACAGAGCCAGCCCTGCTCCTGTTGCCAAGCAGAGTGAACACAATGTGTTTTAATAATGAATGAATGATTAATAGCAACTGCTTTGGAGAATTATGATGTGACGAGCCTTACCGTACCATGGAGCCGAGTATAAATGATGCCGGAATGCATAATCGGGATGTTAGCATCTGTTACAAACTGCATTATAAACCAGGCTCCCTAACGCTGCTTATCCACACCTCCCTGACGTGTTATTATAACACCTCTCTTGAGAACGGATTGGGGGGACATGTAATACCTATTAATCACCAGTGGATTAAAAAAAGAAGAATGTTAACTTAAGGTAATGTTAATACATGCCTCTCCCTCTTCCTGCCATTGCTTTGCATTCTACCCTTTGGTGCCCTGCAGTGACTGGGCTCCCTGTTCTCAGGATGAGCGAACAGTAGTCTGACCAGAGGAGGCTTGCAAAACGGGTAGCAAATACCTTTACCACAATCCTGGCCCCTCAAAGACACGCCCATGTGCTTTGGCTCCTATAAGCCGTGTCATCCGTACCCACCTTGCATCTTGCTTCCCAGTCTGCACTCCAGGTCTCTCTGTATTTATAGTTCCCAGGAGGTGACAAGCTCCTTTTTGGATGTAGCCACTACTCTTTCTAGAGCATCATTCTCCCTCCTCTGCCAGGCTACTTTCCTGCTCATCCTCTAAATCTCAGCTGAGTCTCACCTCTTCTACCAAGGCTTACCTGCTCTTTCTCACACTGTTTTTTCCATCAGAGGATGTATATCACACTGTAAATATGGAAATTGCTTCTTTGGCTTCTCAGTCTATGGATGGCCCTTGGAGAGCTTGTCTTACCCACCTCTGTATTCCCAGAAAGCACTCCAGGACTCAGGATGGGGCATAGGATAAGATGTTCACAAATGAAAGAATAAGTGTTCAAATGATAAGAGACTAAACTTCTGGGACCATTTAGAGGCATTTCATATACAATCTCATTCTAGTGGGACTAATTAAATCTATCTACGCATTGAATGCCTACTATATCCTCTTCTAGGTATTGTAAATAGAGCAGGGATCGTAGCAACCTGGATCCCTGCTTTGGCAGAGCTGGCATTTTGGTTGAGAAACGCTTAGGGGGAGAAGCTTTGCCAGCCCGTGAGCAATCTGTCTCTCAGTGCCCTCCCCTTGGCACATTTCCCTCTTCTCTGAGGTTCAGCTCAAGTGCCATCGTTAAGAAGCCTTCCGTGTCCATCCTGGAAGAAGTTGCAGTATTTCCTTGATTCTGAGATACCCACTCTCTCACATTTTATCCGTTCTTGTTGCTTTTTCATTGGGAATTTACAATATTGATGTTTGAACCTCTATATGTTCACTTAATGTGATAAAGTTTCCCTTCTCTTTAAGCTATTAATGAGTCCGGAGCTGCCTCACCATCAAGGTGTCTCAGTTATGGAAATAGGAAGTACCTGAGGGCTGTGTTTCCACTGGCTTTGTTCCCACAGTGGATGTGGTGCTCACCTTGTTGTGTCGGGTCAACTGTCTTTCTCCCTCATTAGCCCCTGAATTCCTCAAGGACAACCACATCCAATTCAACCACAATTTCTCTTCAACTTCAAGCTTGCGCCTGCCACCCTGTAAGCACTCATTTATCTTGGGGTAAAGCGATGCAGGACATAACGGAGGAAAGTTCTCCTGCTGTCCACATGATCATCTGGCAACTTCTGGTAGCTTCTATTTCCTATTTATCCTTTCAGCTTCACCTCCAGAACCACCTCTGTAGTGGATAGCTGAGCACAGGCATGTCACATGTTAGTGGGATGATCTGTACATGTTACCATATTTTGCCGTGTGCACTTTTTTTGCCCACATTTTTGACAGAAAAATAAGGATGTGCCTTATACATGGGTAGTACTAATTCCGTATCTATATAAATCTTTTTAATTCTTTTATTTATGCTTATGCGTTAAAAGTATAACCTTAGAAAGCAATAATAGTATCCATAGACAAAATAATACCCTGGAATATGGTAATTGGTTTTGTTTTGTAAATATAAACAAATAAAAATTGAATTAAAAAAATTAAAATGAAAGATTGTTTTCCTGAAAGTTTGGGTCAAAAATGTGGGTACATATTATACATAGGAGCACATTATACCTAGCAAATACAGTACTTTTGGGGCCTCAGATTCCTGCCTTGTAAAATGGAACTAAAAGTGCCCACTTCATGCAGTTTTGTGGGAAGATAAAGTGAGATACACACAGTATCAGTTTTAACACACTGGGTGGCTTAAAACAACAGAAAGTTATTCTTTCACCATTCTGGAGGCTGGAAGTCAAGATGTTGCAGGGCCATGTTCCCTCCAAAGCCTCTAGGGGAGGATCCCTCATTGTCTCTTCCAGCTTCTGGTAGTCCTGGATGTTTCTTGACTTGTGACAATATAACTCCGATCTTTGCCTTATCTTCGTGTGGTCATCTTCCCTCTCCTAGAAACATTAGTCTTATTGGATTAGGGGCTGCCCTACTCCATCCAGTTTGAGCTCATTTTAGCTTAACTAATTATATGCAATGACCCTATCTCCAAATAAGATCCTTTTGAGTTACTGGAGGTTAAAACTTCAACATACCTGCTTAGGAAATGTAATTCAATTCATAACACACACAGTATGTTCTGGTAAATAGTCATCCCCTCCATCCTCCTCCACCCCCAATCATGCCAATTCAGCCCACTCTTCCTGCATTCCACTTCTTGTCTGTGCCTATCTGGTGTATACTGCTAGGTATCTGTTTAGGAAAGTATGCCCTCCTTTCTTAACCAGGCTAGAAGCTTTTTGAAGGTAAAGAGATAAAAGATATCCTTATAGTTACTAAAAGGCTGCTTGACATATCCTGAGTCTCAGTATGTGTTTATGGATTGCTTTGTAACAAAGGAGAAGAAAATACTGATCACATTTTCTTTCACACTGCCCCTCTCCTGAAATTCTTCCTCTGGGTCCTTAGAGGGGCATTGTTATTTTCATTCCATCTAACATCCTCTCTGAGCTGCCAAGAGATAATGAGTTGAGAGAGTTTGCAGGGTTATCTCTCTCCATCTTGACAGCCCCACCCTAAAAGAGGCAGCTGCAACAGTCTTGCCCTCTTTTAAGTCCAGTCTCTGCACCGCACTCAGAGGGCTGTTTCCAAGACACAAATGCGATGGTGCCATTTTCATAAAGATTGAGTCAGGTGCCCTTCTTGTGTGCTTTTTAGGGCTGGGGATGCCACACGCCCGGTACTGTGCTGGGCACAATAATTGCCAGATTCGTATTTGCGGAAAGTTGTATGGATGTAGTTGAAAGAGGTTCAGGCATGGAGTAAAAAATTTAGGATTCAAACTCTGGATCTTCCCAGTATTAGAATTTTGACCTTGAGAAAGAGAGCTAATTTTTCTGAGCTTCAGTTTGCTTATCTATAAAATGAGGCTAAAATGCAGAATGACTTCAGGGTTGTCTGAAACAATGCTGGCAAAGAACTTAGTACCATTCCCAACGCGTAGTAGATGTTTATAATATAACACCAGCTCCCTTCCTCACCTCGCAGCCTGTGCCTTCCCCCCCAATCTCTAACTGCTTCCCCCACACTGTGTGTATTTCCTTTCTACTCTGCGTCTCATTTGCCCTCTTCTTCAGAACTCTTCCTTAGACTGGTTCTCACAGATCTCATTTTTTCGTGATTAAAATAAAGTGTCATGGAAAACTAATTAATATTGCAAAGATGAAGGATGCAGTGTTGCCAGAACCAACTCTCTGCTGAGTGCAAAGCACTTAAAATGAAACCCGCCAGCTTGGCTATTTAGGGGAAAAAGGATTTATTTATCAACAAGAGGGAATACAACCCTTTTATAATGCAGCTACCAGCCTGCCTTTGATGGCACTGCCAGCTTCAAACCCCAGATGCCTACAAAAAGGCCAAGAGGAGAGTTAAATCATGCGGAGGAGACAGACAGAATGGAATCCCCTGGTCTAAGTTGGTCTTGTACGCTGTGCCACCTGGGGCTCCAGAACTCTGTCCAGCTGGCCACATCGGAACTGATGGTGCCCCGGGTTTGGTCACTACCAGTGGAAATGAGCTCTGGAGCAGAAGCCAGAGAGAAGCAAGAGATCATCCTGTGTTATGATCTAATTTTATAAACTTTAAAAAAAATTATTTATTTTAGAGAGGGTAAGGGAGGGAGAAAGAGAGGAAGAGAAACATCAATGTGTGGTTGCCTCTAGCAGGCCCCCTACTGGGAATCTGGCCTGCAATCCAGGCATGTGCTCTGACTGGAAATCAAACTGGCAATCCTTTGGTTTGCAGGCCGGCACTCAGACCACTGCGCCACACCAGCCAGGACTATGATCCCATTTTATACATGGAGACACTGAGGACCCAGAGTAGGACATGCCTTATGCGTTTCTCAAGGCCACATGGTATGGACCATATCGAGGACCCTGAATAATCAGGTGTGCCTTTCTCCAGGATTTTTCCTGTTGCATATAGTTGCTAAATCCCTTGGAGTCATTATTACATTGAACTTGAACCTTTGCATATTCCATCATGAAAATCTCCAAAGGAGAGACTCTGTGGTTTTTATTTCTCTGCATTTGTGGAGCCTAGAATGGTACTCTGTGCACAGCAGGGATTTAATATTTATTAAATTAATTTACTAATGCAGGAATGCAATAACACCACAATTTCCTTTAATGCTCCATGTAATAAAATGGGCTCAGTGGAGGAATTCCAGTAAGATGGGCCTGGACCCATGGCCTTTGGAAATAATTTTTAAGGTTGAGCTAAAGTACCTTGGTTTTAGCAAGTGATTCCTGATCCCAAGTAACATGTGCTGCTGAGGCCAAACAGCAACCCTAGGTTTGAATTGTAGCATCCTCACTAACCATGTAGTTGTGTGCCTCAGTTTCTCTATCATCATCATCAGCCCAACAGGGGTGTTCCGATGATCATGTAGGATTGCATGCCCAGTGAAAAGGCAGTGTAGTGAAAGTAGTCAGAAATGCCTGCAGGAGATGCTGTATGCCTGGCTGTGTAGTCTATGAGTTGATCCTCTGATTCAACCTGGGAATGCTACATGATGTATATGACTGTCTGTATGTAGTTGGCATACAATAAATGTTAGCTAATGTCTGTTATCAGATGAAGCTAAATGACTTAACTAAAGTCATAGGTTGGTACATGGCAGGGAGGATTGATGGCAAGTCCCCTTTGTCCACACTCAGTGTTTTTTATTCCACTGCAACCTTCTACTCAACTAGAATGTCTGCACATTCTCATGGCCACATCTCAGTTCCACTCCCCCTCTCAGGAAATACCAACTTTTTTTTCCCTACTCCTTTTTTCCCCCCAAGAGCCCATTGGACTTTGTGCTTCTCCTCCTCTCGATATCTGATGTGAGGAACAGCACTGCTATCAGATGTTTCAACTGTAGCATGTGTTTTACATCAAAAAGTGACCTCACAGAAGTTCTGGTCAAGATGACAATGTAGGGAAATGTGATGCTCAAATCCTCCCATGTCCACATCAAAATTACAATTAAACTACAGGATAACTGTCATTTATAACTGCCTCAAATCTATTTGAACAGATGTCCCACAAAAAAGGATATAAAGTAGAAGATACATCAAGACTGGTAGGAAGTAGGAGACATAAAATGGGCTGTCCCCATACTCACATGTGGTAGATAAAAATCAGGAGGGATATCTGGGCTGCCAAGGCCTCCTCTTATGAGCCAGGGGTCCCAGACCCAAACCAGACCCTACAGCCCAAGGTTCCAGTGCCAGAAAGTTCCCATAACTTCTGGATGTAAAAATGAGCAGGGATTTTATCTGAGTGAGACAAAGGGCTCCTGGAGTCCCAGGCATTTCTCTTAAAGGATCCACACATTGACTTATTTGGATTAACTCACTAGCTTTGAATATCGGTGCTGGGGCAGTAACTCAAAGGTGCCAGGGACATACAGGGAGGAACTGAATTGTCTGGTTTCTGGACAAGGACTGGAAAGGCAGCTTTCTCCTAGACAGAAGTGCTGGAAGAGGCCATTATTCTTTTGCTGAGCCCTCTCCCCACAGATCTGGCAGGTGGGTGCTGTATCTGAGCCTCCATCCACCTGACTCATACTTTTCCTCACACCCTGGTGATTCCCTGAGACCCAACTTGTGGGCCCACCCTAGTTGGCCTGTCTTGGTTCATGCTTTGGACTTTGTTAAATCTCTCACACAAGCAGCATTTGGCTATGGCATGCACACTACTTCTCACTATGTGGCCCTAGGCCTGCAGTAGCTGCAGCCAGCCTTGGTTCACAGCTTGGCCTCTCCTGGTTACCTCCAAGCCAGCATAAGTAGAAGCCATCTGCAGATTGCTTTGTAGTTCATGCCCAGTGCCTTGGGAAAAAAACAGGTGGCAGCTGATCTTGGCTTGTACCCCCTGGGAGGCACCAGAGCCAGCACATTTGGTGGACAGCCTCAAACCATGTCAAAGCAACACTGAATCACCTCTACAAGGGACACACTCAAAGGGAAGTCTTGGTGGGCAGCAGAGCCCTGCTGAAGTAACTCCTGCTCTGTTGGGTGGGCTGCTGCAAAGCTGATCTTCCACAGTGGTCTCAGTTCTCAAAGCTAATCAGCCTGGGGTTAAATCCCTCCATTCATATGCCAACAGCAATCAAAGCTCATATACAACAGAAGGGTGTACACAGCCCACAGCCCCCGTGGGGGGCACAGCAGGAGTGCCCAGCTCAGACGAATGGGGAGGCTGTGCCACTAGATCCTACAGGACACCTACTATACAAGACCACTCTACAAAGCCCAGGAGATGTAGCAGCTCTACCTAATACATAAAAACAAACATAAGGAGGCAGCCAACATGAAGAGACAAGCAAATGTCCAAATGAAAGAACAGAACAAAACTCCAGGAAGAGAACTAAACAAAATGAAGACAAATGATCTACCAGATGCAGGATTCAAAACATTGGTTTTAAGTATTCTCAATGAACTTAGAGGAAGAGTAGGTGAAAGTAGTGAGGACTTCACCAGACATACAGGAAATATAAAAACTTTTTTTTTATATTGAAGACTCCATTAACTGAAATGAAGACTACATTACAGAGAATCAACAGTGGAGTATATGAAGCAGAGAATCAAATTAGTAATTTGGATGATATGGAAGGAGAAAACACCCAAACAGAACAGCAAAAAGAAAAAAGAATCCAAAAAAATGAAGATAGTTTAAGGAGCCTCAGGGACAATTCTCAAGCATATCAACATTTGCATAATAGAGGTACAGGAAGAAGAAGAGAGAGAGAACAAGGAATGAAAACCCATGTGAAAAAATAATTATGGAGAACTTCCCTAACCCGTTGAAGGGAATAGACATATAAGTCTCAGAACTGCAGAGAGTCTCAAACAAGATGAACCCAAAGAGGCCCACACCAAGACACCATAATTAAAATGCCAAAGATCAAAGACAAAGAGAATCTGAAAAGCAGTTAGTTACCTATAAGAGAGCTTCTATAAGACTGTCAGTTGATTTCTCAGCAGAAACTTTGCAGGCCAGAAGGGACTGGCAAAAAATATTCAAAGTGATAAAAAGCAAGGACTTACAATCAAGATTACTCTACCCAGCAAAGCTATCATTTAGAATCAAAGGACAGGTAAAGAGCTTTCCAGGTAATAAAAAGCTAAAGGAATTCATCACCACCAAACCAGTATTACAAGAAATGTTAGAATCTGCTAGAAGAAGAGGAAGAAGAGGAAGAAAGAAGAGGAAGAAGAGGAAGAAGAGAAAGAAGAAGAAGAAGAAGGGTAGTAAAATATGAATACTAAAATGGCAATAAATACATATCTGTCAACAGTTACTTTGAATGCAAATGGATTAAATGCTCCAATCAAAAGACATATGGAGGTTGAATGGATAACAGAACAACAACTTTACATATGTTGTCTACAAGACACTCACTTCAGATCCAAAAACACAAACAGACTGAAAGTAATGGGATAAGAAAAGATATTTCACTAAAATGAAAACAAACAAAAACCTGGGGTAGTAATTCTTATTATAATGGACAAAGTAGACTTCAAAACAAAGGCTATGTAACAGGATACAAGGAAGGACCCAGGAATTCCACTTCTGGGTATTTATCTGAAGAAATCCAAAACACTAAATAGAAAAGACATATACATCCATATGTTTATTGCAGCATTATTTACAACAGTCAAGATATGGAAGCAACCTAAGTGTCCATCACATAGATAAGTGGATAAAGAAGAAGTGGTGCACATATACAATAAATTATGACAGCCATAAAAAAGAGTGAAATCTTGCCATCTGTAACAACATGGATGAACCTAAAAGGTGTTGTGCTGAGTGAAATAAGTCAGGCAGAAGAAGACAAATGGCATATGATTTCAGTTATATGTGGAATCTAAAAAACGAAACAGAACAGAGATAGACTCATAGACACAGAGAACATTTTGGTGGCAGGGAGGTTAAGGGGAAGGGTGAAAAATATGAAGGGATTAAGAAGTACAAATTGGGCCCTGGTGAGTGTGGCTCAGTTGGTTGAGTGTTGTCCCACAAACCAAAAGGTTTCCAGTTAGGTTCCCTAGTCAGGGCATGTGCCTAGATTGCAGGCTCAGTCCCCAGTTGGGGTGCATATGGAAGGCAGTCAATCAATGTGTCTCTCTCATATTGATGTTTCTCTCCATCTCTTTTCCCTCTCTTCTCCTCTCTCTAAAACCAAAAATTAAAAAAAAAATTAAAGAAGTAAAAATTGGTAGTTACAGAATAGTCATGGAGATGTAAATACAACATAGGGAATATAGTAAATAATAATGTAATAACTATGTATGGTGTCAGATGGGTAATAGATTTATTGGTATGATCACTTAAGTAAGTTATATAATGTCTAATCACTGTTGTACATCTGAAACTATAATATAATATTGTATGTCAACTGTAATTGAAATGTAAAAATTAATTTAAAGAAAAAAGTGACCTCACCAGGTAAAGGGAGGCCATCCGCACTGGCTTCTACAGGCTGAGTACTGTAATCCACCATTCATGGGTGACTTAGGTTGTTGGGGGACTTGTGTGGGGAAGACTGGATGTGTTTGTATCTTTAATTAGACTTCACTAAGTGGTGAGAGGGAACTTTCAGTCTGCAGAAGACCCAGTGATCACATGGAATTCACTGGGATTGCCATGGACGCATAGGTTGGGGCTGTGTATCCAGGTGAAGGTAAATGCAAGTGTATAAATAATCCCGGTTATCTGATACTCCTTCTTCATGAAGCATTTGTTCATGCATTCATCTAGTCAACAAGTATTTAAAGGGCATCGTATAATGTTCCAGGTCCTGTGCCTGGGATAGAGCTCTATCATTGAATGCTGCAGACCAAACCCCTACCCATTGGAGTTTATCATCTAGTTAGACAGGAGTCATGGGGGAGCTGATACAGTAAAGGTAAGTCCCACAGGACTTCATTGGGTTGGGGGTAGATTACTTACCCAGTAATTTCTGTCTGAAGATGGAGGGCAGGGGTACGAGCTCCCAAGGACAAAATTGAAGGGTTAAGTCCCAAGCCAGTTCAAGGAAACAAGGGACTCTTCTGATGAGAGGAGTCTAATCACAGAGCCCAAGCAGAGTGGCTTGGATGCAGGATGTGGAGGAAGGTGTACAATTGAAAAGGGAGTGAAGGAGTGGAGGGTGGGACAGATGGCAGCATCTGCCCATTTGTGTATGGAGTCAGGCTAGGGAATGATCACAGTAGCAGTTTGTAAGAAACATTTTGGGAAAAAAAACCCTTTATTATCTTTTAACAGGAGTAAATAAATAAGTAGTGATGTTCCCAAATAATACAGTCTTATCAAAAAAAACCTGATAAATAAATCAGAGCTACACATGTGGAGATGAACATAAACATAATGCTGAAGGAAAAACAGCAAGCCACAGAAATATATAGTAATTCTGTGATACCATTTATAAAAAGTTTGAGAACACAAAAACCAATTTTATATATACAGGGATAAATAAATATCTAGTAAGAGTATGAAGTCATTTGTGGGAATGAGAAAGGCCAAATTGCAGATTATGTGGACTTCTGTGGGTGGAGGAGGGGACAGGAGTGGGCATGAATTGCCACGTGGTGGGTGAGGCCTTCAGCTAGACCGGACATGCCTCATTTCCTAATCTTGGTGGTAGAAACATGGCTTTTTATTGTACTATTATTTATGCCTTTTTAATATATCTCAAATATTGCATAGTAAAGTTTATTTTAAAAGGTGGAAGTAAGGCAAATAATGTGCATTAAGAAAGGAGGGTCTACTTTCTACCCTCCCCACTGCCTTCTAGTCAATTAGGCATCCAACTTGGGTGTCTTCCAAAGCTTTGCTCAGATGTGCCAAATAAGATGGCCCTTATCGACCCACTGCTGATCTGGTAAGCTCCCTCTCCACCCCTTTCAGCCCTCCCCTGGTGCAGTGCAGTGACTTTGGTAGTGAAGAATGGAGTGAGACTTAAGTACTCCTAGGTACTCCGAAGTTCACTGACTCTCTGCCTATAGGGAAAAGCTGTCTTGCAGCCAAAGGAACTGTGTTCCCATCATGACTCAGGGGTGCTGCCTTCTTATTGGTCTTACCAGTGTGTCTGACCTATGTCACCCTGACCTCCAGTTAGTTGTCCACTGATGCCCCTGCCCCTCCCTGTTCTTTTCCTGAGACCTCTTCTAGTGTGTGGGGTTTTTGTCTTAATACTGGCTCCAGGATCAGATCTTTTATACCTGTGCTCACTGCACAGGTCATGACTTCATCTTTGGGATCCTGGTGCCCAGGATCTCCTACCATTTCTGGAATATCCTGTCCACAGCACATCCCTGATTTTCCCCTTTCTGCCCCTTTCTCCCATCGACTCCCATCCCCACAAGTGCAGCATACTATTGAGCTGTTCTAAACCACCTGCCCTACTGAAGTAGGGGAGAGAAATTCCAATTATGCTTGCTTTTCATTCCTACAAGACATAGGCTGCTGTGTCTGTACAGATGAAAACCTGAGGTCCAAATAAATACCTTGATAAAGGTCTCAGCTAATAAAGGGGGCAGAGCTGGGATTCCAGTCTGTGTTCCTCTGTCCCCAATGCCCATGCATACTCTTTCCTTTACATTTGCTGCCTCTTGAACATTGATTAGAAATATGCCAATGAGGATTTTAACTTTTTCCACTTTGATTCAGTCATGATGCGGACTACCTCCAGTGAATATTCTTGAACCTGGTCTGTTACACCCCTTCCCTCTTTGATGTCTTTTCAGGGTGCTTTTCACCTGGGAAAGAGAGGTGATAGAGAAATCTGAGTGTATTTCCTCCCTTCCCTACAACGGCATTTCTCAGAGCACCATCCTCCCACTCTCAGGACCCTCCCAGTCTGTAGTTCCTGGCTGCATAATGGGAAGATCCAAAACCACCCCTAGCTGCTGTCACTCCAGTCTGCAGGCCCTTCTAGGGGGGCATTGGGATATGTTTGGGGACATATTTTGTTGTTATTGGGGTTTATTTCCAGGGGACAAGGGCAGAAATGCCCAGTATTCTCGCCATGCAAGAGAGCCCCAAACAAGGAGGAATTGTTTCCTCCTAACATGCCAGCAGTGCCCTCAGTGAGAAGATTGTTAGACCTTTTGCCGAGGTTCATTGGCTATGATCTTGTCTATCACGTGTAACCCTGTGAAATTGGTCGTCAGACTGTGCCATGATATATATGCCAACAGTGTGATATCACTCTGGTCAGAGGCCTCAGTCGTGAGATTAGCAAGTTGGGGATATGGTCCTGGAGGAGTTAGGACAGCTGGGAATGGGTAGCCTGGGAGCTGCTTGGTGGTAGTAAGGGCTGAATGACCTGTTGTAGCAACCATGACTTCTGGGCTTTCTAAAAGTGAATATTAAAGGGCCATGTGAGTGTATCACTCTAGAGCTGTGAGGTAAAGGCAAGTGGAAGCCACAGGGATGCCAAGAAAGGGGAGAGTAGGTCTGAGAGCTATAAGATCAGAGTGTGGTGAGGGGATGAAACAAGTCATTGAAGAGAGTGATTTGCTGTGATCAGCTCAGCAGCAAATGGGGGCTGGGGGCCCAGGGCTCAGCAGGGAGTTGGGGGAGGCTTATCTTCAGGTGCATGAAAAATCAATACTGCATCTCTCCCTTTTAAATTCAACCCCTTCTAATAAATCAAGTGGAGCTGGAGTGTGGGGGCTTGTCAGTCTGAAAGGCGCTTTTGACTCATCAATTTCCATAGCTAAGGCAGGTAGTTTAAGGGAATCAGATCATTACTGAGCCCTCAGAGATCTGGGGCACTTTTAACAGTTGTACACCTGACTGTCATCTTGGTCTTTACAAAGCCCTTGGGATTGAGTTGAGGGGGGGGGGGCTACTAGTAAGACATTGCATTATTGCTCACTATTTGGCATATTCATACATGTCACTGTGTACCCTCTGTTAGGGTAGACATGGTGTCTGCCCTCATTGTCACTGGGTTCAGCACCTAGGACAGTGCCTTCAGAACTATTGGTCAAATACATGAATGAATGTCTGCATACTATGAAATGGACTCTGAGGAGATAGAGAAGCATATCCCTTTATACTCCTGCCTTCAAAACATTCTTCCTGTTGTAGGAGACAAGGCATGGAGTAGAGGAAGGAGCCCAGGTTTGAGGTCAAGCTGTCCTATATTATAAGCCCAGCTCAGCCACTTTACCATTTGTGACCTGGCCTGATTAGTCAGCTTTTCTAAGCTTCATGTAAAAAATGGTAGCAGTAATGATGGAAGCAAAAGACTCAGTGAGATAATGCATGACGTACTTAGCACAGGGTCAGGTATACAGCAAGTGCTCAGTAAATGGATGCTATTGAAGATGTGGTAAGTATATTGCCAGGGTGTATTCCTGCATGGAGCAGGTGACTGAGTACTTGTCTAGGAGCCAGCCTGTGACAGCATTTTCATTAGTCCAAAGCAAAGGGAGCAACAGATGGACAGTGCAGTGAGCTTTTCATGAAGCTGAGTTTGTTCCATCTAAAGGACATTCCTTTTGTATGAAATACTCTTCCTTATTACTTCTTTTGGCATTACAGTATCATTGTTTTGTGATGTGATAATGAGATTAGAAGGAAGCCTTGAAAATTATATCCTCACCTGGCAAAACAAAAGTTTATGGCCTGATGCTGATCCATTAAAAAATACCAGTATAGGAAATCTCAATACCTACAGAACTCTGATCTTGCTGACTCCGATGTTCTCATCTCCAGGAGATGAAGTGGAAGGAGAGCAGTGCGGAGAAACTGAGGGGACTAAGGCCTCTTCTGGACCACAGAAGTCTTTCCAAGGCAGCAGGAAGGACTTGAACATGGCCTTTAAACATGATAGGATTTGCATTGACAGATAAAAGTATGTGGTCATACTAGGTGAAGGATACAACCTGAGCAAAGGCCCAGGGGCAAACATGAGCCAGGTGTGATGAGGGCTTGAATTGGTGATGTTGGGTCGTGGGGAAGTAAACAAGGGCCAGAAGGCCACTGGGGTTTGCTAAGCCAGGTTATGCCATTCCAAAAATGGGATTTAAAAGGGAAGAGAGCTAATGATTCCTATGGTTCCTATGATTACCTCTCATACTAACTACTACCCTAGAACTGTTCTCCCCAATTATATAGAAAAGTATGAAGGCTTGGAGATATAAAACAAGGCATCAGGGGTCATATAACTAGTAAGTGGCAGAACCAAGAATGCAACAGGGGCTGTTCAGATTCAAGAGGTTTTGAGAGCTAGGGGTTAAATTTAGGTGGAAGGAGATACAGTGAAGTGAGTGAAGTGCTGGGGCTTGAGGGCTGAGAGTAGGAACTCAAGTTGAAGTTCCCACATGATGCATCCCCTCCTTTTGGGAAGGACTTTAATGCAATGGGCTCTAGATGCCATCCTCAGCACTAATGCTCCCTCTGTGGCTGAGAGATAATGTCTTGTTTATCCTTCTTTTATCATTTACAGGGAATGTATATATACAATACCTAGCACAATGCCTGGGTAAATACTTAATACCCAATAGATCCCATTTTCCTATTGTGATAGCTGGGAATTGGTTCTCAAACTTATTGAGTGCCAGTAAATATCTCCTACTTGCAGGTTCTGATTTAGTAGGTCTGGAAAACTAGATTTTTAACAAGCACTTGAGGGACTCCAGTGCAATTGGTCTCAGGATCACACTAAGAGAATCTTTGCTCCGGAAGGTATGCATCTCCTTTTGGGTTCTGTATGCCAGCAATTCAGGTAGATGCCAGCAAAGACTTCCTTAGATACAAGAAATGGAGACAATTCTTGGGCCCTTTAAAAAGGGCAGGGGCAGGCCATTGCTTTAGGGATAGAAGGACCTCCACTGAGGTCCCTCCACTGGGCAGGGACTGAAGAGAATGGGATTCCTCCAATTGATTCTGAATGAAAACCTATAGAAGCTGTGAGCCAGACTCACCCAACACTGCCATTATCAAAAAAGCAGGTGTATGGTTCAATGAGCCCTGACTGAACCACAAAGGGTCTGCTTTGCTGCTAATGCATTTGATGACATTGGGCAGGACTCCTCCCATTGCTACAATTCAGTTTCTGTATCTGAAAATGAAGAGGTTGGAGTCATTGTACCCTAAAGTGCTCAAGCTCCTGAAGCATTTGATGTTAATCCTCACTGTCTCCTTCTACTTCCCCTGAGACAAGACCCTCCCATTGCTAATTTGAAGGGAGCTGTCTATCCTTCCCTCCACAGGAACCTCTCAGCCTAATGTCCTTGTGTGAGCCTAACCTGAGGCATCAGTTTTACAGAGGATGAGAGCATAGTGATTTGGCCAAGGTCATCCCATTGGAAAGTCAGAGAAGCTAGCCATTTGTAGTCTCTGGAATCAGCTTGCCAACACTGAGTTTGCTCCCCTTTGGGGCTGTTGGGGAGAATGTTTAGCATGAGGGAATCCGAACGACTGTTGCATGTGGCTGAGGAATCATGGTGCACGCAGACACCACATTGCACAGCTCTGGAGGCACAGCTGACATTGCAGTCTATGTGAATGGTGCCCCCTGGAGTTGTGTGTCAAATAGCCTGAGTGGGAACATTATATCCCTGGGTCTGCGTGTAGTCTTGGTGGTATTTCTCTCTCCTTTTAAGTGTCTGTTAATGGCTTCCTTTTAGGGACTATCTTTGCATATTATAAAAAGCCAGGTGGTTAGCTCTTTAATATAGCTAAGTCTATGGCTAGAACTATCTTGTATGGGCAGACACAGTCAGTATTTATAGAGTTCATTTTAGCTAAGCGCAAAAGCCATTGGCTTGGGAGTCCAGGATAGTGTCTAGGTAGGGATAAGCCTTCCTTATCTTGCCCTACATCCAAGAAGTTAGAGATTTACTTGGAGATTCTGGTGTAGAGAAAGATGCTTTTCAGTTCCGTATAAAAGCAGAGATTAGGACCTTTCAGAAAAATGCAGTCTCTTCCATCTTTCTCTGAAATAGAAGGCACCTTTTCTGCCACTAAGGCCTGCATGTGACCTGACAAACAGAAGAGCAGCCTGTCTTTATACAAACTGAGAGCATCTCAAATTCTGTACCCTAGCACCTCATTCACCTCACCCTGGTCCAGGCTCTATGATATTTCAAGTTAATTTAACATCAGCTCTGTTAGGTATTGGGGTACAAAAATCAATAAAACATGGACCTGTCTATAAGGACAGACTATTGGAAAACCAACAGGAAGCCCAGTGATTCTGATTGGCCATGAGATTGCTTCAGTGGGGATATGGGAGGTCCAGTGGGGCAACAGGGGAGGCACCTGGTCTGCCTGGGAAGTCTTCCCTGGGAAGAGGTGGCCTTGGAGTTGAAACTTAAAGGGTGATAAGGAGATTGGAGGTACAGAGGGAGGAGAGGGAGAAAGGAAGGAAAGAAGGCAGGAAGGGGCATTGCAGGGAACAGCATGGGCAAAGACCAGAGGCTACAGAGAGCTGAGTATTTGGAAAATCATACATTACTTAGTATGACTGAGATGAAATATCATGGGCTGAGTATGGGAAGAGGGGCTGGCAAGTGGTGAGACAGCCAGAGCATGACGGAGCCTGTATTCAATGCAAAGCAATAAGGATTTCTATCCTGACCATCTTGCAGACCTGCTGAAGAATTTTGAGCAGGAAAGTTACATGATCAGAATTGCATTTTAGAAATATCATTCTGGTGGAAATGTGGAGAATCCACTGAAGGGAGGTGAGGACAAGGGCTGAACGAGCAATTAGGAGGTGATTGCAAGAGTCCAGGTGAGAGATCTGAGATGGAAGGCACTTTGATCAGCTGTCCTAACTCCCTTATATTGCCCCTGTGCAGGGACGTTCCTTCAGCCCTTCCCATGCTTGGGCACACAGCCAAGGAAGCTGCAGTTATTAGGGTGAGAGTGAGCTTCTTCAGGAGTCTAGAGGGAGAGAACTTGTGGGACTTTTCATGCTCCCTGGCCTAGAACCTCTTGCAGAACCAGGGTCTCCCTGGTGGGAACAAATAGCTCCTTCCAAGCCTGGGCTGAAGTGAAAGAGTGCCACTTTGCCCATGGGAGGAAAAGCCCCCAGGCTTCCCAAAGAGTCTTTCTTCCAGGACTGAGCCCCTCCATTCGCAGGTGAGGGGTACCCCAAGTGCTGGGAGCTGCTCCCCTTCTCCCTGGCCCTTGAGCACCTTCCCCACGTTTCTATGGCAATCAGTTCACTTTCCTTTCCTCATTCCTGCCTCTCAGATCTTCTCTTCCTGCATCTCCAGAGGTGCTAGGGAAAGGAACTAATTACCCTCCTATAAATACAACCAGGATAAGCTGCTAGGGCCCCAAAACTGGCTTCTCTTCCTCAGTGCCTCTGTGGTGGGTGGGGCAGTACTAGGCTGGTGGAGTCTGCAGAGCACTTCACCCGTAAGTTTCTTCACCTTCCATAGGCTGGCTTGTGCCCACCTTACCCCAGTGGACTCACAGAGTGGGAAGATTTAAGTTAGCAGCAGCATCACAAACAGCTACTAAAGTGCCAGGCACAAAGCAAGGCACTGGGACGTTGGGGATGAATCAGAGCCTGGCTCTGCTTTCCAGGAACTCACTGCCTAGAAGAAGATAGGAGTGCAACCAATAGTTATGATGGGATGTGTGTCACCCAGGTAGCAGGAAGGAGCCATAGGTCTGCCTGCATTAGGAATAGAGGCTGTAGCAGGTGGCCACCCATATAGCTGAACCATGAAAGAGTTAGCAGATGAAGAGGGCCTAGAGGGTATTCTAGGTAGAAGGCATGGGGCACCAGAAGCTGAGCTCTGAGTGTGTCATTAGAGGGTAGAGCTGGCCCTCTGTGACTCTTGTTCAGAATGTCCTGAAGGAAAAGGGAGATTGCAAAGTGCTGGTGGGACCTGGTTCTGAGAGTCCTTGAGCACACTGTCCTGGGACAGTGTCACTCCCTGGGAGCGACAGAAAGAAGGCTTTTCAGCAGCCATGTGGTCTGGTCAGATGCATGCTTAGGAAAGATCACTCCAGAGAGAGGCTGGAAGCCCTCCCTCTGGTCACTTGGCTTCATTATCTCAAAAAGGATTTGCTTCAGGAACTGGAGCTCCAAAGGAGGTGATGGCAGTGGGCAAGGAATTACAATGAGGATGCAATTAACATCTCACAAACAGAACAGAAATGCAAACACCTCACCAGAAGAGTGGAATTATGCGCAAGGGGGAGGGAGAAAAAAACATCCTTCCCCTAATAGCTCTTCGACTTTCATTAGTTCTGACAGTGAAGGCTGCATGACTGTGTGTTCCATAGCAACCGTTTCCAGGAAGAGCAGCACCAGGAGGAGTAGGTTCTGAAGACTTTGAATCAGTCAAAAGCTTAGCCAGACAAAACATCTCCTGGCTGGCTTCACAGCCTCCTCAGGTGCCTAAGGGAAAGGGTATGATGTGGGCAAACATTCCCTGTGGTGACGGTGGTGACTTGAGAGCAGGGAGCATGAGCAAAGGCAGCCTTCCTGGGTGGGGCTGGATCAGAGGAGAGATGCCCAGGGCCAGAGGTTCCTAAACTGCAGACCCTGGGTCCTGTGACTCCAGGAGATGAATGAGATAGGGAAAGCAAAGCTACCCATAGTGGATTCCTCAACTTCTCTGCACCCTGAGAAGTATTCAGCTGTTTCTCTAGTGTGCCTGCCTTACTAGCTATATGATGCTGGGCAGCATCAGTCTCTGGGGTTCATCTTCTTATGTATCTCGACATCCCAGCATAGTCAGAAGGATAAATGAGATAGCCCATAGAAAATGCGCACCTCTAAAACTGGCTCTTAGTAGGGGCTAACCATGTGCCCCTTGTCCTTTTCCTGTTCAGGACACAAGAAGGTGCTGTGGGAGATGCAGCTCCCACTTGGGATCCTAGCTGGGCCATCTGCAATAGCAGCCTCTGCTGCCCCCTCTTTCCTTCCCTCCTTTTCCTATATTCTTTGTGGGCCCTCTCCACTCTCCCTCTTTCACTTTCTGACTGCATGGTTCAGAGATGAAGGTGTGGGAAGAAAGCAAGTGGCCTTGCTCTTGGCCTCAGAGAGTCAGAAAGCTGAACTGGTTTTTGGGTCCTTTTGGCCTCTGGCCCTGCTGCAGACAATGGGCTGGGGGCCTTGGAAGTGCCCACAGGGAAGACAACTTGTAAAGGAGGAATGCTCCCAGAGCTCCTGCCTTCACTATAACAAAGAGCTGTCTAGAGCCTCTGGGTTCTGAAGCACTGTTCTAGGCACTTGGGATGTGTCAGTGAACAAGCAGACGCTGATCTCTGCTTTCAAGGAGCTTCTTACTCCTGACAGAGACCTGACATAAGCATTGTACACAATACAAGGTAGTTACGAAGTTAGAAAGTAATAAGGGCTTGGGAAAATGAACCCAGTGTGCGGGGGAGGGGTTGTGATGTTTAAATAGGGGTTACAGTAGAGCTCATTGAGGGGCAGTGTGTGGGCAAAGACTGGAAGGAGGGAAGGATATCCGGAGGAAGAATATACTGGGCAAAGGGAATGGCCAGTGCAAAGGCTCTGAGGAGAGTGTGTGGCTGACATGTTTGAGGAATAGCAAGAAGGCTAGTGTGGCTGAGAGGAGTGAGGGGGAGGGTATGGGAAATGTCACGTGGTAATGGGGGCTAGAACGATTGAGCTGCAGGGACAACTTCTGCATATGGTGCCCAAGTGCTGCCAGGGGTCATGAGGGGCTAATGGTCGTCAGCCCTCTACAGATACTTAAATAAAGGCTTTTGCAACTTGAAAAGTGTTTGAAATCCACTTATTCTTGTACCAACTGGGAAACAGCCTCAGTGGAAGAAATGGAACTCAAACGTAGGGCCCCTGGAGAGGGCTCTTTGTACTGGAGAGGCCTTGGAAGGTCTTGGAAGGTCTGGAAGGTCTTGGAGTTGGTGCAGGGCCTGAGACACACGTAGTTCACATGGGCTCACTGCAGAACCCCCACTGCAGTGCGCCTGAACCTGTGCAGCTTTGCCTGTGCTGTTGTCTTCTCCCACCACGGACATGGTCCTTCTCAGTTCAACTTGTCCCTCTATAAAGCCAGCCCCTGCTTGCTTGAGCCAGAGATGCATCCTTTTGTGAAATTTTATAGCACTCTGAGCTCCAGTAACCCCAGAACAAATCACATAGTCTTCCTAAGCCCAAGTTCCATGCTCTGTAGGTGCTGAGGCAAGTTACCTACTCATAAGGTTGAGACCAGGATGAAATTTAACAATGTATGTAATTCCTTAGGATATGATCTGGCATAGGAGAGGTGGTCAATAAGTGCTTATTAAGTACATAAATCATGACGGACTTAGGGGAAATCCTTATCTGTGGACCTTCTAACCCTGTCCATACAGAGAAGGCACTAGAGCATAGTAGCCAATAGTATGGGCTTTGGAATAAAGAAGACCCAGGTTCAAATCGAATTTCTTAACATATTAGAGCCTCAGTGTCTGTATGTTTTAAATGGAAATAATAATGAGATCTTGGGAATTTTAGGAGGATAGAATGGCATACAATGCACAGTAGCACAGGTCCAGCCCCTTGGGATGGGGTCTTGCTGGGGATAGAGAGATCCTAGGCAGTGATTTGCAAACTTGAATGTGCCTCACAGTCACCTGGAGGGTGGATAAAACATAGACTCCTAGCCCTGGCTGGTGTGGCTCAGTGGATCAAGCACCAGCCTGCAAACCAAAGGGTAGCCAGTTTGACTCCCAGTCAGGGCACGTGCCTGGGTTGTGAGCCAGGTCCCCAGTTGGGGGCGCACAAAAGGCAACCACACATTGATGTTTCTCTCCCTCTCTTTCTCCCTCCCTCCCCCTCTCTCTAGAAATAAATAAATAAAATCTTTAAAAAAAAAACATAGACTCCTGGTTTCTAACTCTGTAGGTCTGGGGTGGGGCCCCAGGCTCTTCATTTCTAACCATTTCCCAGTAATATCATGCTACTCACTGTGAAGTCACTCTTTAGAGCCAGGAAGGGTCTTAGACCCTGAAGAGAGCTGTGGTAATAGAAGGAAATGAAGACCATGTATGGGCTCGATGAGCAGACGGTACAGATGGAGGGACACATACCCAGAAGGAGGCCTGTGTTCTAGGCCAGGGAGTCAGCTAACTTCTCACACCTGGGTGGCCAGCTGCTCTCTCACAAGCTCCATCACATGCACAGAGATTCAAAGCCAATGAAGACAGTCAACACAGAACTCCTTCCCCTCTTCTGACTCACTCCTATTTCTTCCAGCTGGATAGCCTCTGGCCTCTGGGCCTCTAGATACACCGAAATGGAGTGAATTATGAGATGCTAAAGGAGAGAAGCAAGAAAACAGAAAATTAAAATAGAGATGAAATCAAACCTGTGTTTCGGTGCTTGGAACTCTTCCTGTAATTTCTCAGAGATGGGTATCATCCTGGGAACAGTTTGGGTCCCCAATACTTGAAAATAGTCCAATGAAAATGAGTGAATTTTCTGTGTGCTGCATAATAAAATCCATAGACTTCAGCCTGATGTTTAGACCCTATGTGACTTGGGCCCAGTCTATGTGAGCCAACCATTAAATATCTTCCCCTATTCCCTGTATTTGCTTTCTATGTTTTGCCCCCACAATTCTTTCCAGCTGAAATGTCCTCTTTCTGATAAGGCCCTAACAAAACTCCATCTCTATTTTTTCTGTTCTAAATTAGGGGTTGACAAACAATAGCCTATTGGCCAAGTGCAGCCCACGGCCTGTTTCTGTAAATAAAGTTTTTGGGAACACAGACACACCCATTCATTTCTGTATTGTCTATGGGCTGCTTTTGCGATACAGGGACAGAGCTGAGTAGTTGCAACGAACCCTCCTGTCTGCAAAGTCTAAAATATTTTCCATCTGGCTCTTTACAGAAGGAGGTTGCTGATCCCATTTCAAATGCAGTGTCATTTTCTCGATGAAACCTGACTGGATCCTACCAAGTTACACTAATCTCACTTTCCTGACATCTATCAGTTCTTTACTCTATGATTTTATTACTTGTCATAATGGGTTTCCATGTATATTTTTATCATTGAATCTGTACGTTTACACTGATGGCTCTTTGAGATCACAAATGTTAGTGCCAGGGCTGGCAAAGGTCATATTAAAAGACATTTCTTAAAGTCGTTCATAAAGCCCTGCAAAGTAGGAGGCACCTTAAATGTCCAAGAGTTGAAAAGGGTCCAGTGAACTACGGTGTAGCCATATGAAGTATTGCTATGCAGCAAATCCAGTCTCTTTCTTAAGGATATATAATAACTGCACAGAAATTGTCCATCACATGAAGTTTTTAGAAAGGCGTCTAACAGGACACATAATACAATCCTCCTTTTAAAGGAAGTAAATATGCAGATAAATTAATTAAAAAGACTAGAAGGAAATATACACTATTTTTATTCCTCTCCAGGTAGAGGGTTATGGGTGGCTTTCATTTCGGTATTTTATTAGTTTATATCTTTTTCATAATAAAGATATATTTGCTTTTAGAACCGGGGGAAAGTATAGGTTATTAAAACACTAGCAGCTGGCGCTGTATTGGCTTTATCACATTCTAACACTGTGGCCTTAAAAATTCTTCTAACCTCGATTTCCTTATCTAAAATATAGGGGAAGTGTGTGGCCTTCTTTCCAGGGTTGTTTTAATTGAATCTTGGAAACAATCCAACAGTCTCCAAAATGCCCTTCTCCCCAGCAGGCTGCTGCAGCAGCCGGGCCTTCCTTGGTGGTGAGATGGGGATTGTCCGGGAGCTCCCACGAGACCGAGCCAGCACCTTGAGACTGAAGCAGAGCCACGCTGGAGCGGAAGGGAGCAGCGGCTGCCTCCAAGTTCAGTAGCAGCGTGCGGTGCTTTCACAACCTACCACCAGGGTGGCTGCTGTGAAAGAAGCCTTGCCCCGGAAGCCCCCAGCTTTTTTTGGGTCCAGTGCACTTCGGCTTTTGTGCCGAAACTTTCATTTTCACCCTGAACTAGCTGCTCCAGCCCAAGAGGCCTGGTGCCTGACCTTGCGCACCTCCCACCGGGTCCTGTTTTCTCACTGCCCCTTGCCGGTCTGTGCCTGCCACTTTCTTTTCCCTTAAAGATCACACCTTCATATGTACTTGCAATGGAGGTTTAGTTTGTATTTTTTCTTAGCCAGAGTCTTTCTGCTCTTCCCTCTCTGACTTGTGAAAAATGTCTTTGATTGTTCTACCTTTCTTCCTCCTCCTCTTCTTTTAGAAGTGGCCTTGTTGTTAATTTTCCCCTCTGATTATTAAGTTAGGGGAGGCAAGAGTCAATGAGGGAGGTCAGTAAAACAGAAGGTAAATTGGTCTCAGGAGGGGGGGCAGTGTAGATGGTGAAGAGTGAATGGGTTGGGATAGAAAGAGACAGAATCCACAGGAGGTACACATGGGAAGATGAGGCCCAGGAAGGGGTTACGATTATGCCCCAAGGTCAGGATATCTAGGTCTGCATTCTTGCCTTTTCTGGGTATATCTCAGTACCTGGATCTCTCTTATCTGTTATAGCCCTTCCCACCCCACCTCACCATTCTCTTTGCCGTCCAGGGATATGTAGACATTGGCCCAGGTCCCAGGCCCCTGCCCAGGGTGGTGCATTTAACAATTCGTGCACACCTGAAATGCCAAGAGGGTACCTGCTAACTCCAGGACTTCTGAGAAGTGTGTTGCACCTGTCTTTGGCCTCAGAACTTGGGGAATCTGGTGAAGACTGGGCCCTAGGATCGAAGGGGCATATTTTATACAGGGAGCAGTGGAGATAAAAGTCAATAATTAAGTCAGTCTGTTACCAGCTTTATAAAAGTGGAGCTGTAGACTGCCTCTGGGGTGCTGCCCCCAAGCTTCTTGGGGATTCTGGGTGCCCAGTCCTAGACAGTGCTTGTGAAGCAAGGAAGGCACCATGGGTTATGCCATGAACTAGCACAAGAGGAGGTAGCATTTACTAAACATGAGTTACCTTGGTTTGTGAACAGCTTATGATGGATAGGGGTGTTTGTCTCCTTCCTGGCCTTGTTTTCTATGTGGTGGGGCAGGGGTGGGAGAGTGGTCAGCAGGTGACCCAGTCCTGATGTCTCTATTCCAGTCCAGACTCTGGATACCTGTGGAGCTTTCCTCCAGCTCTTGTTTTATTGGTGGAGACCTGGAAGCTCCCCCTTGATGTGGTTATAGAGAGAGTTAAGTCCCATTTTTGGCTTCTGGCCTAACCTCTCTCTCTAGACCACATGGATTGATCTCCCCTGGGTTTCTAGGAGATACTGTGAGGACATGCTACCTGAGGCTCAAGAGTGAAGATTATATATACCCAAATGGATATAAGTTTGAAAAGTCTCAGGTGGAACCTACCTCGAATCTTTCCCACAACCTGATAATCTCCTCTCCAGAAAAGCTCCCATCTTCTGCTTGCTTGAGTACTCATGAGGGTTGAGCAAAGCCTGCTGGTGGCAGGCTGTAAGGTCACCTCCCAAGGGGTTATTGCTTTTTCCCTGTGGTCAGTTTGAAGGGCACATTCCTTTGCCCTCCAGCTTAGCTTAATTTGAGAACTATGAACAGTCACTGAGAAATGTATGCCAACCAAACTTGGAAATTGCTTTGCAAACTTTCCCAGTCTCAAGCTGCTTATTCAAAAACCGTGTCCAAGGTACACAGGTGTCACATGCCAGATATCTTTTTCTATGTCTCAGCCAGTGGTTTCTGCTTAGTGTACCCACTGTAGGCCAAGCATGCATGTAATTGGCACAAATCCTGTTAATAAAATTTCATTATTGCCATTGAAAAAATTTGGAGGTTGACTCCCAGAGAGACTCAGTAATTTTACCTGAAATCAAACAGGTGGTTTAGGTGTGTTGGGGCTTCGGGCCTAAACATTCTTATTCTAAAGCCTCTGCCTATTTTTTCTACTTTTAAAATATCCCTTTGTCCTCATGTCATACTACAAAATGGTTGCCAGCTTCTGTTGGAAGATCTACTAGGTTGAGAAACTCACTACTTCCCCAAATGGCCTATGAGTGACTGAGGTGAATGTTTTGCTTAGGCCTATCGACAACTGGCTAAGTCTTCCCTGTTTCTGTGTCCTCTCATCCCTTCTCCTACTCTCATTTGACTTTTGACACTTCTGCTGGCTCTGGATGCATCCCCCGGCTCCACTGCATCCCCAAGGAGCCCTAGGCTGGGAGCTACCTTCTTCCTGAGCTAACCAGTCAGGGATATGTCCTGAAAATTTGCTTCAATAAATAAATAAATAAATGGGGGAGCCTAAATTTTTAGCATTTGCCACTTTCTATGGTATAAATATCCCCACCATTCCCACCGTAGCTGATTTCAAGCCACCAAGGTGACGTCACTGAAAGCAGAGTTGGGCAGAGATGAGTGTGATCAGCTCCCCCCGAGCCGGTGGGGGCCAGCTTCAGTCCATCGCAGCTCCCCCTTCATTGGGCTTGGGAGGCTCCACTGGAGTTCAGCTAATGGATTTGCCATCATTGCGTTCATTTCCTCCCTCTGAAAACACTTTACCTTCTTGCTAAAAGCCTCTGACGGTAATAAAGTCTTTCCCGAGGAACTGGGCCCCACTTGGACTTCTCAGGTTTGAACTGTGGAAAGCAATGACCACCTGCTTCCCTGAGGACCCACTAGACTGAGGACAGCCAACTCGTGCGTTTCTGACACTGTGCCAGGCCCCAGGGGTGTGGCACATGCACACAGAAATTTATGGCCTTTCCCCTGGGAAAGCTAAGGGGCCATGATCAAGAAACAATGAACAATGGCCTGCAGAAACTCAGAATAATGCCACAGCCCAGAAAGAAGTCTCAGTACTGAGTGATAGAACTTTAAGGGACTTTCAAACCATTTAGTTCCACTTCCTCATTTTACAGGAAAAAGCTATGGCCCAGAGAGGGTTAGTGGCTTGCTTAAGATCACAAAACTGTTTAGTTGCAGGGCTGGGATTGGAATCTATCTTTCTTGATATCTAGCAGCTAGTTCTCTTGATGCAGAATGCTGTAGGAAGCTACTGTAGATTCTCAGACAAGGGAGAGATGAGGGTGTCTCTTCTTCCTGCCAGGGTGGCCAACTCATCCTGGTTTCCCTGGGATTATCCTGGTGTTAGCCTTGAAAGTCCTTCCTGCGTTTTGGGAAAGCCTTAGCCCGGGCAAATCCAGACAGTTGGTCAAAGCTAGTTCTTCACTCACAGATGGCCCCTTCATTTACTTGCACCAGTGATTCCCAGCCCAGGCCGTGCATCAGAATCACCTGGGGAGCTTTAAAAAATTGGGATACTAAGGCCCCCTCAAGAGGTTCTGACTCAGTTGATCTGGCGTGAGGCCCAGGCAACAGTGTTTTGTAAGAATTCCCCAGGCAATTCTAACATGCAGCCAGGCCTGGGGACCACTGGCCTGTAGAGATCCCTGGGGGGATTTTCATACAGGTGAACAGCTTGATGACTTAGTGGTTCAGGACTGTTGCCTGCGTTGGTCACAATACTGTGTCCATGGTTTGTCTTCTCCTTAAATCCTTCAAGGGTGGAGTGTGTGACTTCAAACTTGAGATTTTCATTCCCTTCAGCCAGGCCCGCTCTGGCCACAGTCGTTCTGCATTAAGAGCGTGGACCTTAGACTCAGGTTTCTGAGGCCCAAATGCCAGTTCTGTAATCGAGCGCCTACAGGACTCTGGAGAAAATACTTGACCTCTAGGTGCCTAAGTTTTCTCGCCTAAAGTTGCACAAAATACTATCTGAAAGGTACAAGTGGATTAAATAAGTTTCTTGCAAGCAACGTACTTAGAAGAGCGGCTGGCACAAGTAAGCACTCTAAACATTCTTATTCTCACCACTTGGGAGAAGGAACTTTCAGGGTCAAATCAAGCAGTTCTCTAGAATTCTCAATCCTGATTACTCTCCTCTTGTTTTTCTTCTCAGTTTTTCTACTCTTCTCCTCCTGTTTGTTTACTTTTCAATTGCCTTCCTCTCTCTTTCTCAGAATGAGACAGGATAGTAAGAAGCTAAAAAAATTCCTTGGCAAGTGGAATAGGGAAACTGAGACAGAGAGCTGAGCACAATGGCCAAGCAATTTACAGCCGATACAAAAGGTCAGGTCGCCTCCCTAGAGATAACATCTAGGCTCAGTTGCATTTCAGTTCCACGCCCAAAAAAGTAGCAAAAAAAATGTCAGAACCAACCTTAATGACTGAAGACTCCCTGCCCTGTCACTGACCTATCGGTGGAGACCATGACCTTGAAAACACCTGGTCCACCTCGAAAACTGATAAATATTCTACCGAAACCCTTTCCTGAGACCTCCCCTAAGACTCCTACCTGCAAGACAGAGATAAAAGCCTCAAGACAAAGGACCCAGCACACACACTCTCCCTATGGGGAGCAGCACTCACCATTTCCATTTCTTTCTTCTTCCCCCACTCCTTTCCCCTCAGGCATGTGTCTCCTAAACTCTAAGACAATGGGCAGCTGGCAGCTTGTCCCAGGAAAACCCCCTGAACCTGCCCCCAAGGTCCCCTTTTCTCTGACTTCCCAGTGAGCTAAGGCAGCCCAGCCTAGGCTCTCCTGTTGCTTCTTCTGTGCTAAACTCTTCCTTGTTTTACTGTCTGCAGCTTTAATAAATGCATCCTCATAGTCATCTGGACTTGTGTTGTGAAATCCTTTCTACATGAAGTCAAGAACCCACACACTATCAGCTGACCTTAGGCAGACCCGCTTAGGGCCAGGCCCTCTGTCCAGTAACAAGAACACAATAATCAGGACTGTAGGCAAAACCCTCCCTCATGCCGACAGTCTGGTTGTAAGTGTGGGTACATCAGTACAAGTAGCGTGTAAGAACAACCCTCCTCTTTTCTCCCAGAGATCTTTTGTGCTTTGGGGGGGCAGCAGAGAGGAGAGGGAGAGGGAGAGGCTTTGGAAACAGATGAAAAGTGGTTTGAATCTTGGTTTTGCCATTTACTGGTGGTGTGAACTTGGGCAAGGCCCTTCACGTTACTGATGGCTACTTTCCCTTTCTATGAAATGCTTTCTATGAATCAGCCTACTCAAAGGGTTATCAGAAGAGAACCCAAAGGATATGCCCAGAATGGTATTTGGCCCTTGGTAAGTGCCCAGTGAACGTGAGGCCCCTACACAAATTCCATGGGAAACTGGCTGGGTCTCTTCTCTCCCCTCTGATCTCATCTGCCTACATTCCCACAAAGGGGGCAAGGTCACCCCTGGTCCCTAAATACATGGGAGGAACTATTAACCCATTAGCTAGGGCCCAGGGAGTCAGGTTACCTGGGAGAAGGGAGAAGGAAAGGAGGCTTCAAGGATACCATCTCAAGGCCTGCTGTCTGTCTTTGAGATGAAAGTGGGACCTGAAGATCTATGTTCATAATTCAGTTCATCCATGAGGCCCCCATACTCAGGTGACAGAGGGTGCTTCTGGGAATGAAGACCACTGAGAGAAGAGGACATGTTAGAAGATCTGGATTTAAGGGCTGTCCTTTTAGAGTGCCACCTCCTCTCTCAGGTGGCTGTAATCCACTGCTGATAAACCTGACCCGGCTATTGTGATGATGCAGAGAGGTGACACAGGCAGCGACTCTCTGTAAACCCTGAGAGGCTGTCCTCTTCAGGACGATCAGACCCCTGAAGGAGACTCAGAGGTGAACCCCATGTAGGCAGACTCAAGCACCTCACAGTCTAGCTAGAACACATGTGCAGAACTGACTCAAATCTATGATAAAATGTGAAAAGAGATGTAGGTAATAGGGTTTAGAAAGTTATTATTTTCAGGTGAAGGGAGCTGAGAAGTCTTCCTAGATAAGACACTTGAATTCAGCTTTAGAGAAAAAGTAGGGGTTGGCCATGCATCGATGGGTAGAGGGATGCACACACATGTGCAACACACATGTGCAACACACACGTGTATCCCTTATCAGGCGGTGTTCACGTTCGTCCACCATAGTTGTCTGTGGCGATAACTCCCTTCCTGGAAAAGGCCCTCTATATCAATCTGTAGACAGTAAGGAGTAAGGTTAAAGGTTCTTCCAAAGTCTTTTGTTTCTTACAAATAAAACAATCTTCATGCCAGAGGCACACATTTTAAGAGTGGCAAATTTGCTTCCCTACCTGGTCACTGCATTGCCGAAACAATGCGTCTTTCAAAAATGCGTATCTGATTATGTCCCTCTCCTTGTAAAACCCCAGTAATGGCTTGTGCTGTGTCACTGAACAGATTGGTCCACCTGGTGCTAGCAGAGCCAGACACTTTACACTGAGAACTGCAGTGGAGAAATTAGAGTCGCTTTATTTGCAGAGCATTAGCTGAGCAAGGAGAACTCAAAAGCTCAAACTCCCTGAGCTGGGGTTCAGGACTGGTCTTTAAGGGGTTGGGTGAGCAGGTGTGCAGAGACACTGGCAGGGCAAGTTTTCATTGGAAAACCTTGGAGTTTGGCCATTTATGGTAAGGCGCTTCAGCACCGATCTTCCTGGACAATGGACTTTTTGCTTCTGAAAGGATTCCAGTATTAAATTTTCTGTTATGGCCCAGTCCTTTGGTTCTGTGTGTGTATGTTGGGGGATGAGGGGGTGGCAAGACTTTGGCTCTGGGTGCAGCTGGAGGTCAAATTCTTCTCCTCTGCTCATGCCTCAGCTGCCTGACTTGCAGTTCTGGTCTGTCGTCTCTGAAAAGCAACTCAGTATATTATTAAACAGGATGGGACAATTTTGAGTTGGTTCTGCGGTTACCATTGCAGCAAGAACTGCATCAAGTTTAGTCATCAAAACAGGCCCTGCCTACCTCTGCTGCTCTAGTGTTTTCTCAATCGCCAGCTTTGCTTTTTTCCCTTGTACAGATTTGTTCCATGCTGGCTTCTGTGTTTGACATGCCCTTTCCCAAGGTTCCTCCAGAGAAAGTTTTAATTTTCTTTCAAGACTCAGTTTAGACTTCCCAGCCTCTGAGGACTGGTTTTTAAATTACCTTGGAATATTAACAAAGTAACATATCTAACTCTCCTTGGGTTACTTGCGTGTCTAGGTGAGCCTTTGTGAGGGCAGCATCCACAATTTACCTGTCTTTATAATTGAGTCATGGATTCAATCCTGGCATGGATTAGGTGATCAACAAAAGCTTGATGATTAAGTGAATGAATCAATAAATGCACAGGTAGTTTTCGTAATAACAAGAGTACTCACCCATGCCTTCTATTGGGAAGGAAAAAGGAGCCAGCTGTTACACATTGATTATCTAATCTACTCTTTGACATTTTTTCCATGGTATTTAAATGCTTCATCATTGTATTCAAAACTTTGAAATCCTTTGGGGTGCTGTTTCACAAGAAATGGGTTTTTCCTAAGGTATTTAAATAACTGATGATTGTATTCAAACTTTGAAATCATTTAGAGTGTGTTTTCACAAGAGTAGGTTATTTAACCTCAAGACATGAAAGGATTCCCGGCTAAAATCGAGAAACTCAGAGTATTCTGGGATGTTTGCAGTTTGAGGATCAGGTGAGAAAGGTCAAAGACGTTCTCTGAGGACTTGTTGGATACCGAATCAGGTAATTTGGTAGAGGAATTGAAATAAAGAAGTAAAGAGATAGCTTCATATTGGATCAATCTATATATTTGCGCAGTCTAAGTCCTTTATCTGTACTGTTGGTGGCTCTGTTATTCCAGATCAGATTCTTCACTTTTTAGGTTGCTGTGCTCATGGATTCCTACTTGACTGGGCAGAGACAATATCTGAACTGGGTTCTGCCTCATTGTGATTCCATGCCGTTGAAGGCCTTTGCTATCCACCCCATCACTTCTGCTTACCAACCCTGAATGTGGTCTCAGAATCCTTTTTTGCAGTGTTCCAGGTATCTCTTAACCAATGTACTGGAGTAAAAAGTTACTATGAAATAAAATCCATTTTCCATTTCCCTACCAGGTCTTGAGGTCTGGGTCCAGGCCTCTAAGTTCCTGCTTAATGTCTCCTTCTGCATGTCTCATGCATTGCACAACGAAACACTTTGTATACTCTCTAAACTATTTTTCTTCCCCAACCTTCTAAATTGTAGTAACAGGTCCCAACATGCAACCAGTTTAGTCAAACTAGAGACCTATTAGTCATCCTTAAAGCTTCCATTTCTCTTACCCCCACATTTACTTCAACAGCAGTAACATTATATTCACCTATACATGCGAGTATTTCTTATTTGCCTCCCTTGATTCTTCCTGCAGTCCCTTCCCAGTGTAAGCTATCATAATCACTCTCATAACTATTGTAATTGCCTCTTAATTATTTTCGCGGCCACTATCCCTGACCCCTCCACTTTATTCCCAGTACCTAAAAAAGGTGTAAATTAATTATATTCCTAGGAACTTATCCAAGAGAAACAAAAACATATGCCCACAGAAATAATTGTACAACAGTTATAATAGGTTTATCCACAATGGCCAAAAATTGGAAATGCCCCAAATGTCTATCAACAGGTTAATTGATAAGCATATTTTATGTTTATACAATAGAATAGTAATCAGCTAAAGGTAAAGAGACAAACCACTGATACACAGAAATGGATGAATCTCAAAAACATTTTGCTGAGTGAAAGAAGCCAGACACAAGAAAATAATCCTGTATGAATTCATGAATATAAGCTTTTAGAAGAAGCCAAATCAATCTAAGATAATGAGGTCAGAACAGTCATTGCCTCTTGGGGTGGGGAGTTGGTGGGGTTTGACTGAGAAGGGACACGAAGGAACTTTGTAGGAAGATGAAAGTATTCTGTGATAAGGATATGGGTTTCATTCATCAAAACAATATAGCTAAGATTCATACATTTCATTTAAGTAAGCTTAAAAGAGGAAAATAGAACAGTAAAAAAAATAGCAAGTGGGAAGATGGAGAGTAGGTAGAAATATTGATGATACAAGAAGGGCAAAATGTTGATGATTGTTGAGTCTGTGTGATGAGTATGTGGGGTTCATTATACTCTTGGTTATATATGTTTGAAATTTTCTATGTTAAAATATTATTTTAAATATAAATTAAATCACTTCTCTTTGTAGCTTATTTATTTACTTTTAGAGAGGGGAAGGGAGGGCGAAAGAGAAGGAGAGAAACATCAGTGTGTGGTCGCCTCTCGTGGGCCCCCTACTAGGGACCTGACCTGCAACCCAGGCATGTGCCCTGACTGGGAATTAAACCAATGACCCTTTGGTTTGCAGGCTGGCACTCAACCCACTGAACCACACCAGCCAGGGCTCTTTGTAGTTTTCAATTCTTAGCGATTTGCTGCTTTATACAGGAAAAAGCTCAAGCTATGTTCAGCCCCATCCAGCTACTTCATACCTTCTTCCTCCAGCCTCTCTTACTGTGCAGCAGTCCCACTAGGCTATCTGAGAGGTGCCTATGCATGCCAAGATTTTTCTAAGTGCAGGACTTTGGGGTGAGTCATTTTTTTTTTCCCTGATGGAGTTCTCTCATCCCAGTTTTCACATGATTGTTTCTTCTTATCCTTCAAGTCTTCAAGAGGCCCTCCCAAATGACACCTTTTGGTGGCTTGTTTGTCTGTCTTTTCACTAGAAGACAGACTGTGTGAATACAAGCATGATACCTTTCTTACTTGTCATTTTATACTGGATTCTTAGAACAGTACCTTTATTCCCTGTTTTTGAGTCTTTATGTAACAGTGAATATTGTCTTTCCACTCCCTCACTTCCTGGAGCCCTGTGGTTAATGTGTCCTTTTAGGTTGCTTGATTAGCACCACGGACAGCAGCAATTTACAGACTCTGGGACTAAGGATGTGGCATTGGAGCAAAGGTCAGGTAGGACAAGACAAGTACAGGGTGGGGCAAAAGTAGGTGTACAGTTGTTTGCATGGAAAATAATACAATATTTAGTAAATAATAATGCAAGAATAAATTCAGTGTTTCACGTGCTCACAACTGTAAATGTCCTTTAGCCCCACCCTGTATTTTGACATGTTTTGGAGTCTGTCTGACAAATGAATGTGTGTAAACTGAAACTCTAGGAGACTTCTCAGGAAGGCTGTTACCTGGATAGGGTGTCGCTGGTGTGGGTTTAGCAGCCCACTCTTGTGCTGAACATAATCTGGGGCAAGGAGGTATCTCCACTGTCTCACTTTGCTTGGAAGGAGCACTGTCCTGTGAGCCAGGAAGTACAAATCCTGTCCAATCTCTACACTAACAGGCTTCCTGGCTCTGGGCAAAACATCCTCTTTGAGCTTTGGCTTCCTCATACTTGAAAATTGGTACTTCACTGATATTTATATTTCCCAAGCAAAATCATATTGTAAGGGTAGATCATAGATGCCTCAAGTGAAGAAAGTGAGGAGCAACAAGGGAAAGGGCCGAGTGAAGTGCAAACACTATTGAAGAATCAAGAGGATAGATAAACACTGGAAACCACTTGGCTAATCGATCCCTTATCTACTGTTAGCAAACTGTACTAACGAGCACCTAAGAGTATTAATGGAGCTAGTATTCTGTGGAAGGAGAACCTGGCTTACTGCACTTCTGTCTCCTGTGCAGGCCTGCAGCACTCTCAGCTCCCGCTGTACAAGGGGATTTGCTTTCGTCTGAGTCCTCTGCTCTGGTTGCCCATGGTCTGTCTCCTAGGTCAGGGGAGATAAAGACAAACTCTCCTCAGTTGTGGAATGGAGGTACTGCAAGTGTTCGAGTCCTTGTCAGAGACTGACCGAGGAGGAGTTTTGGGCAGAGCATTTTTAGGGAGAAGAGCACATCTACAGCATCCACCTAATTGGTCACACTTGTCTTTAACTCACTTGTGAACCTAGACCTTAAAGGTGGGCCTCTCCCAACGCCAGTGTCAGGCAGGCTCTGAAACCGGACCATCTGGGTTTCAGTAATTTCACTTTTCCCACCTCTGTACTGTTTGACCTTGAACCTGCTACTTCTCTGGCTCGCAATTTTCTTCCTTTATTAACTACTTCTAAACTAAATACTGCTTGTTGTACAGGGCCATTGAGCAGATTATGTGGGATAATGCATATAAAATGTTTAGTGTACAGTCTGACATACAGTAAATAAATGTCACCTATTATTAATGTCACTAATGTGGTGGGATGTTGCCCCAATGGTGGTGATCAGCCTTCGGCTTGGCTCGTGAGCTGGAAAATCATTTAGTCCTCTTCAAAATGCTGTGTTTATCATCAAGAGTCCCACAAACAACAGTAAACAACTGCCACCCCACTTTGCCTTTTCAGAGCCCTAATGGCATGATGTACCAGCGAAGGCCCGGGAAGGTATTTCCATTGTTTTCAGCACAGGGAGCTTTTAGAGGGCCTGATTTTTATGAGAGTGTAAAATGCCTTGTGGACACATTAAACTTAATATATGATCATAATATCAATGGCGCTGCTGGCCTGAGGTAGAAGTGCAACCCAGGGAGAACAAAATTTGGAAGCATAAAACATGGGAAAGAAATGTTATTTCGCAGGGGTTGAGACATGAAGGGGTGGAAATAAAGAGTAAGGGGTATGGTAAGTTGGGAACAGCAGGCACTGCAGGAGAGTTTTATGCATTCCAGCCTGGGTCTGGTGCATGAGAATTCAGTATAAAATTGGAGTAGACCAGAGATATGAGGGTGGACGGGAGGAGAGGGGAGGAGACACGAGGGATAGAAACGGAGGCTATAGCAGGGGCATACCTAGGTTGGGGAGACAGAGAAGATGCAGGGATGGTGAGGAGGTTAGAGACACCTTGGCTATGTGGTCCAGTTTGCCTGATCTACAGTCCAAAGTTTGGATTTAGTACCAAAGCAGTCTTTGACTCAATGTGATTCTGCATATTGACTCAGACTTAACCATGAACAGTCCTTTTAGGGATGGGATTTCTGGAGAATTCTGTTGGCAGTACGTGCCAGTAATAGGAATTATATCAATGGGGGGAAAGTGTCAACATTTTGAGCTCTGAAATGATAAAACTGAAGATCAGGGGTGGTGGTAAGTGCCACATGTAGATACAGTAATAGGATTTCAAATGTTTCAAGGCCCAGAGGAAATAAGATCTGGAAGGATCGGTGGGAGTTCATCAGCCAAGAGGCTGGGTCAAACATTTTTCACCTTGTAAGGAGGCTTGGCTTCTGCACAGAACCATTTGCTGCCAGTGAATCAATGAATGAACAAAGAAATGAATGAATGAATCAAGAATGAGAACCAGGGCATGACCTGTTAGCCCATCTCTATCTATTCTCTTAATGCTGAGCAAAACACATTCACATAACCAGGAGCCAAAAGTTTTTCAGGGCAGTGTTATTCATATTTAATGCAGACTTCCAGCCTCAGAGGAAATAACAGACACACACAAAATTACATGTGCACATATTCTATTCAGAAAATACTAAATATTTTAAAATTCATTTGGAGGATTCCAAACTTTCTATAGATTAATTTTTCTTTTAGCTTGGAGGGAGGACATATACCTTAACCTCCAGGGAAACATCTTCCAAATTGCTCACTTACTAATTCAATAAATATTCCCCGAGGTGCTCGTCAAGTGCCTGGCACTGTGTCAGGTTCAAGAAATACAAAAATGAAGGAGGCAGGGCCCTCCTTATCCAGAAGGCACCTATCTTTTTAAGAAGAGCCCATAGGCACAATTTGAAAAGCACTGATAGTCAGCCTTTGTTTATGTAAACCTTTAAGGTTATTAAGGTGATTGCATATAGACTGCCTACTCCGATCCTCAGATCCTCAATCCCATTTTACAGGAGAGGACATTGAGGCAGGCAGAGGGAGGCTGCAACTCACCCAAAGATGCACAGCTAGTAGGTGGTGGAGCCAGGACTAGTCCAAGTGTTCTGACAACCGATCCTGGGCGTTTTCCACCACTCCCTGGCTGCTGCATCCTGCCAAGTTCTGGCACTGGTATAATGTTTGGATTCACTAGAGGGAGATGAGCTGATGGGATTAGAGAAAAGTCATACATCGCCAGTTTGCTTGATGCCATGAGGCTCCTCTGACAAAGGGATTAGTTGCGATGTTGCTAGTATAACGCAAAATTCCTCTCCTCTGCAGTTCTTAGGAACTTGGTATTTCTGGACAAAGCAAGCAGCATCCAGGAGCGGCAGAAAATGCTATCTCACAAAAATGAATCCCAGTTTGGGCAATGTGTTTTCCCCCAAATCAACAGCAGAGAGAGCAGGTTTGATTCATGGGAATAAATGCCCATCTGCAAGTTTCATTCGCAACCCATCTCATCCCAACTGGTCATCCAGGCATTTACAGGCTGCCCTTGCTTGGACATAGTGAGGAGGAGCTAGGTGGTTGATGGCCACATGTTTTCTGATGTGTTGTGTGATTGTAACACAACTCATACATGCCCTGTATTGAGGCTGGGGAGATGGATTCACGCTTACTTCTCCTTCTTGACCAAACACATCCTAGGTGCTCAGTAAAGATCTTTTGTATTTAAGGAAATAGGAATTAAAAATAGATTGATTTTTATGAGCATTAAAGTCCATAAGTGAGCAGAAATTCCCCAACCCCAAAAAAGTCCACAGGCTCCTGTCCTCTGAGCTCAGCAGTTCTGGTGTTCAGATTAAGCACATACAGGTTACGCCAGAATCCTTACAGCCGAGCAGCCTGTGAGTGACCACATCAGCCCTCACACATGGAGAAGCAGGCCCCTTTGCCACCTCATCTTATCTACGTGAAACAAACATGGTATTAACAGTGCAGCAGCCAAAACCCATGCATGCATTTGAGGTTGTGAAAAATAGCTGTGTTCTGCCCTTTCCTGACTTGGTGACAAAAGTCTGTACTGCAATTTATACATTTCCTGGCAATCATAAATTCTTGTCTCATGAAAGAATAGGAGCTGGGTTATATTCTCTACTTTTTCTTTCTGGGTTCATTCTTTGCTGTCTGTGGCTCAGACCCATAGAAAGGTTATAGAGTGCTCAGTTTTGGGGAGGGGGTCCAGAGTGTAGTCATTATTATGCAACCTCATTTTAGTATCTGTGCTTAGGTGGGATACGTATGCCTTCTTGTAGTCTGTTTCAGACGTTTTCCATGTGCTGAGCACTACTAGGTGCTGGAGACTCACATAGTTGAGGCTCCTACTCTGCTCTCATTGTCCAGAAGGAAACGGGCAGATAAACAGAGAACCTCAATGCATGAAGACGCAGTGCTATTTAAGGTCCAAAATGGACACAGAAAAGGAAGTAATGACCTCTCTGGAACTGCCTTTCTGCAGGTTATCAGCCTGACATTCCTGAAGGAGGCAAATTCTCTACTGAGTTTTAAAGGCCAAGTAGAATTGATGAAATGAGTAAAGGCAAAAAGGGACCGTGGTTGGAAGGAATTGCATGTTTTCTGGCATTTGGACACGAAATGTTACAGTGGATTGAATGAAGGAGAGACGGAACTGCATGACTGTGGGATCTGAATGGGAGGTGGTTGTGAGCCCTGCTGGGGGTATGGGCTTGACCCTGCAGGAACTGAGGGCAGGGCCAGGAGAGGTGGGAAGTAGAGAAGGATCATGTGGAGGGAGTCCGGCAGTGATGGACTGGAGAAAGGTAAAATACGCAGCATGGAGAGACTCCTCCGGCAGTGCCCCCGGAGCAGGGGCCAAAACCTTGGGCCAGTTGCATCTTAGATGCAGCCATGAGGACTCTACTACCATCCTGAAGTTTTCTCTTGCCAAGCCTGTCACCTATGAAAATATTTACTGTGGCATTTTCCTCACTTGGTTTCTTCTCTTAGAACATCACAGACTGTGATGCACTCATTAGGAGGGGCAATTCTGGCCACAAAATCTCTTCCCAGAATTATTTAAATAGAATTGAATTTTCATGTAGAAACAGAGCCACTAAGTGCATTTGGAAATGGGCTCAATATATGTATCTAAAAAAATAGAATGGCTTCCACTGTGCTGCTGGTCTGGAGTTCCCACTTCAAGATCGCACTAACATGCCACCCCTTAACTGCCCAGCATCCTTACGGAAGAGTTCTTTAGAGCATTCACCATCTTCACTCACAGCCCTAATGATGATTCTTGTGAGCTGGGAGGAAAAGGAGCTATGGTTCATATTCATGTGTGAAAAAACTGAGACAGAGCAGGTCATTAATATGCCCAAAGTCACGTAGCTGTTAAGTGCTAGAACTGGACCTCAGACCCGGGTCTTCTGATTTCATATTCATGTACTGACTTTGCAGGTTAAAAAGGGAGTGGGATGTGTTATGAGGTGATAAGTGAATGGGCTGGCTCAGCAGCAGTGATGGAATTCAATCAGAGGAAGGAGAGAATATTTATTGAGCATCTAGGATTTATTCCATTGCACGCTGCTGCCTCTTCTTGGAAGCTGTTGTTTAATTTCCTCATTTTAAAATGACGGGATCTTAAGCCCCCCAAAATAGGAGATATAATGTACTTGATGAGGTCATATAAGTTGGTAAGTTTTGAGTTTATGCCTGTGAAGCAAATTTTAGAAGAATATAGAAAAATGATGTAGCACGTTCAGAAGAAGGGCAAGAGACCTCAAAATCATGACATTGGAGAACAGCTAAGGGAAAGAGGAAGATTTATCTGGGAGGAGAGCGAGATCAGGATAGATATGTGTTGTAGTTAGACATGCTGTGTGCGCCCCTGAGGTGGACCCATAAATCAAAGTGTGGACATTTGATGGATAGACTTCGGTTCACTCCAAGGAAAGGCCGGCTTTCTAGGAGTGAGAGCTCTCTAAAACTGGAACTGTTACACTGGTGCATAGGGAACTCCCTATCTTTGGAGGGTTCAGAACCTTAATTGGAATACTGTGCAAGATTGAGCAGGAGCTTCTGGGTTGGTGAACATGTGGATGTGAGGGGGAGCGGTGTGCTTGGAGAGAGGGTGGAAGTTCCATGCACCTTCCCACATACCTTGTCCTATGTATTCATTCCAACTGGCTGTTCCTGAGTTACATTCTTTTGAAATAAACTGGCAACCTAGAAAGAAATGTTTGTGTTGTTTGAGGTTGAATAATGGTACTTTCTAACCTGGAAAATTACAGATTCTTATCCACCATTCCTTGATTCACTAGAATGTAAACTCCTTCCAGGTGGGGACCATGCTTGCTCCTTTCATAATTTTATTTTCAGTTCCTAGAATATTACCTGACCCGTAATAGTGACAGACTCACAGTGGAGGCGGAAGTGCAAGAAGGTGAGCTGAAGCACGCAAGGCCTCTTAAGACATGGGCTCAGAACGGGCACACCGTCACTGCTGCTGCATTCTAGTGGCTGAAGCAAGTCAGCAGGCCATTCTACATTCAGAGACAGTGGGCAAATGGACTCCACCTCCTGGTGGGAAGAGCTATACAGTCGTATTGCAAAGGGCATGGCTATAGACAGGGTGGAAGGGAATTGGGTCCGGCTTTGTGACCTATGTATACCAGTCTTTTTTTTTTTTTTTTTTTTTAAAGAAAAAAGTCAACTTTATTTTCTTTAAACAATTAAAGTACTTTAAGTTCTCTTCGTTACAACAGTCAATCCTTACCTTAACTATAACAAAACAGTGAACTTTCAGTTGCCTTAAATACCAAAATTCTAATTTTTTTAAAAATTTTATTTTAATTGTTGTTCTTGTATACCAGTCTTCCTTTGAGAGAGGCTATAAAAGATCTTATATACTCACCTATGTGACTGACCTATTCCTGATCCTGCAATGAAAGGTCGTTCTGTGATTTCGAGGTCCAGGGCTGAAGCCTATTTGCATAGGTGTGAGAGAAAGAGGACATAAGTGAAAATTTTCAAGACACCGGATGGAGGCAGGGGAGGAGGTGACCGAAGGTGTTGAATTCTGATTTCTTACAAGAGGATTCTTCATCTGAGGTTGGACAGCACTGCTCTTTGGTCCCTGTTTTCTACCCTAATGCCAAACCCTTCAGTCTATCTCTTCCCATTTCCTTGTTCTTGTGCCTTTCCCCCCTTCACCTGCAAACTCCCCAGGGCTGGATGGATGGAGAGGCAGCTCAGGATAATGTGACAGGAATTACGATGAGAAAGGTGTAGACTGTGTCAAGAACACAGCAAAGATCAAAGTCAGGGCCAGGCTGTGGAATGTTAGAGCCTCAGCTAGACTAGGGATGGAGATGAGGGTGGGAGGTGGTTGGGTTAAAACGGAGCAAGAGATTCAAGGATGTTGTAAAGTGAGAGCTCATGGTGAAGGTCATGGTGAGTATCTCTGGTTTAGACTCTGTAAGGTCCATGAGGGTGGAGACTGTCTGTTTTGTTCCTTCATGTGTATCTGTTCATACACAGAGAAGGTGATCACTAAATATGTGTTAAATAAGTGAATATATGTGTTGAATAAATGGATACCTACATATGTGTCTGAGTGGTCCTGGTAAAATGGTCAGGACTAAGAGCTATTTTCAGTTCAGGGAATTATTAAGAGCTTAGGCTTTGGGGCCTTGTAGCTCTCAGTTAAAATGTCCTGGATATAAGGCATTGTTTAATATCTCTGACTTTCAGCTTTCTGAACTGTGAAAAGGGAGATAATAAGTATGACCTGAAAGGTCATTGTAAGGACTCAGTGAGCTAGCACAAATAAACTGTATAACCCAATGGCTAGCATGCGGAGTTCTTGAAACCTTGTACCTATCGTGATTGATACTGAGCTGGGGGAGTGTAGTGTTGTCAGCTGGGAGTAAATCCTACAGACACGGAGCTCTACTAGGGCCACCGATCCCTCAGGCCTGGAAGAACAGACTTGAGTCTGTTCTACTCTCCTTCAACAAGAACAAGAAAATCACCCATAAAAATGTTATTAACAACACAACAGCTTTTGCTTCCCCAAGACCCAGATGCTCTGTTTCCCATTCAGTACTTCACAAAGCCCTTTGTTTCTGTGGCTTTCCATCTCGAGTCCTTTGAGTGAGTTGGGTAGGGACTGGTGAGGGGAGGAGGGGAGCCTGGAAAATAACTGGGCATTTATGCGTGAAATTTTACTCCCTCCATATTGGAACCAAGTGGGCTTCCAGCCCACACTGGAGGGACATCTGCATGGGCTCAGCCCACCAACATTGTCTAATTCCTATGACAAAACATCCCATAATATTTAAATGTCTTCGAGACAATAGATTTCAGTGATCTGTTTTACCCAGGTACGACTCAATGTACAACCCAGAGCTGCTGAGCCTAATCCAAGCCTCTAGCCATCGTCACCAGTCTTTGTAAGGTTGTGTACCTGTAGCATTTACCTCTGGACCTTTTCACCTATCTGTTGCTGTATAACAAACCGCCCTCCACGTAGTAGCTTCAAATAACAAACATTCATTTTCTCATGAATTCTTCTAACAGGCAGGACTCAGCGAGGCCGTGCTGCTCATCTTACCTCCTCATGTGCCTGCAGACATTTGGAGGCTCAGGGGTTTCCTTTACATGGGTCTTGCCTGGGCTGAGATGGCTAGAACAGTAGGCAGCTAACATCTCTGGCAGGGCTGTCAGCCTTCTTAGGATGGCAGCTCAGGACTCTAAGAGGCCGAAGTGGGTGCTTTCTGGCCTCCAAGAACCTCTATCCCAAATTGGCACAACGTCATTCCCTTCACAGTCCGTTGGCCAAAGCAGTTCATAAGGGAGCCCAAGCGAAGGAAGCATGGCTTCCGTGTTTTGATGGGTGGAGTGTCATGTATATGCAGGGATGGAAAGAGTTGTCAGTGAACTTGTTGGTATAAGAACTACCCCAGTCCTCAGTTTCTGCACTTGTCATCTCTAAGGCCAGTCCTGCTTTCATTTGGATAGAAATTAGTCCTTGCTGACGTGTTACTTTACGGCCCTTGAGGCCTCACCTTTTTTGAACATTATACAATCTCTTCAGGCCCCTCATTTGTAGCAGATCAGGTAGAAGTCCATACAAGGGGCAGTAGCTTGCCCAAAGGTGTGCAGATGGACATTAGCAGTGGGACTGGAACCTGCACCTCCCGACTCCACATCTCATGGTCTTGCAGTTTTGCAGTCATCTTTGGGGAAGACTGAAAGTCAATGAACCCAAGGTGAAGTTCCAGAAACAGTCTCCAGAAGTAGAAGATTTGGGGGCCTCAGGTCTCCAATAAGACTTCTTGGTCATCTTATAAGGTTGTTCCCCTACAACCAGCTGCTATAGAACTTGCCTGGTACCCTGGCATAGCCGAGAGTGGCCTAGGGTGATGGTGGGGTTCACCTTACCCTGGGAGTGGGAGATGTGCTTCCAGAAAAGGTCTCTGTGAGTCTGGTTATGAAGAGGGGCTGGGGGTGAGGGTGGTAGTGCCTTCTCAGAGGCCAGGTAGAATTCCTCGCTACAATGGGGCCCGGGATAGGCCCACACAGGTTCTCAGGAACTGGAACTGTAGAGGGTTCCTCACCTGCCTTTACTCCCACCCCATCTTTTTCTAGGGGTTTTTTTTTTTTTTGTTTGTTTGTTTGTTTTTAATGAGAGCACTAAATGCAGCCTAAGAACCTCTCCCCTGCAGGGCTGTGAGCTCTCTGAGGGCAGGGGCTGCAGCGGTTGTGTTTAACTTAGGGCCCTGAGTGTGCATCTCAGAGCAGAGGCTAAAAAAGTGAATGAGAACCAGCTCCAAGTCTTAGTGTCCCAGGGGCATTTGAACTCTGGGAATTCCAACAAATGAGCAGGGGGCCAAGAGGGAAGTAGGTCTCTGTGGGCAGGATGTTGTGGCTGAGTAGGACTCACCTGCTTGAAAAATTTCCATAAACTCTCCTGGATTCATCCCTGGACACCTGTCCTTCCAGCAGAAACAAATGGATCTGATGAAGGTTGTGTCCTGCGGGGCCTCCCCAAGGGAAGTGGGACATTGAAGCAGACAGACAAGCTGCGATTTCCCTTTTTGCGTCTCCTTCGGGCTTCCTCTCACACCATGAAGATGCAGGTCAGCTGCAGGTACAGGGATTAAAGCGTGTCGCTCTCATCAACCCTGTATGGAACACTTGGCCCCTTTTGAAACAGGCTTCCTTCCTTACCATTGCTGGGCCTCTGAACCACACACGTATCCTATTTGCAGCCCTGGAGATTAAAGACGGAAATTTGACTTTTTAATTTTATTATTCTTGTTCTTCCTTCTTGCTTCATTAGAATGATGTTATTGGCCTAAAATACTATATGTAAATGATGCTCTGAGGCCCATCTGGAAGCCTGGACTCCCTTGGGATATAATTATGCTCAGCAACATACACAAGGGACAGCACAACTGAGCGTCCACCTGGGCATCTTCTGGCAGTGAATCTTCCCATTCTCTCTCAAGGGGAATGGCTGCTGTCCTTCAGGCCTTCCTGAATGTGTGTGTGTGTGTGTGTGTGTGTGTGTGTGTGTGTGTGTGTGTGTGTGAGAAAGATATTACCCACTTTCATTTTGTATGAGCTGTTGTGATAGTGTACTTCATCTTCATGTGTCCTCAGCAGGAAGGGTGTGCATGCCTTTGGAACTGTAAAAGGTCACCCATGACCAAAGAGAAAATCCAACTGTAAGACATTGCACCGTGCGCCTCTTCTTCGGGGATTTAAGGCTTGACCCATGTTTCCTTTCACAGCTGGACTGGGGAGGGATCCACAGCTGGAGGGGAAGAGCACTGAGCTCTTTGTTCCAGCCTTATCCAAGCACACAGGGCTCAAGGCATCAAGCCAAGATTCAAACCGCACCCCTGCTTTGGCCCATTCTGCAAGTAGTCTCTTAACCCCTGGGAGCCTTGGTTTTCCGTTTATGTAAAGAAACTAGTAACCCTCGCTCTGCTTGCGTACAGAATGCTCATGAGAAATCACTGAGTTGGTGAAGGTGACATTCATTCAAGCAAACATTTGCTGAAGGCCCACTCTGTGCGTAGATTAGCAGAGTTCTTATCTTTACGGGATCACAACCTCGCAAACCGTAAATTGTGGAGCACTAAGCAAATGCAAAGTTTTAAGATGTATATAGTTGAATTGATTTTGCATATGAGGGTTTGGGAAAATTCCTGCCAAGCCCAGAGTGTCCAGGCATACCCTCCTGGCCACACAGCCTCACACCCCACACCCCCTTTTTACTAACTATCATATTATTGTTCTGCACCCCACCCCCCACTGTGTCTCACCCCAACCCCCAGCTCCTTTCCTCTTCTGTAATCTCCTTTGCAGCATTCTTTCAGCTCCACTCAACACTTCCCTTTATCACATGCCATTATAATAACCTTTAAAAATAAGCTTATTTATTAAAGCATAGCATATGTACAGAAAATGGAGAAATCATAAGTCTACAGCTTAAAGCATTATCGCAAGAGGATGCAACCAAAAAGGAATCACCTACCCACGGAACCCAGCATCAACAGAATGCCAGGGGCTCCCTCACACCCCCTCTCTCCCTTCTCCCCAAAAGTCACCACTCCCCTAATTTCTAACACCACAGGTTTATTTTCAGATATGTTTTAAGCTTTCTGTATCTGGAATCATATGCTTTGTATTCTTTTGTCTCTAACTCATTTTGTGCATTCTTGTTTGTTGGAACAGGCCATGATGTTGTGTGTGATTGCAGTTTGTCCATTGTCATTACTGCATAGTGTTCTGTTATATGAAAGTACTGATGTTTATTTATTTTTCTGTTGATGGACACTTATACTGTTTCCAGTTTGAGGCTATTATGAATAAAGATGCTGTAAACATTCTTGTAAGTGTCTTAAAGAACAGATTTGCTGAATTATAACTGATATAAATTACCATTAAACTGCGCAAATTTCAAGTGTACAATTTAACAAGTTCTGATGCATAAATTATTTATATATATAAATAAACCAGTATACACACACATACACATATATGAAATAATCACAACAATCAGGAAAATGGACAGATTCTCAGCCTCCAAAGTTTCTCATTCCCTTTTGTGACCCTTCCTGCCTTCCCACCCCATGTTCCACCGCCATTGCCAGGCGACTGTAGGTCTGCTTTCTGTCACTGTACACTAATCTGCACCTGCTAGAATGTTATACAGATGTAATCCATACGGTGTGTACTGTTCTTCTTTTGCCTGGATTATTGCACTCAGCCTAATTATTTTGGGATTTATTTCTGTTGATGTGTGTTAATAGTCTGCCCTTTTCCATTGCTAAGTAGTATTCCATTGTCTGGATATACCACAGTTTGCTTGTCATTCATGTGTTGATGGACATTTGGGTTGTTTCCAGTTTGGGGCTCTTACCAATAAAGCTTCTATGAGTATTCCTGTACAAGTCCTTTGGGGACATGTACTTTCATTTTTCATTAGGTAAGTATAGAGAGGAATGAGATGGCTGGGTCATATTACAGGTGTGTGTACATTTTAAGAAAGCTCTAAATTGGTTTAAAAGTGGTTGTACCATTTCACCTTCCCACCAGCAAAGCATGAGTGTTCCAGTTGCTTGACATCCCCCCAGCACTTGTTGTAGGTAGTCTTTTTGACTTAAGACACTCTGAGAACTGTGCAGTAGAACCTCACTATGATTTAACTGAACACTTCTCTTATGACTGACACTGAGCAGATTATCACGTCTGTTAGTGAACATTTGGGCATATTTCTGTTCAGTAGATGCCTAAGAGAATAATTCTTTTGTCATAGGGACATGATCAGATTTGTGTTGAACCAGGTGCTCCAGAAGATGGACTAGCAGGAGGAACGTTGAAGGCAGGACAACGCTCCAGAGATTGGAACATTTACTGTTTTCTTTTGCTTGTTCTCTTTTGTGTCCTGCATCCCAATTAAATGATAAGTTTCCAAGAAGCAGTAAAAAGCATCACAGCTCTTTGTGTTGCCCGTAGGAGCTCACACCACATGTTACTGTAATTGGGTTGTGGAAAGGGCTAACCCTCTTTGAGGATCACCTGTTTGCTATGAGTTTCTACATTTGTTATTTTATTTCTCAAGCTTGGGGAAATGAGCAATTCCTCAGGGTCTCAGAGCTTAGAATCAGGGGAGATGGAGCTCATTACAAGCCTCGGTGGTGCCAGAGTCCTCATTCTTTCTATCACATGTCTTGTCTGCCTTTGCTCATCCTGACTCTTGGTGCTCAAGGAAGACACAGCTGAGTGGTTGAGCAGAAGTGCATCTGAGGACTGCTGAGAGGTTCTTCTCATGCGGGACTGCTGGCTTCATGCTCAGAGGCTTCTGGGCAATTCAGCCAGTCTCTTCTTCTGTCCTCAACCCAGGATGGTTGGGACAGGATTTCAGATAGTCTCACTGGTATAGCACTTGGGACCTTAAAGAGTGTCTTGTAAATGCCACTGCTCCTTGCCCAAGCTCTCGTGTTTTGAATGTCACTCTCTGACTCTGCAGGACACTGTGAACTTTCTTACTCATTTCACAGCCCCCCTGCCCACCCACTGACAGAGCCCAGCTTCTAGCTTCATGCTTCACATATGGTAGGCCCATTTGGTGTTTGTCCTTGTTGTAGGTCTCTGTTTTCCCACTTCCCATGAGCTCCAGCTGCCTTTTGGAAGGACCAGCATTTGAATCTCAGCCCTGCCCTATAGTAGCTATGTGCCCCTGTGCAAATTACTTAATCTCTCTGATGCTCTGTTCTGTCATCTGTAAAATGATGAAAATAGTAGTGGCTCCCTCCTCAGACAGTTGTGGCAATTGCACAATGAGTGCCTAATGATACGTTTTTGTTATTGGTGCTCTGTCAGGTGGTTGTCCCTCAAGCCTGCCTGCCTGCTTCAGTTTTAATAAGAGCTAGCTAATTCTGGAAGGATGAAAGGTATGATGTGGGGAAGACAGGAGGTGAAGAAGCTGCCTGCCACCCCTGAAGCCGTTCCAGGCTCACAGCTCTCACCTGCAGCACTATGTGATGAAGAAAACTCAGGCTGTGGAGCCAACAATGATGGCTCTGCCACCTGGTAGCATTATGACCTTGGGCAAGTCACCTTACTTTCTCTGAGTCTTGGTTTTCACCTCTGTAATGGGAGGATGGACTGCTTGATGACTGAGTGAGAACACAAATTCAAGGTGTCAACATAGTCTCCATCCCACAGGGAGCCCTTGATGAATGTTTGTTCCACCACCTGTCCTAGCTGGTCCTTTTCGATGAAATCAAAATTCAAGAATGATGTTAACTCATGTAGTAGGTACTCAAACATATTGGATGGATGGATGAACAAAAATGTCTGAAAGTAGAGCTGAAAGAGTATGTGAATTATGAGGAGCAAGGCAGAAATTCTTGAAATCCTTATTATCCAAATAAATTATGACCTCTTTCTTGGACTTGTGTACAATGTGCTCATGAGAAATCCTCACAGCTTTCATGCCATGAGGGATGTGTTTGAAAAATGCCTTTGTCTCCTTTTCTAGGCCCTTTGCAGGTAGACAGTGGTGGTGAGACAGTCATGAAAGGAAGAGCTAAGCGTGTGGGGCTTGGACTGGATGCAGACCATGTCCTGGGGCAGTAGAAAGAGAACAGGCTTATTGCTGCTTATGTGAACTTCTGTTTCTCTGGGCCTCAGCTGTTGCATCTTAAAAATGGGATGATCAAATCTTCCCGGTAGGGTCTGTTTTATGGGGTATCTTAGTGTGCTCAGGGTGTTATAACAAAATACCATAGACTGGGTGGCTTTTAACAGCAGAAATGTATTTCTCACAGTTCTAGAGACTGGAAGTACAAGATCAAGGCCGGTTGGGTTTCTGGTGAGAGCTCTCTTCCTGATTTGCAGATGGCTGCCTTCTTGCTCTGTCCTCACAGGACTAGGAAAAATAAAGATCACCCTCTCTCTTCTTAAAAGGCCACACAGTCCTATTTGGTTAGGGCCCCACCCTTACAACCTCATTTAACCTTAATTACCCCCTAGAGCCCCTACCTATCTCCAGATGTAATCACAGCTGGGATTAGGGCTTCAGCATATAAATTCTGTAGGAACACAGCTCTGTTCATAGACAGGATTATTGATACCAATGTGCTTCATGAATTATGAATAGCTATACCCCTGCAGATGGTGGTAGGGGTAATCTTTTTAAAAGTCTTCCTGCCTTAAGACATTCCTCAGGGTGTCCATTCATTTATTTAACAAAGGCTCATTGAGTTTCTACCTTGTGCCAGGAACCATTCTAGACCTTGGGGTGGCAGCAACAGAGAAAACAGGCAAAAAACCTCATCTTCATAGAGAATACAGAAACCTTCTAGAATACAGAAAACAAAAAGTAGACAAGTCGAATATATAATTTATGAGAAGGGGAAAAGTGGTATGAAGGAAAGTAAAGCAAGGGAGAGAGATTTAGAGTAGTGAGGAATAGTTTAAATTTTAAGTACTGAGGGTTGATCCTATTTGAATAAAGACTTTAAGACTTGAAGAGAGAAGAAAGTGAGCCCTGTGTCTCTTGGAGGAAAAGTGTTCCAGGCAGAGGGAGGAGCCTGTGCAAGTCTCTGAGGCCGCAGAATACTGGGTGTGTATGAGGAACAGCAATGAGAGGTGAGCAGCGAGAGGTGGAGAGAGGGGTAGGAGATGGAGCCAGAGAAGTGCAGTCCAAGGAGCGGACGCACTCTCCGTGTGTGTTGAGGGAGGAGGACAGGACAGCCATAACAAGACAAGCAGGAGAGCGCTTCAGAGGAGCAGGGGAAGATTTCATTTGTTCACTGAAGATCTATGCTCATCTCCAGGAACACCTGTGGGAGCCAGTTCTCATTCCAATATTTTTGTGACTCCAGACACCTCCTCCTGCGAAGCTATGGTTAATGACTGTGGGTGGAAAAAAAATGTTCCCGGTAGAGAATGTAAATGAGATCGCATCCATGCATTATTAAAGGAGTAAATCCATAGCGGGAAGTGAATGTGGGTGGAGCAAGATTAACTCAATGAAACACCTTTACGCACCAACAGGACTAGAAGCGCCTTGAGTGCAGGGCTCATGTTTGGGACACCTCTGTGTCAGCCCAAGTTACTAACATAGTGCCTCGAACAGTATAGGTTTTGCAAATGTGTTTGCTGAAAAATATAATCTCTCCAAGAGGCATATATTAGGAATGCAAAGAAAGGAGAGGGTATTCTCTTGATAGGCAGCACTCCACTATCCCCTTAAGTGGGAACGAGGCATGGCCACAGTGCAGAAGGATCTTGCAATATGCAAAATAAGTAGCATCGGAACTGAAAGAATATAGAGCTGGTCCTCAGGGTCCCTAGGGAGCGACAGATAAAGTGTTCCAATTGGTCCAGGGAGGCAAAGATAAAGGCTGACTATAGAATCAGGGAAAGTTTCTTCAAAGATTCTCAGTGAACAGAGGGGAAGGCGTGTCCATGGTAAAAGTGCGACAAGTGATGGTGTAAAATCCATGGCCGTGTAACCAGGCAGGACTGTCTGGAGAGGTGCCAGTGAATTTCAGTGACTGGGAAGTGCAGGTGGACACTTGGGGGTGTTGAGAGATTGGAGGCTGGGGGCAGTAAACTTTGCTGATACCTAGTCCTCCATGGACAAGGTTTTTCACCAATGGGAGGAAAACAGGAGGCTGGGTGAGGCAGGATAGAAAACTGCCCCCTTTTTAGGTGTTGGACTGCACTGTCACTATTCTTATTTTTGCTTCATCATCAGGTATTGTTAATAATTTCAGGGCTCTTCTTAATATTTCACTGGAGCACTCTGTTTTCCCCTTTAACATGTATTTAGAGTGGTTTGCCACATTCCTGGGTAATTTTAGTAAATCCAAAGGCCAGTTTTCTTTTTACAACAGTCTACTGCTTGGATTTTATTGGGAAAATCAATAGGAAGAAGGCAGTTGCTGAAATAGAAATTTGCTTTATAGCAAAATATCCAGGAACTCGTGCATTCCTCTTTAGATGGCAGGAGAGCGCCAGTTGCGTGTGTACACATGTGTATCTGTTTAAATGAAGAGAACGGCACTGAGCCACTTCCTTTTAACCACTGTTCTTTGAGAACATGTTCTAGTGAAGTCTTTGCAAAAACTGTCAGCTGTTCACTGCACACTGAGCCTTTTTTCTTCTGGATTTGAATCCCAACTCAGCCACAACCTCCATGTGTGACCTGGAAGGGACCACTGCCCTTCTCCAGGCCTCAGTTTCCTTGTCTGCAAAATGAGGCCGATGGGCACAAGTGCTCTTGAGGTCTCCTCCACCCTTGCCGTTTAGGGTGTTGGCAAACACAGAGAAAGACTTGCCTGTGGGCTGCAAAAGCCACAGAGAGAGTAAAAACATCCTTATGCCATTCAAAGATAGCACATTGAGAAACAACAAAATTAATTAAAAGACCAACTTCTATTGAGTTAGCGGTGAGTAGAAAAGCAATAACATGATTGTTTTTGGAGACCTTTCCAACTGAAGATGAAAACAAACCCCAGATCACAGAGAGCCTCCCCTGGTTCTAGTTTAGTCGCTGCAGGAAGGAGACTCCTCGGCTGGGAGGGCTGCTCACCCCATCATTTCTAAGGCAGAGCACGGATCATCTCTGCAGCCGGGGTCTGTCTCCTGCTCCCTAAACCACCAGACATTTACAGAAGTGAAATTAACTTCATGCATGGCTAGTAGCTGCACCTTCAGCTGCCACAAGGCTCCTGGTTCTCATTAAGACTTCGGGGCAGGCATGCTGCTGTTGTTGGAAATATACACCTTGACTTGGACTCCAGGGGTGAAAGGGGCTGAGGGAGGCGGGCTGCCTTCCAGCCTCTGCAGAAAATACCTTCAAACTGTTATCGCTAGACTCCAAATCTGGTACTTTCGCAGCAGCTGCCATCAGTTACCATTTGCTAGACCTCTCCTGGGCGCTGAGCCCTCATAAATGAACCTTTGCAGAGACTGTCTCTAACCCTCAGAATTCTATGAGATCAAACCCACCATGTGCATTTCACAGCTGAGGACACCGAGGCTAGAAGGCGAAGCCACTTAGACAAAGTTGTGCATCTGGTGTGACGGACATGATCCTGGGCAAGGTGGCGCCACCGTTTTCTGCTCCTGCAGGCTTGTGTGCTTTCTGAAGCCCTTTGAGATATGTAGTCTCGTTTGATCCTCACGCTGTTCTGCTGACATACACAAGGGCAATGTTTTTATCCCCATTTTATTGCTAAGGAAACTGAGGCCTGGAGAGACTAAATAATGCCCAAGGCTTATGGTTAAATGACTAGCAAGTCAGGTCTGATACTCAAATCTGACTCTGTCTCCTGCACATTCTTTATACTCTCTTACTTATAATTAACAGTGGGGTAAAGGATATTTAATAAGAAAAGCATTTCTCTGTAATATAAAGTTGTAGGACGGGAGGGAACCTTAGAGAGACTCTAAAGGGGGAGTTGGTCCTCTGAGGTGTGAGGAGGGACTCAGTGGATCCTTGAACATTTATATGGCTGTAAATGTAAGTGTCTCACGCAGCAGCGAGAGTGTCCTCTGGGCCGTGCAGTCTGTGACGGGAGGGCTTGTGACTTTCTAATGCATGGGATGTCTGGCCACCCACACGGTGTTCTCACATAGCGGGTGCTCAGAACATGTTGGTGAAATTAATCAGATTCTTAAGAGTATCTACGATGACACGGAAAACCACGAGTGCACGCAAGGGCAGTGCTAAGTCTCAGAAATCACCTCTCCAGCTTGCTTACCTTCCAGATCCAGACTCAGAGGCCCAGAGGGAACAAGGCATTAGCCTGGGGTGCACATGAGGCAGAGTGGGGTCTTGGAGCTGGGTCTCAGGATCAGCCAGGGGTGTTACCCTGGAGCACAAAGCCTCTTCCACACGGATCCCAGAGCCTACTGCAGTGAGAACAAGGTGCTGTCCACTGGAGGCCCAGAGGCCCCTCATTGGCCAGCTTGGAACAGCTTGCATCAGCAAGTCATTCTCTTCTGTGCAAAAGGAAGGAGCTAAAATGCTTGAGAATGGAGATTCTCTTAAGTAGGTTAAATACTCCCCCACTCCCCAGCTTCATTTACACTATTTATTTGCTCAGTAGACTGTGGCTTCCCAGATAGTACTCAGGTAAATCTCAGCCCTATCCAGGTGTGAATGAATCTAAGCCACAACAGACTGGGGCCTGAAATCAAACTGGTGCTATATAACACTGCAGGGTCTGAATGGGCCTCAGGCCTGCGCTGCATGACCCCCCTCCCTGGCCAGGGCTTGCTCTGTCTCTGGGAGTCACTGCAGACCCAGCCTGCTAGGCAAGAGGCAGTAGGAGCGAGCCCAGAGCAGAATTTCTGGGAAACGAAGAATTTCTCTCCTCACTCTGGCCATTTCTCTTCTGTCTGAGCCCTAATGAGCTTTTAGTGCCCAGAGGGAAAGCAAATGGAAAGAAAGCAGCCCAGAGTTGCTAATGCTATAGACAGTAACCACCCTGCAGGCACGCCTGCCTGCCTCTGGGGCCACCCTCCTGCCCATGGTTTGCCTAAAAGGAAGCAAGGGAAGGGAAAAAACAATGTCCTTTTAACTCTATAGCAGGGAATTCTCTCCAGTCCATTTGTGCAGGTGTTGGGGATCCTGAATGAACACTTTCTGCCTCATTAGTTGTTAAATAGTATTGAGATTAACAGGGCTGGTTGAGGCCCGGGATGGTGGTGCTGGGTGGAGGTGGTGGGTGATGATGATGGTGGGGTGATGATGAAGAAGGTGCAATGTGGAAGGAGTGGTGGAGGGGGTATTGGTGTTGGTGGGAATGGGGCAGTAATGGGTGGGAGTGATGGAGATGATGGCGTGGGACTGGGTGGTAGTAATTTGGTGATAATGATATTGTTAATAGGGTGATGATAACTGTATTTGAATGTAACAAATTACCCACAAACTTAGCAACTTAATACCCATTTTGTATCCCAGATTCTGTGGGTCAGGCATCTGGGTAGCCTCACTGTGTCCCCTGTTAAATGTCTCACAACACTGAGACCAAGGGGCTGGCAGGGCTGTGTTTCTCACTGGGGGCTCTGGGGAACAATCTATGTCCAGACTCCTTCAGGTTGTTGGCTGCATGCTGTTCCTTAAGGTTGTAGGACTGTGCTCCCGTTTCCTGCCATCAGCCTGGGGTGCTGTTGGCTCCTGGAGTCATTTCACACCTTTTCTTCTGCTTTCCATTTCTTCCTTCCAGCAATGGCTTCACATCTCTCGAGGCTGTGCCTTCTGCCACATCTCTCTGACTCCAGCTGGAGGAAGTGCTCTGCTTTCAACTGCACATGGGATGAGGGTGGACAGTCCAGGATGCTCTCCCTGTTTCGAGGCCCATGGTTAACCCTCATTGCATCAACAAGGTCCCTTTTGCTATGTACCGTAGTCACAGTTCTAGGGATTAGGGCATGGGAATCTTTGGGGAGAGTGTTCTGTGGTGATGATGGTGATGGTGGTGCACTAAGTGCTGTCACTTCTGATGAAGATGTCCCTACCCCATTACCAGATCAGGTTCACATTGGCTCAGGGCCTGGGCTGGGCTGAGCCTACAGGAGGCACAGAACTAGGGGACAAGGCTGGGTTGTAGGCTGTGGAGAAGGGAAACCATGCAGGAGGGGATGAGGCAGGCAGTGTACTTGTTACCTTCACCAATGCTCTTGGCCTACACCTTGACCCCCAAGGTTATTTGTTACACATCTGTCTCCTCCCCCCCTCCAAAGTATTCTGTAAGCTCCTGGAGACAGTGATGGCTCTTACTCCATCCTTCCTCATAGCTTTGAGCTCAGAGCTTGTTCTTAGTGGAGAGAGAAGTTACAGTTGGTGAGTGTGACCAAGTGCCACACATCCTGATATGTATTATCTAACGGAGATATTCATCATGGTGCCTGCTCTACACCTGAGGAAACTGAGGCACAGGTAGGTAATGTTACTTGCTAAATGTACACCACTAGCAAACTGCAAAGCTGAGTTATAAACCTGGCCTGTATTCTGTTCTGCAGCAGTGGGCTGGCTCCCACTGTAGACGTTCAATGGAGCCCAGTCACCGGCCGACTGGTGAAGAATAGGGAGAGCACGCCAGAGTGTGCCCCACCTCATTGCTTTTCATAGCGCCAATCTGGGGTTCCAAGACCGCGTGCAAGGTGGGCGGGGGCCAGCAGTTGGCTACAAGGCAGCTCTGTTCCTCTGTCACTGAGTCTTTCAGTGCATTTATTTGTTCCAGCCAGTTTTAGGTAGGTTTTCTCCAGATTTAACACATAAAGCAAGCATCATGTTTGGCTGTGGGTCCTGGGAGAGATGGGAGGGAGGCTTTAATCAGTCAATGTTATTCCTGCAGAAGGCTGTGTGTGTGAGAGAGATCCTTTCTCTGGCAGCTGCCACTGCTGTGCCTGCCACTCAGAGGGCCCCCTGCCCTGCATCACTGGAGGGCATGCTGAGTGGCTGATTATTCTCCCTGGCGCTGGCATCCCTCCCTTATCTACAGGTCCCAGCCTAACCCCCATATCCAACATACTCCCCCCACCGTCACCTTCAGAGGGTGGGTAAAGCCCCCGCGTGTCATACGTGTAAGGTTTGTTAAAAACCATCTTTCTTGTGAGCGGTTTAAAATTGGCTGAAAATTAAGTTGCCATTGTTATTATTGGTATTAGTATTATTTAAGAGCAGAGACATACTTTGAAAGGTATCCCATTGTGGTGATGGTTGAACAAAACCAGTTGAATTGTACACTTCGGTGGGTGAGCTATGTGCTATGTAAATTGTATCTCACTGAAGTCGGTGAAAATAACAAGATCCAACATAGGAGAGACTAAAGTTGGAGCTGTTCTGGTTGGGTCAGAGCAGGCCCAGATTGCCAAGCCACCCCCACCCCCACCCCCACCCCCCACGGAGACTCTGGGCTCTCTGATTGCTCTTCATTTTATTACTAAGGAAACTGAGACCTGAAGGTGGAAGGTGGAGTTTCCAAGGTCATGCTGTCAGGTAAAGACTGAGCCTCGTCCGGAAGATTTGTCTCTTGACTCCTGGTGTGACCCTCTTTCTCTCAAGTCAGGTGCTTCCCTGATAAGGGGCATGGGAAAGGTTGGCCAGCTGAGCCTGGAGAAACCTAGAGAGGAGAGGAGGCAAAAGAGGTTAGATTGACCCAAGGCCCCTGAACCTGTGCAGGGATTCTGTGCAGTCTGGGTGGGGAGGGGACAGGCGATGATGCATTCTATGGAAGCTACATCCCCGTGACCCTCTTTACCCATCACAGGGCCCAGCTCAGCTACACTCCTAAACTGTGGCTCATGAGAACTGTGGCCCAGCTTCCAGAACTGTGGGAAATAAGTATGTGCTATTTTTTAAATCATCTGGGCTCTAGTATCTGAGTTGACAACACAGCCCCTTAGCTGCCAATCTGGTCCAGACCTTGAGGCTCAATTGTAAAATCTGGGTGCCTGAGCATCATTGTCCTTGTGTCTGAAATGGGACAATAATAGCCCCTCATGCTTGATGTGAGGCTTCAAGGGGTCAACGCAGGTAGAATGCTTGGCTCAAAGTAGGCACACACAGTCGGTAGCTCCCTCATCCCCATATCCCGCCCCTGGAATTCCCCTGGAAATGATACCTCTGCTCTTCACCCAGTTAAATCTGGGGGCCTGGAACTGAGGTGACAGAGAGGCTCTGACTCCTAAAGTGTCAGGGCAGAGACTTCAGCTTAAACAGCTTAAACAGTCCCCTGGGGAAGTCCCGGGCTTCTCAGCCAAGACCAGAGCTCACAGCCGCATCTCTTGGTGGGAGCAGCTCCCACAGCCTCGCCCCAGCTGGGAACCCAGGCTGAGGAACACTGAGTGGGCCTGTCGGGATGCCACCCGGCCAGGCCTTCCTGGCTCACCTCCGCTTCATGGGCCTGCATACAGGGCTCCTCCACAGAATGTCCTCACCCTGCCACTCAGCCCATTGCTGCCACCACCTACAATGAGCTTCCATCTTCCTAATTTCCAAATCTCAAATTTTGGGGAGATCAGCTAACGTTTTATGACCACAGAGGAGTAAGTGGATAAGTCAGTAAGAAGTCTGTACTCCATTTGTTATGAGATTTTCTTTGTCTTTGGTTTTGGTTTGTCTTTGCCAACCTCTTAGGTTCCCGTGAAAGGTTAATGCTGTTAAGAAAAAGGTTTTAATAAACTTTATTACTAAGTTTACTAGTTGTGGGACCTTGGGCACATGCTCGACCTCTTGGAGACTCAGTTTCATCTTCTAAAAAATGGGAAGATCAACTCACCAGCTATTGCGGGGCTCATCAGAAGCAAGGATTGATAGAAATGGCCACAAAACCCTCTTTATATTGGAGTTCCAAAATAAACGCACCTGTCAAAATGTAAAATAAACATGAACTTTGACCCAGAATATGTCAGCAATCTCTGTGGATAGGCAAGCAAAAGCATACCAATATGTGTTTATATGTATATTCAAAACTGAAATAGTGCAACTGCCCCTTATCAGCCCATGTTTACAGTGAGACACCGTGAAACAGGTCCCAGGCGATGAAAAGGTACTTCAGATAAATCGTTAGCAGAAAAAAAGAATATCAAAATACAAAGCTGTGCGTGTAACACAGTAGCTGCAAATGAAAAAAAAGGAGCCGGTCGCAGATACTGGCACAGCTGCAGAAATGCAAGGGCACATAAAATCCTTCTTTACTGGGAGAGTCTGGAATAAACTGCTAACAGTGCTTACCTCTGAGGAAATGGATTGGGGCTCCAGGTGTGGAAGACAACTTCGACTTTTGTTTTCTATCTTCCTGAGTGTTTGAATCTTTGTACGGTGTCTACATATTACTTTTAAATGAAGGATAGACCACAGGTGGATAAAAATCGTTAAGTGCTTTTCTAAATTTATGGGCCCTAAGATATTTATCAGGAAGTATCACATTTTAGTTTATCAAAATGAAAAGAAAACTTGAAGTGTACTTCATCGTTTCAGTTGCCGCTTGCTGTGTTACAACCCACTTGAAAACAGCGGCTTAAACGATGAGGGTTTATCGTTTGTCATGACGCTAGGAGCTGGCCAGGCAGCGGGGGTGGGGGTGGGGGGGCCTGGGCTCAGCTGGGACGGCTGAGACTGCGGGACCTCCCTCACCTCCTGGTCTTTCAGCTCTGACTGCCCCATCATGTGAACTCCAGGTTCTGAGAGGAGAAAAGAGAAGCTGCAAGGACTCTCAAGGCCTAGAGTCAAGAACGTGTCACTCCTGCCACACCCTTTGGTTGAAGTATGTCACAGAGCCAGGCCAGGCCAAAGGGGGTGGGGAAAGAGATCTCACCTCCTGATGAGAAAGTTGGCAAAGAATTTGTGGCCATATTTAATCTACTGCTTTAATGTTATCGGCACAGTTGCAGTTTGCATGACCGAAGTCATTATTTTTATTAGTGTGTTTTGCCCTGTGATCCCCGGGCCACAGGACAAGATAGACTTGGCTTAATAATTTTTGTTGAATGAATGAATGAACAAATGAGTGGCTTCAGTCCCTCTGGCAGCCTCTTTGCTCTTCAGATCTCATCAATTGCAGGTCAGCCTGCCCTGGGGTGCCATTGATGGGTAAATGGCCCAGCACTGGAGATGAGGGTGCTGGCAGACTCATTTTCTGGTGAGAGCCAGCTTCCTGGCTTGTCACTCTCTTGCTGTGTCCTCATGTGGCTGAGAGAGAACATTTCTCCCTGTCTCTTCTTATAAAGGCACTGATCCCATCTCGAGGGCACCTCCCTCCTGACTCAGTTCCCTCCCAGAGGCCCCACCTCCAAACCATTACACTGGGGTGTTAGGACTTCAACATGTAACTTTTAGGGGGACACAAACATCCTGCACAAAGCAGTGTACTGGATTCTGTGCCTGAAGCTATTAACCCCTGTCTGTCTGGGGCTGTATTTGGTGCTGGGGAGCAAAGCAGCACCTGGGTGCCTTTGGGCTGAGACTGGAAGCCAGCCCACACCTGAGAAAAGTAGCCCATATTCAGGACATCCTTCCTTGCTCACCCACTTCCCTACATTCTGCTCAGGGAGGTTGCGGAGCATATCCAGTGTTTTAGGTTTGGGTGGTGGAGGCTAAGTTGAATCCAAAGCCTGGAAACCTTCTGCCGATGAGCTAGGCAGGCTGGCTGAGGGTAGAGCTCAGGCTCTGGCCAGACCACCTGGGTTTGTACTTGGGGATCTTGCCATATGGTGGCTGTGTGTAACCTTGGCCAAATTAACCTCCCTGTGGCTTGGTTTCCTCTTCTGCAGAAAGGAGACAAGAGCAGTACATACCTCCTTGTGTTATTGAGGGCATTAAATAAGCTAGTTCACACAAGAGTTGAGAACAGCGCCTGGCACGTGGGGAGCACCTGGTAAATGGGAATTATTTCACTGTTCCATCAGGCTGCTGCAGCACGCCGGGAACGAACTGAGGCCAGTTCTGGGAGAGGAGCCGGGGAGGAGGAGGATACCTTTTATGAAGTTGATTCTCCTTTCAGGGGTGGTAGCTGTCCTAAGGTCTCATAGCTGGAGATGCTGGTGTTCTCCCTGCTTTGAACCTGCCAGGGTCCCTCTGGCAATAAGGTATTCAGCACCTGGTATCCATCAGGGCCAGGCACTGAAAGTGACAAGAACAGAGCAAGAGCTGCTCTCACCTGGAGGATTTCTGATTCATGGGAGTGGGCTGCAGGGTCAAGGAGCTCCCTGCCTAGACAGAAAGTGCGGGTGGAGGGTGGGACAAAGAGAACCAGGTATAAGAAGGTCTGGAGGCATCTTTCTGCTGCTGTGGCTCTGGCATGGGGTAGAGCAGCCAGGGGCCTCTTCAGATCCTCACTTAACCCCTTTATCCATGTGACCTTGGCAAGCGACTTGGCCTCCTGGAGCCCTCGTTTCCTCTTCTTCCATGAAGACGCCCATCTGTCTGTGTAGTGCAGACTGCACAGAATAGGCCCTCAGTGGCTTCTCTTCTGGACCCCCAGCCCTGGGACTGTTCTCCTCCTCTTGTCTCAGCACAGCTTTTTATTCATTCACAATGCCCCTATTATACATCTGTAAACTGTAGGGGCTTACACATGGCCTGGAGCTGTCCCTGGAAGGGCTGGGGCCTGGGGCAGGGTCCTTGCAGGGTGTGGGCCTGGGAGGCTGAGTATTCTGGCTCTTTGGTCTATTTTCTGGATGGAGCCTTCAAGCCAGCTCTCTCTTACCCTCCCAATACTGCACTCCGCCCACTCCCAGGGACGGCATTTCCACCCAGCTCCCTGCTGATTGAGACCTCTCTGATGAGTTTTCCCTCTGGGTGCCCTTAGGGTTCCATTGCCAGTTGGTCTAGCCTGTCCCTCCTCCTAGAGCTCCCAAACGCGTCCAATTTCATCAATCCAATTTTCTCCCTCTCCATCAGGACCTCTCCCTGCCCCAGGGGAGAAGCCAAGCCACTTTTGATAAGCTGTCTCAGGGAGCCTACCCAGTCCCACTGCTTCCTGAAGCAGGAGGGGTGCTTCCTTGGATCTGCTGAGCCAGGTGGGGAAAGGCAAAGAGGGGAGGATTGCCCTGGGAAAATGGTGCTTTCAGTTGTCATGGCAACTGTTGCTAGGCGTCACCAGGAGCCAGCACTGCACTAGAGATTGACCTTCCAGGAAACAGGCAGGACCCTGAGCAGGATCTGAACTCTCTTTGGGTTAAGTTAGTCTGCCTCATTTATGTATTCATTCATTCAATAAACATTTGTTTATCATTCAGTACATTCTATGATACAGACTATGTGAGTCTCTAGGGATTCATAAATAAATCAATCCCTGTCCACAAGTAGCTCAATACAGTGTGGGTGGGGGGAAAATGCAAATACAAATACAGGGTGATATTGAACTGCATAAGGGCTGTACTCTGAGAGCAGGGCAGCAGCACCTCACCCTGCCTGGAGGCCAAGAGGGCTTCAGGAACGTTCCCTAATGGGGGACACTGGTGCTGAATATTTAAAGAGAGCAAGTAACCAGGGGAAGGCTGCTCTCCCTCTGGGCATACTCAGGCCACTGCTGGAGATGTGTAGCACCACAGGAACTGGAGGGTAAACATCATCTGGGCTGGACACATCTCTGCGTCTCTCTGTGTGTTTGTGTGAGACTGTGTGTGTTTGTGTGAGGCTGTGTGAGACTGTGGAATGAGGTCACAAGGCACGTGTCGGAGTTCAGAAGACCCTGAGCCATCATCTAGGCCAACATCCTCCAGTTGTCCGAAAAAAGGGACCTGCCCCGGAGACACAGAGGAACTGACTCAGGGTCAGAGAGAGTGAAGGACAGACCTGGCCAGACTCTGGTCTTCAGATGTGTTTTGCACATCTGAGCTCCCAGGACAGAAGCCCACGGCTGAGGTCTCTTCTGCAAGGGAGGCCACCACAGACATTGCAGCATGCTGGAACCACAGGGCCTGGCGTGCCTTTCGCCCAGAACTCGCTTGGGCCATATAAAAAGTTACTCCTCAGTTTGAACCTGGAGGCCCAGCCCAGATGGACCAAAGTTACCTGGGGTCTCATTCTCATTTGGCATGAGCCCTGGGAAATGCTCATCCAGGTGAGCAAGGTCCCCAGAGCCCTGCCTTGTGTTCACTATCCTGGCAGCTGAGGGCTGACTCACCTCTGCTCGGTGATAGAATTGGGTATGCAGAGCCCCCCTCACCCCACCCTTTACCCTGGAAACGTCAGTGCTCAAAACTCATGTGAGATAACCTGTCTCCTCACAGTGAATCAGAATGGGTTCACGCTGCTGTTATAGCTGGAATTTCATTGCCTGCTGGATGTTTCATTTTGCCATCTAATTTGGCGATAAATCAAGGTGATTTATAGGGAGCAATTCTGCATTTAGTGTGACATGCTCATCTGAAGTGCTAGCCCCCTGATGTACTACTCTCATTACTGCCCGGATCCCACTCAGTGGATGTACATGGATTCAGAAATATGGGGAGCGGGGAGTGTCGGGCGCATCTAATGGCTTTAGCCCACCCTAACTCCCAGAGTCAGGTCATTTCCTCTGATGTGGTCATGAGCTGAGCTAAAATCCTTCAGGCTGTTTCTAAGTATTTGGCAAGAATGCCTCCTGCTACAATATAAGCCAGCACCTACTTGGGATAATTGGTACTTACTTCCCTTAGAGCAGCGTTAGCCAATAGCAAAGTAATATGAGCCTCATATGTAATTTTAAATTTCTCGTAGCTGCATTTAAAACAGTGAAAAGGAGAGGTAGAACTAGTTTTAATCACATATTATATTTAGTCATTGTATCCAAAATGTTATTCCAATGTGTAATGAATATAAAAATTATTGATGAGATATTTAACATTCTTTTTTGTACTAGGCCTTGGAAGTCTGATGTGTGTTTTACAGTTGCAGCGCTTCTCAATTCAGACCAGCCACACGGCAGGTGTTCCACACGTGGCTGGTGACTCCCGTCGTGGAGAATAAGCCTTAGGGCACCTCGCTGGTGCTACCACCGGCCACATGCAACAAGGTTGGTCTTCTAGATGGTTCTGAGCCAGGAGCTCTAGACCTCAGTTTTCCTATGCATGAAGTGAGGGTGATACTCTGTGGTTTGGTTTTCGCTTTTTGTTTTTTGACTTCCCAGGGTGAGTTTATGGTCTCTCAAAGTCAAGTGCGCTGAGCACTTCCATTTTTAGAGCTCTCATTCTGAGAAAGGATAAAACAGGATTGTAAAATGGTAGACTGTGTTACATATTTGCCCTAAACTAGCAGCATGTTTGTATAACCTCCAAAGGGAAATCCAACGTCTAAATTTGAGGCTAAATCTGAGTGTGAGGCCCCCATGAAATGCTTCTCCTACCCAAATGTGCTGCTGGCCACCTTTCTCCATTCTCCACTGTGACAGGCTCTTGACATTTAAAAACAAATGTATATGTATATTTTTTTTCCTGCAAAATGTTAAGTATAGCACACATGCTTGGAATGGGAGAGCTGGGTCTTTACCATTTGTGAGAAGCCAAGGGTGCGGGAGGGTGGCTCTGTGTGGTCCCGCGGCCGGAGGCCTGCACACTGCTTCACCTGGGGCACACCAGGTTTTCTGGGAGCTCTCAAAGCACGGAGAAATGGAAAAAGGGCCTCCAGCAGAGGGACTAAGTGTGTATGTGCCAAGAGGGAAGGTCCTCTCCTTGTCCCGATGGCAATGAGGTTGGTGTGGCTGCTCAGGCCCATTTCTCTAGGCTTTGGAGGCGATGGCAAGGCCTGCAGGGTCTAAGCCCCAGCTGTGGCCTGCCTCTCTCTGGCTCTCTCTCTCACACAGCTTCAGCTCATTGGTCTTTTCCACCTTTCTTCCTCATCACGGTGTGGTTTATTGAGAGTTGCTGCATTCCAGCTGCTTGCAAGGGGAGATAACCCTCTTGTCCTTGCATCACTCTAAGATTCAGAAGGACACAGAAGATGAATGATTCCCTTCCCTGGGATCATCTTGTTCCAGCTTCAGTCTTTATTCTTAGCAAGATGACCACTTGGTGCCATAGAAAGAACATGAGATTTGGAATAAAGAGACTCCAGTTCAAGCCTTGGCTTGCTATTGAATTTCTACTTTATGGTCCTCAGTGTCTCCACTTTGATCCTGTGTCAGCTCCATGAGAACAGGAGGTCTCCCTGGCACAGTGTTTGGCACATAGTAGTGACATAGATATTTGGGGAATGACTGCATGTACGCATCTGTAAAATGGGATGAATAATAACATCTGCCTGGTTGTATCGTTCTGGGAGCCAGATGAGGAAACATCATACACACACACATTCTCTCACTCACAGTTCCTTAGCCCCATCCATGCTAAAGGAGGGAAAGAGGGATTAGTGGGTTGGCTACTTATAAACTTTAATTCAAAGGGACAGGATGGTTGAGGAATGCACTAAGGTGACAGAGTGTGGTAAGTGCAGACATGAGATAAAAAGTTAGGCCTTATTTCACCCACTGCTTCCTCCGAGTATGTGTGTGTATGTGTGCGCGTGTGCATGTGTTTCGGGGATCGTCCTATGTGATACACACCAAATACCCTTTCATTCGGTGTTTACCTAGGAATAACCACCAGGCGAATTATAAAGTGTGTTCAGTCCCAGAATCAGCAAACTTTTTATGGATGCTTTTGGCAGTTCCCTGAAGAAGGGATAGGAGAAAAAAAAAGAGGAGTTGTGATACCAGCCCTCAGATGTGCATGGTCTAGAAGGAGGTCAGGCAACGGTTTCATGGCATCCTCCACTTTGGGGAGGGGACGGGGCACAGCACACTGGAAAGAGCACTGGGTTGTGTTAGAAGACAAGGCTCTTGTTCCAACTCTGCTATGAATTCTGACTGATGTCGGGCAAGTGGCTTCTACTCCCCTGGGCCTGAGTGTCCTTCTGTGTTAGGCTGAAGTTGGATGCCAGATGATGTTGTCAGGTCCTTTGAACACTGCCTTGGGTTTCAGTGTAAACAGCCCATCCAGCACTCTCCAGCCTAGAACACAGCTACCTGCTTATTCTGCTAGCGTGAGCAATGCCAGTGCTAGGCCAGCAGTCAAGAGGAGTGATTTCTGTTCACCTCAGAAGCACATTCACCTCCCCAGGGCAAGTCATTTAGCAACAGTAAAGATGCTGAAGTTTGAGTTTGGCTCAAGGTGAGTTCAAAAGCTCCCTAGTGGGGCTCAGCCTTCAATCTCAGAGTCACCCCTTTTGACAAGTTGGTACAGAAGAATGAACTCCAGACTTAGGTCAGGAGACTGGAGCTCCAAAACCAATTTTGGTGCTTGCTACTCTGACTTCTGCTCTCTGGGTTTTTTTTTTGTTTTTTTTTTTTCTTTCCCTTTTTTCCTTCTTCTTCTTTTTTTAAAGATTTTATTTATTTATTTTCAGAGAGAAGAGAAGGGAGGGAGAAAGAGAGGAAGGGAAACATCAATGTGTGGTTGCCTCTCACAGAACCCCAACTGGGGACCTGGCCCGCAACTCAGGCATGTGCCCTGACTGGGAATCGAACCAGTGACCTTTCGGTTTGCAGGCCGGCACTCAGTCCATCAAGCCACACCAGCCAAGACTGGGTTTTCTTTAGTTTATCTTTTATGAGATGATAGATACAGTGTGCTTTACTTCAAAGAGCCTTTAGCACGGCGGTCTTCCGTGTCACGTCATCTCCCTTTGGTAAGGCAAGGTCACTTCCATAGGCAGCCTTTTTTACTTCTGCAAAAATCAACATTGAATAGTCAGGTGTTTAAGCTGCCAGCAATAAGTAGAGTTCACTCCTATAGAGAGACCTTGAGCAACTCTCAAGATATTTATATGTTCGATTGCAAAACAAACATAAAAAAACACTGAAAGAAAAACAAACCAACAAAATTTGACTCATGGAGTTCTGTTTCGTGCCCAGTGCTGTACACTTGCCCTCACTCTTCACAGGACTGTCTTCTTCTATCTTTCAGGTCTGGGCTTAGAGGTCAACATCCTAAGAAGGGTTTTCATCTTGGAAAAAAACCTGAGAAGTAGGTGATATTAGCCATGTTTTCAGGTGAGGAACCTGAAAGTCAGAGTAAGCATTGAAAACTCAAATTTAATTGTGTCACTTCCTACCTTAAAACATGTCAGCACTTTCTCCTCACTCCTCCAGTGAGTCCACACTCTGTCCAACCCCCCGCCCCCAACACCACGCACAGTCTCTCTCTGCTCTCGACCCTGCTCCCTATGTTGCAGCCAACCTGGCTTCTGCCAGAGCCTCACATATGCTGAGCTCTCGCTGTCCGGTGAATCCTGCAGGTGCTGAGGCTTCCTCCTAGAAAGCTGTCCCCAGCCCTTCAGCTGGATGGCTCCTTCACAGCCTGAAGATTTCAGCTTCAATGCCATCTTCTTAAAGAGCCCTCTTAGGAGACTCCTAAGTAATCCCCTTCTACCAATTAGTCTTCATCACAACACCATTTCCATCCTTTATAACACATTTCACAATTTAAATTTCCATTTTAGTTACTAGCTCATTCATTTTTTTGGTCTGACTTCCCCCCTTAACTGTAAGCTCCAGGAGGGCGAAGCCATGGTTGTTTATTCAGCTCAGATGCGTCTGGTGGTCGGGGCAGCGCACAGCCCATGCATCTGTGGAAAGCAGGCATGTGCGACGGGCCCTGATGGTGTAAAGATGACTAAGAAGGAAGTCCTGGCTTTCATAGCTCTCATGATCTAATCAGGAAGGGACACACAAAAAAGATGGTCACAGTCAAGGTCGATCTTTTCTCTAGTAGCGATGCGACAGCATCAGAAGACAGTTGCTAACTCTGCAAAAGCGGTGACTGTGCTGTAGTCGGAGAAGACTTTCCCAGGGGAAAGTGATGTTTTAGTAACATTCTCGAGACTACATAATGATTTACCAGGTCAAGGCTTTCCAGGTAGGGAAATTAATATGAACAATGGCCCAGAGATGTGGTAAGCAGGAGAGAATGAGGCATTTGGGGAAAAGTCAGGGTCTTTCTGTGCGGTGTACACAGGAGCTCTTGGGGGAAAGTTCAGGAGGTGAGGCAGAAGTGGCTGCCATTCCAAACTCAGGAGACAATGCAATGTCATCCTGAGGATAAAGATAATGGGGAAGAGAGTAAAAGGTAGTAAGTAGAGAAATGATCCAACTTGAAGTTCACTTTTTAAAACTTTTTTAAATTATAGAAATAATACATTTTTGTTGTGGAAGAATTTGAAGATAATAGAAACATCAAGAAGCAGGTCTGGCAGCCGGCCAGGGAAGGGGTTGGAGCAGGCTGGGACTGGCGGTGGAGGAGTTCTTTACGCGTAAAGAGGGAGAGGTGACAGGGCCTGAGCCTGAACAGAGGGGATGGAGGTTGAAAGGCGGTAATCACGGGTAGGTTGAGGGAGAAAATCTGCGGGGACCAGAGGCTTGGGGTCTGAGGGAGAGTGAGGGATCTAAATGATTACCGTTCCTGGCTCAGTTATGTAAATGAATGATGGAACCTTTCTTGAGGATGTCTCTCTTAGGCTAGGATGGGCAGAGGTAAAAGGGGATTGTGGTCGTCCCATCCCAAAAGGAGCTGTGCATAGTATTTATCAGCGCTGTGCAGAGACATGGATGCTTCTTCTAGATGCCTCCTGTGGACCCAGAGCACATCACAGGAACATAATTCATGGTAAGAGGGTGAAACGCAGGAACCCTGGGGACTCTGTCTCCCCATCCCCTTCCACCCGTTCTGCTGCCATGCTTGAAGTTAGCTATAAAGCAAGGGGTCTTCCTTTTGTGCAGAAATGTGCTGAGTGCCACGCGGAACTGAGAGGCCATCTATGTGACCAGAAGAACAGGCCTAGAAGAGCCCTCAGAGACCCTGCAGTCCACTCCCCTTATCTAGGAAGGGGCAGGGAGCTCACACCACTGTAGGCCTACCACACACTGACTCTTCATCACAACTGTGTGTGACGGTTATTCTACTTACTCCCGCTCTAGAGAGGAGAAAACTGCACCTAGGAGAAATTAAGACTCTTATCTAAGGCCATAGAAAAAAGCACCATGGCCTGCATTCAAAGTCAGGTGTCTCTGACCCTGTAGCTCATGCCCAGTCTCGCTCTGCTCCAGAGGAGGAACCTACAGCCCAGTGAGATGGAGGCTGGCTTATCTGAAGTCATCCAGGGGCAGAAAGAACCAGGTCTTTTAGCTCCCACTTCATGCCACTGCTCCCTGGGTGTTTCTGGTCCGTGGCTGTTAAGTGCTTGGTTCTCCCCTGAGAGGGGTGGTAGGAGGGAATGGTGGCTGCAGAACTATAAAACCCTGTTTTCCTGTCCCCAGAGAAGTAGTGACATGTGACTAGCACAGACTGGCAGCCTTCATTTCTTTCTCTGCTCCTATTGCCCACACTACAGTCCTCCTCCTCTTACCAACTGAGCATCAGAACTGGGAGACAATGAGAGACAATGTGCTCAGCAAAGTCTCATACGAAGAATTCTGCCCCAGCTGTTAACCTGAGCAGGAGGGAATGGGAGAAGGCCGTGTTTCAGGAAGGTGCACAGTCAAGGACTCAGACCACGGGCACTAGCGTCTCTGTGTACCACAGGGTCAGGTGGGAGATGGGCAATTGCATTTAGGTTGCAGTGAGATGCTGTTGCCATGGCCGTAGGCAGGAAAAGCAGGGCCAGGGAGGGCTGCACGTCAGGCCAGATGCCAGTGACAGAGAAACGAAACACACAGGCTTTGGGGTCAGTAGCTGCTTAATGGGAGGATACAGGGAAGTCTGACTCTGGCTCACAGTGCCGGGGAAGAGCTTGGACCCAGACAAACATGGGATCACTTTGTAGTACTGTTCATGACCAGCTATGGAACCTTATGTGGTCATTTAACCCCTGAAAGTTTCCTCACCTGTAAATACTGAGGAAAATATTGATCTGAAGGGTATACAGGATCCGGCACAAATAACGCCCCCTGTTTTTATTACAAAATCTTTTATTACAAAATCACAAGCATGTAATTCTGTAACATAACAATATCACACTCAAGCACACCATATGACATTTTAGATGAAATGTTCAAGTTAAAACTATAAATTATTACCACCCATATTATTACCCCACCTGCCACGCTCAGGCCGGCTGGACCCTGTATAAAGGGAAATATGCAAAGCACCGAGTCTTGCATGAGTTTTCACTTGATGATGATGATGGTGGTGGTGGTTGTAGTGGTGGTGGTGATGGTGGCGGTGGTAGTTATGGTGGTGGTTGTAGCAGTGGTGATGGTAGTGGTGGTGATGATGGCAGTGGTGGTGGTGATGGTGGTAGCGGTGGTGGTGATCATGATGGGTGATGATAATGAGGGTGATAATGAGGATGGTGATGATGATGATCATGGAGACTGAGCGCATTTTTCCTTCTTCCTGGGCATCTTTCAGAAATGAAGTCTCCTGGATTCTCACTAATGTTTAGGCAGCGACAGTCAAGAGATGGGTGGGGAGGGAAAGAGGAATGACATCAATATTTAGCTTCTCCTCTGTGCCATCTACTACAACAGGTTCATTTGCATACTTTTAAAGTGTAATTCTCATAAGAGTCCTTTGAAATATGACTTACATTCCTTGTCTTATGAGTGAGAAAGCTGAGGTCAAAGAGGTTAAGTCACTTGCTCGGTGTCTTATAGTGATTAAGTTGCACAGCTAAGATTTGATCCTAAAACTCTAGGGCCCATTCTTGAACTGATTAGATTTCTTGTGATCTCATTGGGGCATGATTCCAAAGTTTTCAACAGCTACTGCACTGGGACATTGCTGGATGAAGTCTGCCCCACTACCATCTCAGCAAAGGGGTCAGGCAAAAGTCCCAGCATTAGCTCCTTAAACTGTATTGGCCCTCACAGGCATTGTTCATTCCTTAATTAATTTAGTCTACTATTGACAAATTCACCAGTGTTCATTGAGCTGGACACTACATTTTGCCCTAATAATGGAAAGAAGAAAGACTAGGAGATGAGTGACAGATCACAGCAATGTATCTGATACGCACTTTGATAGCTGTGAGTCATGGGTTGTATGTAGATGTATTTATCAGTGTCCACTAAGGAGAAAGAAACTACTTAAAAAAAAAAAAAAACAAACAACAAGGAGAATTAGTTCAAAAGAATCATTACCTAGAAAGAATACATTTTTAACTAGATACTTAAAGGACAAAGGGAGCAATATGTTATCACAGATATAGCAACTACCGGTAGCAGCCGCCACCCTTTGGATGGGGGGAACACAAGATGTTGGCATAATTAAAACTTAGACCAGCAGTTTTCAACCTTTTTCATCTCATGGCACACAGAAACTAATTATTAAAATTCTGCAGCATTCCAAATATATATATATATATATATATATATATATATATATATATATATATTTTGCTGATCCAACAAAAGACAGGTATAATTTTGATTAATTCACACAGGACGGCTACTGTCATTTTTTAACTTGACAACTGAAGAGGAAAGAGCTCAGTGTCCCTAACTGCATAGTTAGGTAGTGCATGCTTTAAAAATCCTTGCAGCGCACTGGTTGAAAGTCGCTGACTTGGACACTTGGACTGGGGACCCCGCAGAGCTAAAGCTCAGTCCTCTGGGGAGAGGGCCCTTCCCTGCTGATGCTCACGGCTCTGAGCGTGAAGGAGGGAGCACCAGCCAGCTGGCTGTTGCCCAGGGAGTACAGTGAGGTGAGTTCTGAAATTGGTGGGAGAAACTGAAACCCTATTCTAACCGTTACTGGACCAGACTACTGCTGCTGAGGTGTGGAAGCCAGACGGGGGTGATGCTGACAGGAGGAGGAAGCAGACAGGACACCTACAGGAAAGAAGCTGAAAGATGGAGTTTCTTCTTCCTCCTCCTGCCTTGCAGCCTCCCTGCAGCTCCCTGGGTGGCAGGCATACCTCAGAGATATTGCAGGTTTGGTTCTAGCACTCCACAATAAAGTGAGTCGTAATCGTTTTGCTGGTGGAGGATCTTGCCTTCCATTTGTTAAAAAAAGAAAAACAAACCACAACATCTGGGAAGCGCAATAAAGCAGAGCACAATAAAACAATGTATGTGTGTATTGGCAAAGCCCAACAGGGGTTCAGCTTGCAAAGTAGAAAAGTGCGGGTCTTGTCATGAAGCAGTGCGGGGGAGGGTAGGTTTGAAGCTGAGAGGCAGCCGTAGACAAGAATAGAGACTCTAAATCTTGAATGGGCTAGAGAAGGCTTCCTGGAAGGTGTGACATCACTTTCAGGAGTCTGGATCTTGAAGGATGTGAGTGGGACTGAGGTGTGGAGAGAGAACGGCAGGAGCCGGGGTGCCTGCCGGGGGCTGAGGGGAGAAGATGAGGTGGGAGAGGGGCATGAGGGATGGGCAGGGGAGAGTCTCACTCTGCCACGCTCTGGGTCTTGAGCCTTGAAGGTTAGGACATGAGGATCACATTTTACATGAAGGGCCCCCCCAAAATGTCCTCTTTCCTACACTTGCCCACTTTTATCCTCTCAGTTGCCCTGTGATTAAGACATGATTGTCTCCATGTTACAAATGAAGAAATTTAGACTTACAGAAAATTTTCCTGCCACGCTGCACAGCGCCAGCGGGAGCCATTAGTATTGTTGCTGAGAGCAGGGTGCAGCCGGGTCCTGCAAGGGGTCTCCCCCGCGTGGTCACAGGCCACAGTCCTGCGTGGAGACCACCACATAGCTGGCAGGCAGGAGTGTGTGGAGTCCTCAAACACACCCAGGACCTCCTTTATTTCTCCGATGCTGGAAGGATTTTGTATATGAAAAGTGAAAGTCAAACATACAGATCAACTCCTCCAGTGAAGCAGTATTTGACATCTCATCTCAAGAAGCCCCGCTGCTTTTGCATCGGCCCAGTCCTCTGGGAGGCTTGGATCAAATGGGCCGGTGTGGGCCTCAGTTACACTTGCCAGTAGTTGTAGCATCACCAGATGCCTGGCTCTGAAACCCATGGGCATCTGGAGCCAGGAGGTCACCTAGCCCCTTCCAGTGGGTTATGGTCAAGAAGACCACTAGATGCCACTGGGTCTTGACGGCCAGGTACCGATTTCTCAGCTTGTTTGGGAGTTTGAAAAATTCAGCCCTCGGTGCTTGTTATAGCTAATTTCACACTTTGCTGTCACTTGTTATTAGGCGAGAAAAAAATACAGGCCTGCTAGCAAATCCTCATTTAAGGAGAAATAAAAACCACATTGGCTCTGGCGTCACTTAGGGAAAGGAGCAATTACTGAGTAGAGATTGCTGAGTGTAACTCATGACTTATGTATCCAAGGAGCAACGGGGCAAAGTGGTTGGGAAATGTTTGTGGCCCCGAAGCATGCTGTGACTTTCAGTGGTTTACTTTGACACTGCAGCGCTCTTTCTGCATCATCGCAGCTGGGTGACATCTGAAAGAATATCGTCCAAATCCCACGGCTAACCCGTTGGGAATTTACTGCATAACCCTTCTTATAATGTGGGGAACTTATCCACAGGTCCTTTCTGGCAGTTGATACATCTCGAGCAAGTAGCTTACAGCAGCTTTGGGTCTGCTGGGGCACAAAGCTCTGAGGCTGCAACATCAGACAGCTCTGTAGTGGGCTTAGGGTGGCCCTGTCTTTGATGAGGCATTTACAAAGCGGGAGATTGGTAAGGTGATAGGAGCCTAATGTGGTAAATGTCCTAAGCTGAGGGCACCATTCTGGGCTCTAGAGATACATAGACATATAAGGTGTATTCACTACTCTCTGGAGTCCTCTGTGGGGAGGCAAGTTGTGTATAGAAAGAGATCAATCACCATGGAAGGCAGATGAATGGTTAGTGAGAAGCAGAGACATTAAGTCCCCCTAGAACTGAAAACACCTATCCGGAACATCTAGTCAGACTCCATTATTTTCAGAGGAGAGAAATTGAGGATCAGAGAGGGGTGTGATTTGACCTAGATGAATGGCCGGTGAGGGGCAGGACAGACTAAACTGATTGAGCCTGGTTCAGTTCTCTGCCCCTTCCCGTACATGAGATTAAACGTATCCAGATAGGTTCTAGCAATTGAAGTGGGGTCCACCTCATTTTATAGAGGCAGAATGCAAGGCTTGGAGCAGCTGAGTCACTTGGCACACACACACAGCTCTTAGACAGAACTGGAGCTTCAACTCAGAGTCAGTTTGATTCCAAAGCCCATGCTGTGGCCACGGTGTCTTGCTGATGGCCCTGGAGATCAAGCAGAGCCTCAAGGGAAACTTGCTGTCTTTTTAGAGAGAGAAAATGACAGGCATGTCACATGAAAGGAAGGGAATCATAGTGGCTTTCAAGCATGGAGACATAGTCAGTGGGCATGCACTTAGTGACTTGCAGGGAAGCTCTTTAGGCTGCAGGCACTGGACTCTGGGACAGAGTTGTGATGCTTTTTCTTCACCGACCGACCGCCTAACTAAATCATTATGCTGGACATGAGCCAAGCAGTCAAAACCATTCCAAGCAGGGAGGGGAGCTCCTTGTAACCTAGCCCGAGGTACAAGTGTGGCTTCTAACCTACCAGAGCAATTCTGTCCCGACTCCTGCCTGTCAGTCTCGCTGCATTGAAATGTGGGCACTGGTGGACACTTGGGGTGCTTGAAGACAGGTGGAGGATGGACTTAGATTAGTCTGGCAGTTTTCTCAAGGTTCTCAAACTTCGCTATGTTTTAGAATCATAAGAGGATATTTAGAAAATGCTGATTTGTAAGACCTGCCCCACATGCCCGGATTCAGGACTGGGATGTGGCCTACACATCGGTGATTTTACTGTGCAAACTTGAACCCACTGCTTTAGTTTGAACCCCTCCTGCCCACTGGCCAGGCAGCTTTCTAGCTCACTTAGACACAGGGCCCAGCCCTCCTGAAATCTGTCAGGCCCCAGTTTGCTGACTCTGGTCATTCATTTATTCATCAGAATTTAACTCTGTGATTATTCTACCCTAAAAGCTAGGCAGTGGGGATATAGTCAGTGATGTGCCAGTAAATATTTAACAACCAGCTTTCTGGGAGGAAACAAAGCCATGATTCGTAGTTTGCTGATTTCCTGTTATAAATACTTCCACCACGAGCAATTTCACGAAGTCACTGAATTCGGAGTTAGGAAGAAATGCATGCAGTTGGCTCTGGTGAGCCAGTGTGAGCCGGCTCCAGCACACCCTGCGTGGAGTGATAACTGGAATTCTCCGCACATCCTAAGGGAGACAGAGCCTGGTTGGGAGAAGACATATGTGTGTACAGTTAACAGTAGTCCCATTGAAGAGTGCTACGGGGACAGCCATAAATTCAGCCTGCCAGGGTCAGGGAAGCTGGGTTTCAAGGAATAAATAGCTGATCAGAGACAGACCTTAGAAATCAATTTCCTCAGCTGCTTCTACTTTGGTTTTTGTCTAATGGCCTCCAAATCCCCCGGATGTTATTGACAATCAAAGCATCAGACCAGGCTGAGCTAACTGGTGTTTCACACTGAGAAGACATAATTCTGCCCAAGAGAAAAGAAGTCACATTTACTTAGTCTGTGAGGCGTTAGATCAGTATTATACATCACTCCATTAGGTTTTCTGAAGTGTTGTTCATAGTTTGGGGGCCTCTAGTTCTGAGCCACTGACCTGGCCCCACCCTGTTTCCGTAGATAATGAGAAACTGGGGCCGAAGACCCAGAGTGGCTCGTGCTGGGGGCGCGGAGCTAGAACGAGAGGCCAGACATCCTGCCTCCCAGAGCTGTGTTCTCACGACTCTGCCATGGGGTCAATCTTAAAGATCAAACACCCGCTGGACAACATTTTATTAATATACTAATATGAGGAACACCAGTTCATTTGCTTCGAACAAAAGGTTCTGTGCAGAGGAGAAATCCACTCTCATGTCAAAATTGCCCTATTCTAATAAGCCCGCAATTGGCAGCTCCAGCGAGGATCCTCTCAGGCTGTAATTGTGTGAAAAATGGATGCATTCCCATAACCAAACGGAATGGCCAGATCTGCCCCCACTGGGCAGTGGCTAATAATCTCATTAAGTTATTAATGAGATTATCAGAACTTCCTGCCTTGGCTGGTAGGGAATATCAAGTGCTGCTGCTCTTCCATGGAAGGTCTTGGAAGCCAGCCGTTCATCACCTTAGGAACTCTTCTCTGCTGGGTTCCCATCTTCTGGGGGCCAGGACCCATGGGCCGGCTCTGAGCACTCCATTCATGAGATGTTGCCAAGGGCATAGCAGGCTCCATGCAGGGGAGGTGGTGGCCTATTTGGGGTCACTTTAGGAGTGTGTGTGTGTGTGTGTGTGTGTGTACATGTGTGTGTGAACACATGTGCAGGTGGTAGCAACATGAACTGGAGGAGCCTTTGATTCATTTAAGAGGCAGGATAGCATCTTGGAAAGAGGCATTGGATGGGAGTCAGGAACTCGAGGACTCTGTCCTGGCTCTCCCCAGCTGGGTGACCGTGCCTTCTCTGATGTCTTTTTCTTATCGGGAAAGCAGAAGAGGGGTTAGAATTAGCTGAACCTGTGGGGTTTCCCCAGCTTCATCAGTCTGGTTTTTGCAGTGGCGGCTTGAGATTCATTTACTAGGGAAAACATTTTTCTTCCTCCTATGTTGACAGTCAGCTTCATACCCATCAACGTGTAGAAACACAGATTATTGTTTCCATTCTAGAGGCCAACGCTCGTTAACTATATCGCCGATCACCACGTGGTTTAGAAGCTGTTGGAGTTGGAATCTAGATAATCCTATGCTTTCAGTACTACATTCTTCATCCCCTACTCCTTTTTTTTTTTTTTTTTTACAACAATGATCTTGATATTTGGGGTTAGAATTTTTATTAGAGTTCCTTGGCTTTGAACTACCATCTTTGAACTAATAATTAAGTGAATGATATTACTTACGCATAGTTAATTCATTTGAAAGTGATTACGCATGTTTAACGCTTGGGGAGAGATCATATGTTCCAGTTGCTTCTCTAGGCAAAATTAGCCACACTCCCTTCGGTGTACCCAGGGCCTGGTGTACCCAAGGTGTACTTGGTTCGGGCCCCTTCCATAACTCTTCTCACTTTGCATTTTGCTTGGTTTTCTCAATGTCCATCCCATCCAAGAAACTGTGCATCTTCCCAGGCAGGAACCGAGTCCTGCTCATCTCAGGGCCGCCGTTTCCACCATGTCCGTCTCATAAATGTTTGTACAACTAAACTGAGGTGTGCTCCGTATGGGAAAACAGAAGTAGCCAACTAGCTTAAAATTTATCTACAGTGTCCTTTAGTCTTTGACAGGACATTTTTTTCCAAAGGATAATTGATTTCAACTGTGATTATGCCTCAGCTGTTTCTCTAGTCCAGTGCTTTCCAAGATTCAATCTCTAATTGCCATTTTTTTATAAAAAGCTAGTTATTTGTTGAGTCTCAATATCAGTTGCCAGACAATTTCATATGCCTCAGTCCTTAGAAGCAACCTTGTATTCATTTTCTCTTTTTGCAGGTCAGGTAATGAAGGCTCAGAGAGGGTCCTGAACCTTATCCAGTCCCACAGCTGGTACGTGGCAGAGGGGGGATCTGAACCCAGGCCTGTCTGGCTCTTCTGGTCATGTGCTGCTGCCACTCTGCATGTCCAGATAAAACTTCAGACTCGACATGCATCACGTCAAATCCCCCACCTTCACCCTCACACTAGTGCCTCTTCTCAGATCCCTGTTCCTGTGGACGCTCTCACCTCAGAGATAGTTTGGGTTCCTGGTTCTCTTCCACGCTTTCAGTTGCCCACGAGTTGCCCTTGCCTAACCACTCTTCGCTGTAACACAAGGTTCTCTAATATCTTATTTTGAATATTTTACTTCCTTGATCAAAGTCTTTTCAGTGACTCCTCTTACAGAATGGAGTCCAACCTCCTAGAATGGAAAAACAAAAAACAAGAAACAAAGAACAAACTCAAACTCCAGCATCATTTAAATCTCTACTAATGGTCCAGGGAGTTCCATTGGACTATTCTTTTTTTAAAAATTATTTTTAATATATTTTATTGATTATGCTATTACAGTTGTCCTATTCTTTCCCCTTCACTCCCCTGTGCCCTGCACATCCCCTCCCACCCACATTCCCCCCTCTTTAGTTTATGTCCATGGGTTGTATATATAAGCTCTTTAGCTTCTACATTTCCTTTACTATTCTTACCCTCCCCCCGTCTATTTTCTACCTACCATCTATGCTACTTATTCTCTGTACCTTTTTGTGGCAGACTCCAGCCAGCAGAGTCTGCCTGTTGTGGCTGGAGATGAGAACAAATGCACAGGCGACAGCAATCCTGTGGGGAAAGGGGGGCAGGTGCGGCTACTTTCTCAAGGGGAGAGCACCTGTGAGTGCCTCGGCCAATCTCTCAAGAGGAGAGCACCCCGACCCTTGCCTAGATGGGCTTTTATTGTTTCTCTCCAGTCTTACATCAGCGAAGGATTTATTATCTATTACATAGAATATTACTGTCTACATTTCAGGTACAATCAAGGAAATGAAAATAACATGCAAAGGGCAATGACAGCGAGTAGATTAGCGCTATCCTTGGGAAGATTCACACAAGCTTTGGAAATTACCTTGAAGACAGACAATACACATTTGTTGTTCTAGAACAGGGGGTGGAGTTTTAGCAAGAGCAAACCATAACAGTCTGTATGCATTTTCTAGCCCTGATTCTTACTGGAAACTCGGTTTGAAGGTCTGGATCCTGTCTACCACCTCACTTCTGTAGGTTTTCCATACAGAGCTGAGTCACATTTGCCAGACAAAAACAAACTGGTCCCCTACACCTTTTCCCCCTCTCTCCTCCTCCCACTCCCCTGTTGCTAACCCTCCATGTGATCTCCATTTCTGAGATTCTGTTCCTCTTCTAATTGTTTGCTAGTTTGCTTTTGTTTTTGTTTTAGATGTGGTTGTTAATAATTGTGAGTTTGCTGTCATTTTACTGTTCGTATTTTTTTATCTTCTTTTTCTTAGATAAATCCCTTTAACATTTCATATAATAAGGGCTTGGTGATGATAAGCTCCTTTAACTTGACCTTATCTGAGAAGCCCTTTATTTGCCCTTTCATTCTAAATGAAAGCTTTGCTAGATAGAGCAATCTTGGATGTAGGTCCTTGCCTTTCATGATTTGGAATAGTTCTTTCCAGCCCCTTCTTGCCTGTAAGGTCTCTTTTGAGAAATGAGCTGACAGTCTTATGGGAACTCCTTTGTAGGTACCTGTCTCCTTTTCTCTTGCTGCTTCTAAGATTCCTTATTTTAAATCTTGGGTAATGCACTTATGATGTGCCTTGGTGTGCTCCTCCTTGGGTCTAACTTCTTTGGGACTCTGAGCTTCTTGGACTTCCTGGAAGTCTATTTCGTTTGCCAGATTGGGGAAGTTCTCCTTTATTATTTGTTCACATAACTTTTCCACTTGTTGCTCTTCTCCTTCTCCTTCTGGTACCCCTATAATTCAGATGTTGGAATGTTTCAAGGTGTCCTGGAGGTTCCTAAGCCTCTCCTCATTTTTTTAAAATTCTTGTTTCTTCATTCATTTCTGGTTGGATATTTCTTCCTTCTGGTCCACACCATTGATTTGAGTCCCAGTTTCCTTCCCATCATTATAGATGTACATTTTCCTTTATTTCACTTAGTGTAGCCTTCATTTTTTCATCTAATTTGTGACCAAATTCAACCAATTCTGTGAGCATCCTGATCACCAGTGTTTTGAACTGTGCATCTGTTAGGTTGGCTACCTCTTTGCCACTTAGTTGTGTTTTTTCTGGAGTTTTGATCTGTTCTTTCATTTGGACTATTTTTTTTGTCTTGACATGCCTGTTACGTAATGAGGAACAGAACCTTAGGTATTCACCAGGGAGGGTTAACCCACATCACTTCATTGTGATGCTGTATGTGGGGAAGGGGTCAGAGAGGGAACAATGGCACTTTCTCCTCTCTCTGTCACATTTCAGTCACTTCCCCTGCTTCCCCCAAGCAAACTGGGCCCTTCTCGTGCTGATTCCCAGGTGGGTGGGTTTGTGTACGTTCTAGGACCCTGTGGGTCTCTCCAATGAACTCTCCTGTGAGGCTAGGAGTTTCTCCTACTGCGGCCTCAACCTCCACAGGTTTTTTCAATCAGCAGTTTGAGGCTTTATTTCCCCACGCTGGAGCTCTGGGTTGCGTGGTCTTTCTCATACCCCAATTGTTCCTCCCGGTTTATTTGCACACAAATGTGTGGGATCTCCCGCTCCACCAGCCGCTGCTATAGCCTTGCCAGCCAGCTGCAGCCTTGAATGCTTAGCTCCACAATCCAGCACTGGGTCTGCCAGCCACTGCCTTGCCCTCCCTGGTCCTCCAGCTGCCACCTTGCTGTGGGTCCTCTCCATGCATCTGTCCTCACCCCTCCTACCAGTCTGGATGAGTGTGTCTTCTTTAACTCCTTGATTGTTGGACTTCCATACAGTTTGATTTTTCTGTCAGTTCGGATTGTTTTTTGTTTTTAAATTGTTGTTGTCCTTCTTTTGGTTGTGCAAGGAGGCACAGTGTGTCTACCTACACCTCCCTCTTGGCCGGAAGTCAGCACAGTTTTCTGGGCTATTCTTATTTAATCCACAAAGCAGACATCTGAAGAAGGTCTTATAACGTCACTACTGAGTAACCCGAATTGCCTATTTTAGGTCCCCCCGCTATGGGAACTGTGGGTATAGCAGGAGAACCTAGTGTGCCTACCACAATAGAGCATATTTTTTCTCAGCATCTCAGACTTCTGTGTAGCCTTATGCTGAAGAAATCCTCCCCAGTCTGGCCTTGAGCTTCTTTCCTGCTCTATTTTCTGTGACTCCATCTGGTTGGCACCATTTCCTCTGTTCTGTAAGCGCTTCTGTCACCCTTGTAATGCCATTCCTTTGCAACATCGCACCTCCCCATACTGGATGCCTACTTTTCTGCACTGTGGTCATACCCGACATGTCCTTTGATGCTTAGCTGGTGTTTCTTAGAGGCCTTCCTATCTCCCCTTAAGCTCAAAGAAATCCCTCCCTGCGCTTGAACCTCTTATTACTACTCGTTTTACTCTGAACCCGTGTTGCTCTATTTAATCAATTCAAATTCTCTGCCTTCACTCGCTTGCTAGTAAGACACCTTCATGACAGCATGGATTGTGTTTTAGGTTGGGTTCCTAAAGAGGTCTCTGAGGTGACAATTCCTGTCTGAGGGATTTATTGAGAGGGGATCCCAGGAGAAAGCAATAGGGAAATGGGGGAGACAGGACAGAGAAAGGGGAGATGCGAGGCAAGGGATCCATTTGCTGCCAAGCCCTGGCTCAGCTGGATTCTGCAGGGAAGTTCTCCAGTGCACATTACACCCGAGAGTTTGCCCCTGCTCCAGGCCAGGTTGCTGGGCCATCATGCTCCCAGCCATCACTGTCTCAGGGCTGCTGTGCAGCACTTACCTCCCAGGGCCTTGAGCTCTCTGGGAGCAGTGGGTCTAGTAGCTTCAAGACTGGTCTTTAGAAGCAAAACCAAAATAAAATGAAACCAACACAAACCCACAACAGGTTTATGGAAAGGCACCCAGAAATGATTCAGAGGAATATTAGTAACTTGAGTGGAACATCAACAGTGTCTGGTAAGGCTGGCAAACCTGTTTTGTAAGTGTCTTTGTTTTTCAGAGTCTTGGTTTTTCCATCTGTAAAATGGAATTCATACCTACTTCATGATAGGGTAAAGTGGTACACAGCAATCGCTCAAATGTTAACACCTTCCTCAGAAAGAGCCTTCTACCTTATGTGTTATGTGTATATTCTATACTCTACGATATTGGACTAGCATAATATAATCTTAAATATGTTAAGTTCCTTCTGCCTTAGGACTTTCCTCTACACATGCTCTCCACCTCAATCCCCTTCTCGCCTAATGTGCTCTCACTACCCTTTGTATCTCACTTTAAATGCCACTTCCTCCAGGATGTTTTCTTTGATTCCCAGGCTAGGTCCTGTTCCTTCCTGCTCCCCTCACAAATTATATGCTGTCATAGAACCTTGAATATTTCTGTATTTTTAAAGCACTCATTATTATCTATGATGATTAATATATTTGTGATATTATTTATTAAAATAACAGATGGTGATGGATGTTAACTCATTGCGTTAATCATTTAACAATCTATCAAATTATTGTGTGGTATACCTTAAACTGTTACGTGTTATATGTCAATTGTCTCTCAATACAACTAGAGAAAATAAATTAATGGAAAGTAAACCCCATACTCCATTAGAGGTGGTTGTCTTTTTGATCATTATTTCTGGAGCCTGAAGATGTATTGAATGAAGAGATAAGTGAATGAAACTGTGAGTGATCACAAACAATAAACTTGCTGAAGGTATAGCAGAATCTTATGGGATGCTCCTTCTCACTTTCATGTCGCAGGTGCTCAGTAAATGCTTTCTGGTTGGTTGGCTAATGGATGAAAGGACAGAGGGATGGGATTTCCAGGCCTATGCCCTAGTCCGGGTTTATCACTGACTGTACACTTAGGCAAGGGAGCAGCTACCCTGGGTGTCAGGTCCCTCCAATGTCCAAGGATGGTCTCTAAGAGCCTTCTTGTTGTTAGAATGACTCCCAGGGTGGGTTGTCAGGGAAGGCTGTGTGAGAGAGGGATTCTGGGGCTTGTAGAGATGGAAGGGTATGAGTTGCATTCCCATCCATAGGCGAGTCCTCCTGCCAGAAGGAAAGAGGTTCATCAGAGAGCTGGGAGGGAGACTCAGAGGCAAGGGCATGATTGGTGGTGGGGGGGGGGCACTGGGAGGGCTGAGGGAAGTGGGCAGGATGAGCTGGGGTTGGCACTCGGAGCATCAGAGCAAGGCCAGGTGCTCCTGAGAGCAAGGCCAGGTGCTCCAGGCAGCAGCAGCTGGGCTCAGGTCTGCATCTCTCCTGGCTCTTCTTTTTCCCTGATTGTGGCACAGGTGGCTCTGCTGCTCAACCGAGTGACCTTGGGCAAGTTGATACATTACATAATTTCTCGATTGTCTTAGTTTCTTCATCTATAAACTGAGGTCCACGGGGTGGTAGGAATTAAAAGAAGATTATATGTAAAGTGCTTAGAATGATAATCAGCGTGTAGTCTTATCTCAAGGAGCATTACTATCACCAATGATGTGGCACAAGGAAGGCCCTCTGGACAGACACACAGCTTCCAAGTCTCCTATTCGGCATTTTGGCATCGTCCAGACACTGTGTCGGGAGGTTTGCCACATTGGTGTTGTGTGGAGTGTAGGAGCTTTAAAGGATGGCAGACCTTTATCTGAATCCCAGTTCCACAAGCTACTTAATCTCTCTGAGACTCAGGTTCTCATTTGTATAATGTGGGATTAAGATTCACCTTGGAGGATTACTTTGAAGGTTAAATATGTATTTGGGAAGCACCTGTTGCTTCAGAGGCATGGTGGGGGACCCAGTGCCTCTTCTCCTCCAGCCGCACGGGGGTGGGGGCGCTTTGGCTGTTTGGAGGAGAGGAACGATGTCCTGTGACATTGTTCTCACAGATTTAAAGATAAATTTATATCATGGGTAATAAATTTATGGAACTCATCACCCTGGGACCTGGTAGGGGATGATTATGAATAGGCTTGGAAGGATTTAGGAAAATGGATAAAGGCTGATTCTCAGTGAGTTATCACAGCACCAATTCCTAGACAAATGTGCCTTTAGGACGAGTGGTCCTGCTGAGAGCCTCTGCAGGAAAAGACATATGAAAAAAATAGCTTCTGCGGTTAGAAACCTTCAGGGAATTGTGCTCACTGTATTTCACCATTACAAAGAATTTCGAATTCCCATTTATTCAATTAATGATTCAGCAAATATGTACAGTACTTCATGTGTGACAGGCAGGATTCCAGGTGCTTAATAATACCCCTCCCCCCCAAAAAGATTCTTGCCCTTGTGGAGTTTATAATCTAGTGGGGTAGACAAACCATAGCAATAAACATAACAGATTATAAAATTATATTGTGTGCCTGAAAGTGAAAATGCATTTAAAATAGAAAAAAAATGATTAAACAGGTTGAAGGGGAAGGGTGGGCTGTGATATTCCCTAGGGTGGTCCGGGAAGCCTCACCTAAGCGGTCATATTTGAGCAAAGAAGAGAGCAAGGGAGTTAGTAGGTTGGCTGTCACAGGAAAGACCTGAGGCAAAGGTCCTGGGACTGTAGGGTGCCTCTGGGGTGTTCCCGTGTGCCTGGAGATAACGAAGGTGGGAAAAGGAAGGAGTGCAGCCCCGGGGGACTTGGTGGCCTGTAAGGCCTTTTACATCCTCAACTTCAGACAGAAGAGTACTGCGATCTGACCTACCCAGTGTAAAGGCACCGAAAACTCCTGCAGGAAAGAGACTCCTTTCACTTAACCCAAGAAGAGGTGTGGAACCTTCTTCCCAAAACATTTCACCTTTGGAATCGTTTACTTTCCCATAAAGACCTGTTGATATCTTGCTTCACCAGTGTTCTAAAGCCTTTGTATTCGAGGTGTGGCCTGTGGACCAAGTGGCATCGGCATCACCTGGGAACTCGTTAGACATGCAGACGGCGAGTGCCCTCTCTGGACCCTGTGTTGACACGGAGTTCCTGTGCACATTAAGGTTCCAAAGTGCTGCTCTCTCGGACACAGGTTGAGAAATGTTGGATTAGTCAGAAGTAGTGTGTGGGAGGGGGTGGCGACTTGGGGGAAAGTTCACAGTACTCTGCATAGATTGTTCCCCAAGTACCCATCCGCAGTGTGGACTCCTCAGGTGTTGCTGGGCCTGACTGAGCTGGAATGTCCTCCTCACATTCCTACACGCTCATCATGGCTTGAGGCCTTTATTAAAATCCTCCTGCCATCTGTTCAGAAGAAGCCTTGGCCTTTTCTAAGAGGAATGAGCCCCGTATGTTTCTCACCACATTTATATTCATACCGCTGATTGCAGGTTCCCAGATGACTTCTTCTTTCTGTCTGTTAGAGCGTGTCTCCTTTCAGTGTCTAGAGTTCCTGGTGCCCTGCAGAAAGGCATGCAGGTGTCAGGGACAGGGTCAGTGCTTATAGGAGAGGGCAGGGTTGGAGAAATGACCCATGCCTTTCTCGATTTGCCCCACCCTTGTACAGATCGAAAGTGTCTCTTTCTACTCTGTTTCCAGCAGCCAACTGCAGTGGCAAGAACATACATGTTCTTGGGTCTGTTGGACTGGTGTTTGCATGTTAGTTTCATCATTTCTTAGTTCTGTTACCTTAAGCGAGTCATTCAGATGCTTAAAGCCCCTTCCCCTAAATGTGAAAGAGAGGTACATATATCTGCCATGTACAGTGGTTATGAAGACTACATGGGAGAATCCTAGGAAAATCTCTCTTGGGTCTTTTATGTACCAGGGACCTTTGGACACTAGATACAAGCCTCAAATTATAGAAACTAGTAGGCCTACCAATTGCTTGGCTGATGTAGGTGTATTTGATGGCTTAGGATGGACAGTCATCGCTGAGCAGAGTGGTGGTGCCTGATAAACACATAAGTCTCTGCCATCTCATAGACAGGAGATGCACTAGCTTCCTGCCTAGGTCAGTCTGATGGAGAGCAACAAGCTCCCAAGCCTTGCTACCCTTCCTGTGCCTGTTGGGACTGTGGGAGAGAAGCATGAGCCGAGCGTGGTCTTTTCCCCAAGAAGAGAGAAAGCTGGCATCTACTCGTGCCCATGGGCCTCCAGAGTTTCCACAACCTTCTGCTGGTGAGAGCTGACTAATTCTGGATGAATATAATGGTAGCCAAGGAGGCATGGGTATTACATGAAGGAAGCCTGTGCATTTGTTCTGAGTATGTGTGTGCTGACTGTTCCTTATCATCAAACACAAAAAAGAAAAGACAAGCCCATAAAGAGGTCTGAAAACTGAGGGACCACAGTCAGTAATAGACAGTATGGAGCACCCAGGCCCAAGCCTGCCTTCATATACAGTAGGGTTTCTCAGCCTCAGCACTGGTGACATTTTGGGCCTGGGTAACTGTTGGTTGTAGGGGACTGTCTTGCTCATTGTGGGATGTAGATGTACCACTAGTGGTATCAATGCCAAGTTTAACAACCAAAATATATCTCCAGACTTTGCTCAGTGTCCCCTCAGGCAAGATCGTCCCAGTGGAGAACCACTGACGTAGAGGGTGCTCCGTAAATGGTCCCTGTCTTCTCAATCCAGAAACCTAGCAAAATGCCACGAGAGTGGGTCATTCATTTTCATACCCAGCCTCCTCCTCCTGTTGCTTCGTGGGAAACTGGCAGCAGGGGATGGCCATGGGAACTGCAGGTGACCCTCATCAGACTCAGAGGTGGCCTCGGAGGCATGGCCCAGACACTGCCCTGCTCTCCTGCTGCTTTTCTGGCCCCATAGCTGGTCTCTCAAGTCCAAACACCAGAACTGGTGCCAGCCTGGCTCACTGGGGCTCTTACTGATTGAAAACATTCCTGGGCATTCTTGGCTGTTGGGAACATTCCATTTCATATTGATTTATTATAATATTTTTAAAGACACTGAGATTTAAGACTCATCCAGGAGACTCTGCTTGCCAAGACATAATTAGGAGAAAATGACAGAAGCAGTAAATATATAATTAACTCTTTTCTTAATGCCTTTTGCTGGCATTCTTAATCTATCCACATGGCCTGAGAAACTAGCTCTCTGGAATCCCCAGGCAACCAGAGACCAATTACTATCATGTTTGCACATTATGTTTATGTATAACATGTATACATGTTTATGTGTAGGAAGTTAAGTGGGAAGCCACAAAGATAAACATGGGTGCATACATTCTCAGCTCCTAGTTAGTTAACTCGGTTGATCGCTTGGTTGATTTATTCATTTGTTTATTGACTTAACACAGGTTTAGCATGCACCTACTGTGTCAGGTACCACGCTGTCTCCACCCTGCTAAAATCTGTTCCTAACTATGAACTCCTGTATATATATGTTAACACATAATGCATATGCCCATGGTGTCAGGGCATTCTATACATTTGTGTACATACACACATATATCGTGGGGTACAGAGAGGTGAAGTAACTTGCCAAAAGTCACATAGCTGTTAAGTAATAAGACTGGTGTTTGATCCCAGTTCTGTCTGATTTTTACTCCTCTATACAATCTTCTTTCAAAGAATACTTCCCAAGGGAAGTGATATTTGAGCTGAATCTTGGAAGGTAAATAAGAATTTGTCAGGTAAACATGACAGGAACTAGTTCACGCACAGGTTGGTGGAGTGATGGTCGGGAACTCCAAACATTAAGTGCAGAGAGATCACTAAGTGCTTTGAGAGGAGCTGGAGGAGACTAGCTGGGCAGAGCTCCGGTCAAGGAGGTTCGAATATGCCAGGCCCCTCAGAGAACTCACAGTAAAGTTTGGCTCAGGTCTGACCAGGATATGAACTCCCTTTCCCCGGAGCCAAGATAGCTCCTATTGGGAGTTATAGTCTCTGCCAGGCACAAGGTACAAGGTGACCCCCAGGTCCATTAAGAAACCAGGCAGCATTTGATTTCATCCAGTAACTGTCTCCAGTCTTCTCTTGCCCAGGAAGCAGGGACCAGTTAATTGCAGGGTGATCGCCATGTTCTTGTGGAGCATTTAATGTAGCATGTAATTGCAGGGTAAATAAATACAGAGCTATTTCCAGCTCTCAGCCCAGTGCTGCAAGTGTGCTGGTAATTATGGCTGGGGATTTGCTTGGTGCAGTTTCTAAGCAATGGCTGCAGGCCTGAACTGGGTCAGCCCTCAAGCGGGCACTGTCTGCTCCCTGGAGAACCACGATGCTGATCTACTCAAGCTTCCCATTTACTCAGTGCGTAGGACCTTCAGCGGCTGCCCTAGACTCCTCAATACTCCAGCCCACACCTGTATCTTAGGATATCTCAGCCTCGTAGTTGACCCTAACTCTTTATGAAAGTAGCAGTTAAGATGTTGGGTCTTGGAATAAAAAAGATCTGAGTTTGTATCAAGGTTTTGCCACTTTTTGACTGTGTGACCTTGAATGATGTGTTACACCTCTCTGAGCCAAATTCTTCATCTATAACATGTAGATAGAAATAATACATATGCCGTGAAGTTGCCTCAGCTGCCCCAGTTCTCCAAAAAGCCCCTCTCCAGTTCAAGAGCCCTCTTCTTCTCCCCCTGCCATCCTTATATCCATATTTTGAAGGCCCATTCTTCTAGTCCTTTCTAGCCTCCCCTTTTCTTCTGACCCACTGAGTCATTTTTGGATGTTCTAATCTCACCTGGGAAAAATCTCTGTTTTCTAAAAGCTGACCTTGGCCAACTGGCAGGGATGGAGGTGAAGACCAATGCTCAGCTGGCTTCCCTCCTCTCCACTCAGAACCTTGCTGAGCTCTGACTGTCCTTGGGCTCTTGTGTCCCAGAAGAACATGGCTATCGGTGGAGGTGTGTCCTTCCATCCGCCCTCCTAGTTGCCTCTGTGTTTGTGAACCTGACCTTAGATTTTTGTCCCAGTGTCTTTGCGTGTTGTGTCTCTATTGATTCTTCTTATTTTTTTTTTAAATATTATCTGACTTGGCTTCAAGCCCACGTCCCTTATTGTGGCTCTCTGAGCCTATGAGATTCACCCTGGCTATGGCTCAGCTCAGCATCCTGGGAATATTAAGTGGCCTGAGCCCTGCTATTGCTGCATCCAGCAGACACATCCTGGGGTACAAGCCTGATGTGCCCCAAGAAGGCTGGCTACTTTGGTCCTCCAGCAGCTCTTCTATGGGGAAGCCCATGTGAACGAAACAGAGTCCCCAAGTTCATCATGGAGAGTAAGGAAAGGATAGAGGACTCAGAGTGTGAAGATAGAACCTGTAGTTGGAAACCTTGTAAGTCAAGCGCTGGCCATTTGTAAGTATTTCACCTTGAGATATGGCCTTGGCACCCCTGACCTTCCATTTTCATGTTGACTAATGTGACTTGCCCTAGTGCTGTAAGAATGCTATTAGGAGGAAAAAGTAGAGGCATTCTTGTAAGAGGGATGGGTTTTTACATGTTTTTGCTGACCCTGGGGCCTTTCCCTCCCGTCTTACCTCCAGAGGACCAAGTAGGATCCACCCTAGTATCTGAAGAGGTCATGGCAGGGAGGGCTGGTGCTGGTAGCTTCCTCTCAGCATAGAGTCCTTGGGGTGTGATGACTCCCCATGGCTCCCCAAGAGATTCTGTGCAGGGAGGAGACACCAGGGTCAGAGAGCACCCCTCCTGGGCTGAGTGGAGCTTGGCTGGGTAGAGGTAAGGAAGGTGGGGTCTCCAATGGCCTCTCAGTCAGCTGCCCTATGGAAGCTGAGCTCCTGTGAACAGTGTCCCCAGGAACCACTGCCCAAGCATCCCGGTGTGAACACATCCAGCAGAGAAGCCACCCAGCCCTGGTCAACACTGGTATATTCAGCCATCTAGCCTGGGAAAGATCTGGGCACAGGGTGGTCTCCACCATGAACTCATTCCTGCGCCTGTACTTTGGTTCAGTATTTCAGTTGCTGGTGCCTGCACATGAGGTGCCAAGACTCCACATCCCATAGAGTCATAGATATGAAAGGGCCCTGGCCCAGGATTTCCATGTCACACTGTGGTGCCAGAGCTGGTGAGAACTGTTGAACCCACAGGCCAGGCAGACAGCTGCTGACACTGTGACTCCTGGAACTAGACGGTTCTCTGGCCCCATATGGCTCTCCATCTTGCTCACAAAGGTGCAGGAGGCCTCTAACAGGACAGAGCGGCTCTTTCCCTGGGGAGGATCAGTTGGGTCACTCAGTAGCATACTCAGGTATAATTCTGGGACATCAGAGTCTGCCTGAGCACAATTTGAGGGGAACTGAGAGACAAAGGGGAGTAAATGGGTATAGGATGTAGGGAACTGGGCAAGAATCTCTCTTAGGAGAGGACCAAGAGGAGAAGATTCTACAGACAAATGGCATGGATATAAGAGATGGACAAACTATATCCTCCAGCCAAGTACAATGTCTGGCTCTAGTAGGCTCTCAGTAAATATTAGATGAACAACAACAAAAAAGTCCAAACTCTAGACATGGAGTGTGTGCCCAGCTTTTCTGTGTTTCTTTACTCTGGTGAACCTGACATCTTTTCCCTCCCTGAGGCTTAATTTTCACTTTTGTGAAATGCGGACACCACCAGCTCCCCAGCCCACATCTTCGGACCATTGCTATGATGCAGGCAGAGGGGCTTTGAAATCGGTAAGCTCTGTGCAGACACAGGGCCATTTCACTGTTCACCACTTGCCTTCCAGCCACCCCTGGGGTCAGCTCCCTGTATCCATCATCAATATCTAATGCTTTCAGCAATTACTCTGGGTTAATTGGCTCAGGCAGACTAGTCCATAGGAAATGCCCCTAGTGGAACTGACAAGCCCTCCTCTCGGTGTGTGGAATATCTCTCTGGATTAAGTGTGCCTAATGCCCCCGTTTACTAGATCGGGGATAAAGACAACAGGGCCAGAATGCAGCTGCACATCAGAAATTTGTATCAGAAATACCAGGGGCCAGCTGCTGGGCTATAATGAAATTCCAGCAAGCCTTGTTGACATTCCAGAGGCATCACCACAGTGAGGTTAAATTATAAGTTGATGATGACAAGCAGACACACAGGAAAATGTCAAAATTAGCATGAAGGAGCACAGGCACCCTGCTCCCTCCACCCTTCCTCTGGTGCAGACACCTCTCCCTCTCCTGCCCAATGCTACCCTTGGGACCGCCTAATTTCACAATTTGGTTTTAAAGGGTGTCTTTGCAAGAGCAAGTTTGTCCTGGGGGCTTCCAGCATCTGTCTCACTTTCCCTTCTCCTTGGCCAGCCTGGTAGAGGGAGAACAAAGCAGCTTCCTGATGAGTCATAACCTTAGACCTGTGTCTAACCCTTTTGGAGTTTCCATGTGCCCATCTCTACAGTGAGGATAATGATACCTTTCTCCTGGGATGGCTGGGCATTGGATGGGCTCACACAAGGACATGATCAGGCACAGGGTTCATCAATGCCTCTGTCCTCCCCTGCCCCATCCCTCTTCCTTGGGCCCACTCTGGCTTTCCCATCAGAAGAGAGCACTGTGAGAATGTGCACAGGTGGGGGAAGCAGACTGAGCTGATACCAGGAGCCCATGCAAGTTGAAAGCCCAGGGTTGGAACATGGGTCCAGGCTTGGGAAGGCACCTGGCAGGGATGAGAGCTCATGGGTGTGATTCCAAATGTGTAGCTGGACCCCACTGCATGAGGTTGTGGAAATAAAGGACAGGCATTTCAGTCTGAGATTGAATTAGACCAAGTAACATTAATACCATTTATAAAGCACCTTTACCTGAGTAATATTGTTAAACTGCAAAGTTATTTGAGAAAGGGATGCCTAGCCCATTTTATGGATGATCCAGTAGGACCCATCCAATCTGGGGTGCAGAGAAGTGGAGTAAGTGCAGGAGTAAAGATTGGCCGGGGGCAAGGAGATTTCAAGTAGAGGTGCTATTAAGATAGAGGTTTGGAGGGTGTAGAGAAAAACTTGCAGAAATCTCCAACTTCATTAACATCAAGGGAGAGGATGGAATCCCTGAGGATGAAATGTAGCATATGGAGTCCAGAGGGCGAAGAACGGGACCTTGAGGAATGTGTGTCATTGAATGAGCAGGGAAGACAAGAGCCAGCGGAGAGACACTGAGGAATTAGGAATGCAGAGACAGAAGGCAGCGATGTGGGGCCCAGCCAACAAGGGGAGCCCGTGGGGCAGAATGTTACTGATGGCGCCAGAGCAGAGAGATGGGGTCTGGGTTTCCAGTTGAGTCAAATATAGTGTGGTAGGCTTGCCTGGGACTCCATTAAATCCACCCCCCGCCAAACAAACAAAAAACATTTGTACGGCAAATTGATTTTTAGGTTCTTGTCTCCTGGGACATGTCTGTATTTTTTTTTTTTTCTTTTTCCTTTTCTGCTCTTTCCTAGACACAGATCAGGATTTTGAGCTTTCTTAAGTGAAAGTGATCCAGGACATGGGGTTGAAAGGGGAGATGAGGATGCCGGAGGGAGAAGGGTGAGCTACACTGCCCTGGAATAGGCCTGGGCTGGAGGCTCCCCACTGGAGGCCCCCTACATGTGGGCTATGACCCCTGCTTTTTTCAGACTTCTTGCTTTCCTATCAGTGAAGGGGCTTCCTAGGCAGGGAAGGGACAAGGATCCAGAGGGCAAAACAGGAGACAGTATTAGTAAGTTAGTTAGAACCCAAACCACCTGTGGTTACTTTCAAACATCATTCATACCTTTATTCATTCAAACAGTATTTAATGGGCACCTGCCATGTGCCAGGCACTGTTTGAGCAGTGAAAACCTAGCAACAAACACAACAGACACAAGTGAATGCCCGCATGGTGTTTATGTTCTAATGGGGAGAGATGGCAATGCATGAAATATGTAAGTAAATTAGTACCATATTTTAGAATTATATTTTATTGATTTTGCTATTACAGTTGTCTCATTTCTCCCCCATCATTCTCCTCCACCCTACACACCCCCTCCCACCCACATTCCCCCTTTAGTTCATGTCCCTGTGTCATAAATTCTTTAGCTTCTACATTTCCCACACTATTCTTGCCCTCCCCCTGTCTATTTTCTACCCACCGTCTATGCTACTTATTCTCTGTACTTTTTCCCTCTCTCTCCTCCTCCCATTCCCCTGTTGCTAACCCTCCATGTGATCTCCATTTCTGTGTTTCTGCTCCTGTTCTAGCTGTTTGCTTAGTTTGCTTTTGTTTTAGGTGTGGTTATTAATAACTGTGAGTTTGCTGTCTTTTTACTGTCCTATTTTTTATCTTCTTTTTCTTAGATAAGTCCCTTTAACATTTCATATAATAAGGGCTTGGTGATGAGGAACTCCTTTAACTTGACCTTATCTGAGAAGCACTTTATCTGCCCTTCTGTTCTAAATGACAGCTTTGCTGGATAGAGCAATCTTGGATGTAGTCCTTGACTTTCATGACTTGGAATACTTTTTTCCAGCCCCTTCTTGCCTGGACGGTCTCTTTTGAGAAATCAACTGACAGTCTGATGGGAGCTCCTTTGTATGTGACTCTCCCCTTATCTCTTGCTGCTTCTAGAATTCTCTCCTTCATTTTAATCTTGGCTAATGTAATGATGATGTGCCTTGGTGTGCTCCTCCTTGGGTCCAACTTCTTTGGGACTCTCTGAGCTTCCTGGACTTCCTGGAAGTCTATTTCCTTTGCCAGACTGGGGAAGTTCTCCTTTATTATTTGTTCAAATAAGTATTCCACTTGTTGTTCTTCCTCTTCCCCTTCTGGTACCCCTATAATTCGGATGTTGGGACGTTTAAAGATGTCCTGGAGGTTCCTAAGCCTCTCCTCATTTTTCTGAATTCTTGTTTCTTCATTCTCTTCTGTTTGGTTGTTTCTTTCTTCCTTCTGGGCCACTCCATTGATTTGAGTCCCAGTTTTCCTCCCATCACTATTGGTTCCCTATGCATTTTTCTTCATTTCACTTATTGTAGCCTCCATTTTGTTCCTCTAATTTTCAACCAAAATCAACCAATTCTGTGAGCTTCCTAATCACCAGAGCTTTGAACTGTGCTTCTGATAGGTTGGCTACCAGTGGTATGAGCTCTGCATCTGATAGGTTGACCACCTCCTCATCGCTCAGATAAAAGAGCTCCGGGGCCGGTCTGTTCTCTCTTTTGAACCATCCTTGGTTTTGGTTTTTTGTTTTTGTCTGGACGCAGCTGTTACATAGTGAGGGGCAGAGCCTTAGGCGTTCACCAGGGCGGGGCAGCCCAGTCTCTGGGTTGTGATGCTGGATGTGGGGGCAGGGTCCAAGAGGGAACGATGGTTCTTGCTTCACTCTCTGCCAGATTTCAGGCACTTCTGCCACTTCCCCCAAGCAAACTGGACCCCCCTGGTACTGATTTCCAGGTGGGTGGGCCTGTACACGCTCCAGGACCCTGTGGGTCTCCCCAACGAACTCTCCTGTGAGGCTGGGACTCCATCCCGGCACCTCAGCCCCTACGAGTATTTTCAATGGGTGCTTTTAGGCTTCACTTCCCGGCACTGGGGTCCTGTGTCGCACAGTCTGTCTTGCTGCCCGTTTTTGCCTGGCTTATCTGTGTGCAAATGTGTGTCTGCGGTCTTGTGTGTCCTGCTTGGCCTCCTTGTGTTTGGCAACCCCGCCGCCTGTGCACCTGGAGTGACTGCATGCCCAGGACCACCACCAGCTTATCCCACCTCAATCCAGGGACTCCGCCGACCGCTGACTCCGCCCCTCTTACCGGTCTGGGTGAATCGTTGTTGTCAGACTCCCGCACAATTCGATATTCTCTCTGTCCTGGTTGGGTTTTCTTTTTTTTTTTTTGGTTCTATATTTTTGTTGTCCTTAATCTTGGTTGTGAGAGGAGGCACAGTGTGTACAGCTACGCCTCCATTTTGGCCGGAAGTCCAATTAGTACCATTTTAAAAGATGATAAAGTACTACCAATTAAAAATGAAGCAAGCTAGAGTGGCTGTGATTAGAAATGAGGGGGCTGGGAAAGGTGTTATTGAGAGGGTGACATGTGAGCAACTTGCAGACTCAGGCACACAGGTGAATGGATGGAGGTGAGGCAGTCCACAGCATGAGAACTGAGGCTAAAACGGTGGCCTTGGAGGGGAGAAGAACCCGAAACGCTTGAAGATCTAGGAGGGAGGAATTCCTGGGAAGTCTCCTTGTGGCAGGACTCCATGGATGGATGGGCTCCAATCTTCCCATCCTCAGGCCACTCGATTCAATCAGTTTCTTGGAAGAGAGAAGCTGCCTGGGCTTGCCACAGTCTCCTGCCATTTGTTGGGAAGCACACTTGATGAACATTTGACAGACACTCCCACCAACATGGCATGCCCCAGGAGGTGGCTCCTCAACGGAAAATACACACATACGCACACACATATACATTGGCTGCTAAAGTAAAATCCTGTGAGATATGGGAGCTCAGAGATTATTAAATCTGTCCCCCTGACTTTGCAGTTGGAAAGAGCGAGACTCGGGAATTGGGAAGGAATTTTTCACTGAGGAAAGGGGAAGTTTGGGCCTGGACTGCAGGTACCCTGCAGGGCTCTGACCCCCAACTCAGAAGGTGCCCTACTTCCTAGTGCTTCTCAGGGAGCACAAGATGTCTGAAGAGGAAGGTCCCTTAGAAAGCATGTCATGGAATTTGTACGTTTTTCAATTGGGAAAACTGAAGCCAGGAAGATTGAGAGAGTGGGGACTATTTCTCATGGAAAGGAAGTGCCTGTCTCTGCAGGAGATTGTGTGGAAAGATGAGGACTTTGCTTCCCCTGGACCAGGTGGCAGGATGATGCATAGCTAATGTGCCTTGTCTTGGGCAAATATTTAGAGATCTTCGAAGGCAAGGGGAACAGGCCTGGAAAGATAACTCTGAGGCCCAGTGCAGCTAAACAGGGGGCCCTGTTGTAGTGGCACGTTCTCTGTGGGAAATGCCCCAGGGGTCACAGCAAATTCATTTACCCGAAGGAGGGCCTGTTTGCAATCTAAGCCAAATCCTATTTGCTTTAATAAGCCCCTGTGTAAACACGAGCTGTGGCTCACACCCCATGGCAGCCTGGTCGGCTGAGTGAGCAGGACACAGCCACTGCTCTCTCTGTGTCTATATGTTCAGGAGGTGGCGTGATGCAAAGTCAAACACACCCTGGAGTGGAGGAAGAGCCGTAGAGCTCCCTTTGGTCTGAGCACAGTAATTGAAAATTAGAGCACTCCTGCCCACCCAGTCTTTACTCTGGAGTTTGCTTCCCTGTCCTGCTGAGCGGTGCAGAAAAGTACCTGTCACCCCAACACTGGGCCTGCTCCTCGGTAAGAGCCCTGGCCTGGCCATTGCACCAGGGCTCTTTCGGCGTGGATGGGCGCTCTTCCCCCCACAGCCCCCACCTTCACTGAAGAGCCAACCTGGGACCAGGCACTGTATTTATGGCTGGTGCTTGCCCTCTCCCTGGGTCCTGGACCCTTGGCATTTAGTATCTGCTTCTGACCCCCTGAATTTAACAACTTCTGCTCCTACTTTAATAGCTTCCGGGACTTGGGCTCCAACTCCCAGAAGCGTGTGTTTTGACTCAGTCTCTGCTAAGAAGGTTTCAGCTCAGGCTCAAGCCCACAAGTGCCACTGGCCAAGCCAGAAAGGGGACGGCAGAAATTCAGGACATCCTTCCCCCGGAATTCTCGCAACGTCTCCTCTCTCTGTGGGTGAGCCAGGTCCAGGGCTGGCCTCAGCCACAACTCTGACACTGGCCATTTGACGTGGATTAGTCTTGTTACACCATCCCGCACCAAGAGCAAGTCCTAATCTGTGCGGAAGCGACTTTTGACTCAGAGAGGGAAGGTGCTGCTTAAGGTTTGTCTGCATTTTCCTTTCCTTCAGCTCTACCTGGCTAGGACCCTTTTGCTGTCCATGGTGGGTCCCAAGCCCCCACGGTGCTATCATACCAAAAGCTTCAGCTTGTAAACATGCTCAACCCTTATCAAAATTGACCTGTGCTCTCTCCTTGAGGGTCAGCTGTGTGGCAGGAGCTAGTCTTATGTACGAGTCCTCAGTCAGGTGTGGTGGGCTGATCACAGACATCGAACTCTTTTCATTGCCTTTGATTCAGGGAGTGGAAGGTGCCAGTTTCAGACAATAAAGGAGATTTTTTTTTGTTTTGTTTTCAGAAAGGGAGTGCTTCTGGTGCTCTTCAGAGTATGCTGTGTAGTTGGGAACCACAAGGGCTGGACCAGCCCTAAGCATGAGTTTTGGAGGGTATTATTCTGAACCTGTATATCGCTGGAGCTCTTGCAGTATTAGCCTTTGTTTACTTTCTTTTTTTTTTTTTTTAAGAACAAGAAACTACTTTTTTTTGCGTTTAGAGCCCCAAAGTTACTGGCTGTGAGTATATTTCCTTCTTCCTTACTAGCTTTCTGTTGTGTATGATGTCAATGAAGCCACCATCAAATATATATTGATCACTGACTATGTGTCAAGTTGTCAGGTGGGACCTGTGGGGCATCCACACAAGGATAAGGCATGACTCTCTCCCTTAAGATATCTTACATCATGGTTGGTAAATAAGGGGTATAATGCTGGTGACAGTGATGATGATATTAGCTTAACATGTGTAAGTCTGTAGCTTGAAGTTTATGGTTTCCAGTGTTACTCAATCTTTTTGAGCCTCAGTTTCTCTATCTGTGTTGTTTTGAGAACTGCATGAAGTGATGGATGTGACTGATGGGTGGAAGGCTTTTGGTGGCTTGAAGTGCCAAGAGCCTCATGGTTATTGTCACCTCTATTGTATTTCTCAGTTTGGGGAAGAATTATTGTAAATGTCAATGAGATCACAACTCCCATTTACAAGATGGGCCAAGAATTCTATCTCTGTCCCAGTCACACCAGGGAGGTGGATTGTTCTGCATCTACAGCCAGGCCTGTGTCAGAAGACCCACGTTGGAGTCCCGGGGCTCTGTCATGCTACCAGAGCCTCTTGGTCTCTGGATTATGATTTTTTCATAAATGTAGATGAGGTAGGCAGAGTCATAGAAAACTTTCTCCTTCTCTCTGTTTGTGTGTTCTTGCACCTGAACAGGCATGTTTCTCCACAATCCGGTGTTTGTGGAGAGTTAATTCTAGCCAGCCTCATACCTTGCTTCCTCCTCATCTCTCTCATCTCCTAGGGATATTTTAATTATACATGTGACTGGGACAAGGATGCACAAAACTGCCACTTTCTAGAGCTGTTGGCACACGTGTGGATGTGTGTACATGTGTATGCATGTGCACATGTGTGAAATGCAGCTGTTGGACTTGCCAGATTTCTTTCCAGGTGCCAAATACCCCTGTTCAGGCCTTCTGAAGATTGCAGCCGGGGCCAGGCTCAGGGGCAGGGGTTTTTTAGACCAGGTGGGCTGCAGCGTTGATGACCCCGAACACAAAGGCAGGAGTAGCGGGGTGCCGATGGCACAGCTGGCTTGGAGCCCTACTGCCCGTCTATGAATTCTTTGCTCAGCTGGCATCGGGGTTTAGTGCGAATCATTTCTGCTGGAGGACTGGATGCTACTGTGTGCCCTTCGAGTGACATGTGCCTTGCAGGGGCATCCTGGAGGGAGGCATAAAGGAGAGGGAGTGGAGGGAGTGTACAAGGGGAGAGACAAAAGCCTGCATGCCCAAGCATGGCTTCTCTGGTTTGAGGGACAATAGACGAACAGGGGGAGATTGGCTAGTCCTATGGAGCACTGAGGGCCAGAGAGTCAGCTGTCGGCATGAATGGCTCAGGGTACCTGTGTTTATTCTGAGTATCGCTCCTGTCCTCTTGGGAGCAGATCTCAGGCCCCCCTACATTTAACCAGGATGTCACCTGGTTAGGGAAAGAGCAAGTAATCTGGAGCCAGTTGGTCTGGACCCGCTTCCTGACTGGCTGGGTACTTGCTCCCTGTATAACTTTAAAATGGCATATCCTCACTGAACACTTGACATTCTTCACCAATACCTCTGATTGGGTCATCCTTAAGTCTCCCTGGGTCTGTCCTCCAGGTCGGCCTGTGGGCTGTGTGGGCTGTTCAGCCAGAAACTTCCCAGCTTCCCTGCCTTGTGTGGCCTCCACAGCCCAAATATGACGCCAATGCCATCATGACCACTTAGCTTTCCCTACCTGTAGCTCAGTCTCTGCTCTGCAGGAAGCAGCAGGTGTCACAGCTGGGTTCCAGCTGTGCCTGGTGCTTGCTGTGTTCCAAGCATAGTATCCACCTGAGCAGACACGGAGCAGAGCCCGGGCCTGGTCAGGATAAAAGCAGAGCTCAGAAAGTCTGAGTGGGGGACTGCTGGAGTCTAGAGGATAAGGCAAGACATCTGTCCGCCTCAGTGATGCTCAACCAGGGGTGACTTTGTCACCCCAGGGACATTTGACAATGCATGGAGATAAGTTTTGGTTGTCAAAACAGGGGATGCTACTATTGTCAAAGGGAGTAGAGGCCAGGGATGCTGCTAAACATCTTATGATCCACAGAACAGCCTTTTACAACAAAGAATTAACTGGCTTAGAATGTCAGAAGTGCAGAGGCTGATCAAGCCTCAGAACCTCCAGGGAAACAGGCAAGTTGGAATGAATAGGACTTGGCATTGCTGGAGCCTTGTGATGGTGGGAGCTGGGAGTAGGAATCTTGGACCACTAGTCACCAGTGAGTCTTTCCCTTCCTTCCTCCCGCCCTGCCTCAGCCCAGCTCAAGAAGATGCCTGTCAGTACAGCAGTGGGACAGTTGCTCTTGGCACCACGCCCACATCTCCTGGCACTTGCCTTTGCAGGAGCTACTGATGGTATCGTACAGCAGATACCTGTGGCTCCCCAGCTCTCCGCTAAGGGCATTCTTTCAGCCCACAAGCAGGACAGGGCAGAAGTGCCCTGGGGCTCCTGTCCCCAGGAGCAGCCCTCAGCCATTGATGATGACAGTTGTGCACCTCTCACCTTCTAGCCTGTTCTGCACTGGTTCCCAGAGATCCCAGTGTGACCAAGTCCCTGTTGCCCACAGTGGTCAGAGCCTCATTAATGCACCCTCTACTGCTTCCTTCCCTTCCCGTTTTTACTTCCCAATTCTTCTGTTGATGCTTCTTGGGACCATCTTGCATTCATTGCATTTGACTGCTTCATTTCTACGTCAGCATTTGCTTCTGTGCCTTCAGGAACCATCATGGCTGCTTTCTGATGCAGGTGCACATTTCTTTACATCATTCATCCATCCATTAGGCCAGTCCACAACATTTACTGAGCACTGACTGCCAGGAACTGAGGATTTCATACCCATGCATAGATGCGGAAACTGAGGCTCCAAGATACACATGCACTTATTCAAAGTGCGTAAGTAGTAGAGGACCAAAAGTAGAATATAAAGCCCAAACTCCCAAATTCATTTTATGCTCAGTTGTTCCTCAACAGGCTGTATTCTGCATTACCTGGAGAGCTTTACAGAAACACAGATGTCTGAGTCCCACTCCAGAATGAATCAACATCTCCAGGAGTGGCGCCCTGGTATCTATATTTAAAAGCCCCCTTTGAAGCACATGTGCACACAGATGGGGTAATCTGTTCACCCCCACACACACACTGCAAACACACATACGCATGCACGCGCGCACACGCACACACACACTCCCTGGTTGGTGGACATTGACTCCGGGAGGGAGCACGTGAGAGGAAGGAAACACCTTTCATAACTGGGGCTGAAACTCAAGGCTGATATGTCACCACCTCTCACAGCTCCCCTAACTCCTGCAGCAAGCTGACAGCCTGCGGGACAAGCCAGCTTTCCATTGTTGATTTAATATCCTTGCAGAATCGTTTTGCCAAATTGCACCTAGATGGGCTGTCCTGTGGTTTTCACTGCATGTTTTACAGTTGGGGTTTTCTTTCCTGCCATATGGTGAACCCCTGTAAAGCATGGCACTAATGGGGCCGCACACAGGCAGACGGATGCTCCCTGGCATGAAAGTCCAATGGCACTGAAGCCCCCCAGTCTGCTCTCACCTCTTCCTGCCCCCTGAAGATTGAGGATTTCAGGCTAAATATAGAGGAAGGCCATGAAGAAATGGCACCTCCTCCCCTTCCCATGCGATGGTGTCATTGCCCCAGCAATCTGTTGCTTCTCCCTGGCAGCGCATGGGAAAGCAGCAGCCACAGTCCGTGGTGAGAGGCTGCTTTGGAGACAGCAACAGCTTTGAATGGAAGATGGAGGCTTCTTCAGGTCTCAGAACACAGTGCAGTTGGGCTTTATTTTTTGAAGTCTCTGCGGAGTGTCTGCCCCCTTTGTTCAGTGCCCACTAGATGCTCAGACTGGCTCTGGAATGGTGGAGCCACTGTTTTTATTCAGCACAGCACGGAAGGAAGGGGACCAGGCTCAAGGGCAGGCCAACCTAGAGCTGAATTCTGGCTCTGCCACTTCCAAGGTTTGTGATTTGAGAAAGTTGTTTAACTTATGGGAGATGAAAGGACAGGAAATGCCACCCACTTTTGCAAAGTGGGTATGAGGATAAAGGGAGGGAGCCTGAATGGATAGCACGTAATAAAACCCAAACATAGTGTGGGTTTGCTACACAGTAGGTCTTCAGTACAGTATGGCTATAGGAAAGACTTCCTGGAATTATTAGCTGTGTCATTGGTTTTTACATCTGCAAAATGGGCTTATTAACAGTACCTGCCTCTAGGATTAGCTGCATAGTTTGCAGGACCCATGGCAAGATGCATATGCAAGGCTTCCTGTTCCAAAGTTAAAAATTTCAACGAAGCGACAGCAGAGCATTAAACCAGGCATGGGACGTTTCTGGGCCCTGTGCAACTTCACAGGTTGTGCATCATTTACTTCATAGGGTTGTGGTGAGGAATGAATAAGACAATGGATGTAAAGTGCTTAGGGCACTGAAGTGTTTATTATTATCACTAATTAAGCATGAACGATGTTGTGGGAACAGTAAAGTTACCCATTTTGCTGTGACATACATTAGAAGGAGAAATAAATTGGTTAAGACCAGATTTTATGAGCTTCAAATGGCAAGTTAACAGAGTTGATTCTTTACAAGGTAACTGTGGGGAATTACTGAAGACAGTTGAGCCACCCTCAAGGTGGTGATGAAGAGTCCTAATCAGAGCGTTATGTGGAGAATGGAATGGGGGCCATGTCCAGGGAAAGACACGCAAGACGTAACTGCTGGGTTTTCAGAAGAGAGATGTTATTCACAAAAATGGGGAATCAGAAAAAGGAGATTTGGGGGTGGGATGATTGCTTTTGGCCATATAGCACCTGCGATGTCAGTGGGGCCTCTGTGGGTGGATGTAAAACAAGCCTTTGGAAATTGGGGAATAGGACTCAGATTAGGGCTTAGATGAAGACTCAGTGGGGGGTGGGGGCTCTCATGGAGACCCATGTAGAAATAGCTTATGTACCAGAATAGATGAAATTATCAGTGCAGAGCACATTTCCAGATTGCAGGAACTAGGGATAAAAGAGAACCGGAAATCAACTGTACAAAATTAGCAAGGAAAACCGGGGGCTTTGCACTGATCTAAGAAAGGAGGGAGGAACTGACAAAGTGTCGTGCCTGCAGGGTACAAACCTGAGCTTCTGTGATCCTTGGGTTTTTTTCATCTGTAGAATGGGTGCAGGTAAAATGAGAAAAATGTCTAAACTATTTCTTACAATGTTGGGTATGTTAATGAGCAACACAATTTAGTTCCCTTCCCCCTTTAACTTCTGATTCTTGGATTATGTTAGTGAGTTATGTTCTATTGCATTACTTGGTTTTTATGGCGGTTCAAATATATTTGGTTTCAGAGTGATTTGGGTATTATAGGAGCTAGTTTACATACATTATCTCCTTTAATCCTGGTAGGATTCTGCATGGAATATTGGTATTCCCACTGTATGGATAGGATGCTCAGAGACATTAGGTATTTACCCAAGGTCACACAGCTGCAGAGTCATATAGAATTTCAGTCCAGGGCTCTCTCATTCCAAAGCCCACACTGTCCTCATTACTTAGTAGAAGCGGGAGAGACGGGACAAACAACCTGCAAGAATTCACCTTCCAAAGCTTGGCTCCTCGCCAACCCACCTGCTAACAATACCATCTGCCCAGGTGTGCAGATGGAGACCAGAGAACACCTTGTTCTACCAAATTGCTCATAGTGGGTAATCTGCTGTCTGCGTATCACCGAAGCGCCTTGAACAATGGGACTACTCACAGGGGCTGGAGCTCTTCTGTCCTCTGCAAAGCCTGCCCAACGAGGGCCTGGCGGGCCGGGCATCTCACCAGCACTGCAGGGGCAGCAGGCAGCAGGCAAGTGGCCTGAGCTAGGATGAGGGGAGCTGAGCTCTGTTCCTCCAAACTCCCCACTCCCCCTGGGCTAGTCACTTTCCTGTTAAGAGAAGAAAGTGACCCGGATGCTTTAATGTAATTCCTACATCTCCTGCCACTTCCTCAGGTGGCATTCAGTGGGAGGAATGCTGTGGGAAGCAGATTTAATGTTCTCATTCAGACATAAATGATGATGATGGTGATAAAACACATGCTATATATAATATTGTGTATTATATATAATATATATTCTATATATGCTGTGCATATGTTATATATGTTACACATAACAATAACATAACTTAGTGCCTATTAGGTGCTAAGGATGTGACTGGGCTAGCTTCTTGCTCAATATCCATTCAATGCATATTTAAGTCACTTCTCCCCTCTGATCTTCAGTTTTTTCATCTGAATAATGAACACACAGAACAGATGCCTTCTCTTTGTACTGACATTTTCCTCTCTGTGCTTCACATTGTCAGCACCTAGTCTGTGCCCAGAAATGAGGAAATGGCACAGGACAGAAATGAAAATGTGAATACCCACTCTTAGCTCTTAAGATGCTCAACCAGACAATGCAACCCAAATGTACCCAGAAACCAACTCTGCAGTGTAGAGAGGTGAACCATAAATGAGATTGGGAGGCAATGAGGCATACAAAAGGGCTGATGGGAGTGCGGTGGAGGCAGAACTTTGGTGCCAGCCCAGGCTTGGCTCCTTACTAGGCGTGCAACCTTGGGCCAGTAGTCACCGAGCCCCGCCCTAGGCCTTAGCATTCTTACCTATAAAACCAAGCTCATTAGAGGTGTTGCAGGGGACCTGGCTGAAGGGTGGAGAGGACACAGATGTGCAAGCTCAGTGAGCAGTGCTATACCTGATACACCAAGTCCAGATGTGGCAGTGAATCAAGTGGAAAGACATTGTTTTGGCGGGGAGGATTTATGGTTTGAAAAGCCTTCCTGTAGGAGGTGGCTTAAGGTCAGACTCAAGAAAGATACTAGTTTAGGTTGGGAGACATGAAATGACATTATTCATTTTTCACCCCAAATTGATCCTCTTCTTTGGCCCTCGTCCATGGCTCTTTGGAATGTAGCATGAATATTATGCACATTTTTCACGCACTTTCAAGAAAACCAAATAGTGTTGGCAGTGTCCCAGTGAGACTCTTACATTTTTGAAGAGCATCCTGTTGATTGGAGGGGGAGGCAGCTGTGCCTCAGTTATTCTTTCTCAGGAGCCCCCAGTACAAGTTGGCAGGAGCACTTTATTTCTCACCCTAAATGATAACAGAGGAGATATTTCTTCTTCTGCACACCCTGCAAAATGTTGTGCAGTTTACAAGGCCTTGGGATAGCTACATAATTTACTGTGGTTCTGGAATGAAGAGCAGACTGAGCCAGCCAGCCATCCTTCCATTTGGTCTTTCATGAGCTGGTGTTTAAGCATGTACTATGTGCTGGGTGCTATGATCCTTCAAGACTCTGCTCTGATGTTGCCTCCTCCAGGCAGCCTTCTTTGAGATCCACCCTCACCTCTGCTGGGTTCAAAGCCCCTCCCCCATGTTCCCAAAGCTCCTCATGTTTATCACCTGTCTAGCCCTGTTCTGCTTCTGTACCTGCTGCCTTATGTGACTGTGGGCTCCTCTATCTCTTTCATTAGCAAACAACAGGAGCTCAATACGTGTTTTAGAGGCCCATAGGACTGACCTATCTCCTGAGTTGGCTTTTCCCTGGCTGATTCTGAGTCTTGCCCAGATGTGGAGGTTGGAAGGCAGATGTGGGGAGAGGCTCTGGGGTCTGAGGATCCCTGATACCTTTTTGCATGAAGTGGCAGCAGGGGGCTACCCAGCTCCCTTGGTTGAGGCTTCCCTCCCTCCTGAGGATGTCCCCTTACCCTGTCCAACAAGACCAGAAGTTTGGGCATTTGAAATTCTGCCCTGTTTGAGCAGTCATCACCTGAGCAGGCAATTATGCAAACTACCCAGTAATCTTCTCAGAACAGCAAGCTTGCTCTGGAGGAGAAATGCAAACAATAAACACCCGTTTGGCTGCCTCTTCTAGGAGGACAAGGACAATGCAGGCATCTCATTTGTAAAGTCCCCATTACTACACAGCTCAGCTTTAGCCAGGTGACGTTGGAGGGCTGAACCCTTTTCCTGCGCACTCAGCGTGGATGCACTGCCTACTCAATTCTGGCCTCCAGGGCTGGCTGGTTGCTTCATCCACCCACCAGGGAAACTGCCCTTTACATTTTGCCATTTCTTCCAGGTCCTGCAAAATGCTTGGGCTTTGTCTACTTCTCTACGTAGCAACATGACTGTGACCCTCTCAGTGATGACCTCACCCTTTGCCAATGGCTACACATTCCCCTTAGCTGTATGATCCACCATCTGGGTATCTCTTTAAGGATTCTTTTTCTTTAAGCTGTCATCAAAGTTGAGCAAAATTTCTTGGCTCTTCCAATTCTCACTCTTAATACAGTCTTTCCTTCCTTTGTTTTCTCTCACCCTGGGTCATGACCTTAACCTGGGCTTTGATCACCTTGCACTTACATTGCTGACCCAGCAGGTCTCCTCAGCCCTGGTTTTGAGGTCCCCCATTTCTACCTACTCATGGCTGCTCTATATCTCCCTCTAAGATGTCCAACACATAGTATTTATTGGGCAACTGTTCTGGCCCTGGTGATAGAGAGGAGATTAGACAGAGTGGCTCTGATGCTCACGGGGCTTACATTGTAGGGCGGAGCAGGCACTGAACCTGTGATCCCAAGCACGCTGCCCATTGGAACTGCTGCGGGAGGCCAGAACACAGTGGGAGCCAGCCCTCTCTGGGCCGTGCTTCCCTAAAGACATGCGTTTGAGCTGATATTTAAAGGATTTAGAGGAGGGAGACAGGTAAGGCAGATCCCAGGAAGAAGCCTGTGTGTATAGAAGTCTGAGGCACAAGGCAATGACACATTCCACAAATGTAAGGTCCAGGGCAGCCAGAATGAGAGATTGGGAGGAAGCAAAGGGCCCGATCATTGAAGCCTCTGAAACTATGGTTAAGGAGTTGGGGTTTTCTCCAGAGAATAACAGGAAGCTTTGGAAGGGCGTTAGCAGGTAGTGTCTCTCCATGGGTCTGCTGATCTGCTATAAACTCCCAGTCAAGTATTTAGGTATGTAACTCATTCACCCCTGCTATATAATTGGTCTAGATTCTTTTAGTCTAGAGCACATGTGGCTGAATCCAGACCTCTACCTTGTTTTATCTGGCCCAGCGCCTTGTTTCTACCTGGTGGGAGTGCTGAGCTCCTTGCCCCTAGTTAAGGACTATTTACATTTATCCAGTCCTAAAATTACGGTACATTTGGCCCTTTGAAGGCAACCACCAGGCTGACATGGCCCCTGGTGAAATGAGTTTGACACCCCTGGTCTACAGTGATGAAAACCCACTGTGCGTGCGTGCGTGCGTGTGTGTGGTTTGAGAAAAAGAAGGAAATGTATCTGTTCAAGGACTGAAGCACTCAGGCAGGGCTGGATCTAGGGGCTCAGATGTCCCTCTTCCTCTCTTGGCTCTGATTTCCTCTGTGTTGGTCCCCTTCTCAGATTCTCCTCACGAAGTACTAGAGATGGCTGCCAGCGACTGCAGGCTCACATTTCCCTGCCTTACTTGCCACAGCAGAAGGAGAGTGACCGTTCCCCCATAATTTTTCTGAGACCCCTGGGATTGGCTCTGAATTTCCCTGCTTGCGTCAGATGCTCATTCCTGCACCAGCAACTGGAGCCAGGGGGTGAAATGTGCTGACAGACCAGGCTGCAGTACAGATAGCAGCCCCTGGATGTGGGCAGTGCAGTCAGCCCAGGCAGAGCCCTTGGGTCCAAGGGTAGAAGAGTGGTGATTCCTCAAAGAAAACATTGTGTACTCTCACTAGAGAACTGCAGAATGGATGCTGGGTACACGAGAACAGCTGGAGTCCAGCGCAGTGAAATGGCTTCTCATAAATCCTCAACACAGACTTTCAACTCCAGCCAGGCTAGATTCCATATCCCGTGGACCTCTGAGGGCATCCTCTTCCCTTTTTCTCCAAGCCTTTGTGCTTCCGGTTTCCTAGCCAGGAATACATCTGGGTCAGAGAAGAAAGTCTTGGTGTTCGGGCGGACCAAATTCAGAGCTCTAGGAAAGTAGGGACAGGTGGGTGTGTGTGAACAGGGACATGGTGGGAGTTGTGTTGATGGTGGCCGGGTCCCCAAGAGGTCATTCTAGAACCCAAACTAGCTTCAGGGTGTCTCCCTAGCTTTTCCAGATGTTTATTCTTTCTCTCTGGGATTAGCAGAGACAGGGACAACAAATCCCCATGATTCTGGTTGTTAGACCCAGGTCAGCAGTCAGGGCAGCAGCTGCCAAATTGGCCGCAGACAGAGACGACTCCTTTCTCTGGAAGCCTCTCTCCTCGCAGAGGCAGGCACCTCCCCAAGGCAGTCCACACCCAGGGACTGGGATAGGTGGGCTGGAGCCAGCAGGACCAAGGTGCCCCACTCTCCTGGCTGGAGGAGGGCCCGGTGTGCAGTGATGTCAATACTGGGGAACCTCGGATATTTCTGACCAGTGAAAAGGCTAAGAGTTGCATCACATCGCCAGCCTGGCCTGGGACAGCCTTCCTGGGGCAATTCCGGAGGTGCTGCTTGCTTCTCCCATTAAATCCTCATCCTCCAAATGCTGCCACTGTTCTGCAAGAGCTGTTTCCTCAAACTTCCTCTCCTCTTGCCCAAGCATTTCCTCAGTACTAAGGCCTCCTGTATCCAGCTATCCTTTTGCTTCTCTTCTCAGTCAATAGCTGCTTCTTGAGGCCCTATGATGTGCTGACACTTCACCTGTGCTTTCTTTCTACCTTGTTTCCTGGGCCCGTCACTCATGACAGCCTGATTATAGTCCATGGGTCAGTGGCCACTCAGGAGACAGAAACCACAGCTGACATTTGAACACAGAGAACTAAATATAAGAAAATTTAAGTAGGTCTAAATTTGTTAACCAGGTAACTGAAAGAGTAGAAGGGAATATTAAGGAATAACTACGTAGGTAGCCACTGCAGGAAGCAGCCACCAGCCCTTGGCCTGAGGAAAGAAAGGGAAAGGATTGCAATCGTTCAAATGCAGAAACCTTGGGTGGGGGCCAGACACTGAAGCTGGAGCTCAGACCACAGAGAAGGGGGTGATTGCAGGCTGATGCTGGTATCCTGGCATGGGGGTTCTGCTAGTATTGGAAAATCCACACACTGGGTTCAGTTGCTACTTTGGGAAGGAACGGCGTTGGCCAGGATGAGGTGATTTTTCCAGGAACAGAAATAAGCGGGAATCTACCAGAAAACTGGGAAGAAACCCCTTTCCCTGCAGCCTTGCAACCCTCATCTATCAGTCCCCATTGCCAGAAACGTCCCTGGACCCCGCTGGCCAAGCAGAGAGAATTTGTCGTCCCAGCCAGCCAAAGTAGCACAGGGAAGGGTGGGCTTGAAACCAAGAGACAAGGCTCATGGGGGACTCGTTGACCACGCTCCCTACAGTGCCTAGAGCAGAGCTGGCTGGAGGGTGGTATTCGAAAGACGCTGGATCTGGAGTCAGTGCACCCAGATCTGCCAGTTAATTTCAGTGTGATTTATTGGTCAAGACACCAATATCTCTAGGCCTCTATTACCTCATCTGCAAAAAGGGAAAATGACCCCCAACCTCCCTACCTTTGACAGGAAGAAGGAAATCAGTGTAATGAAGTGTGTGGAGGGACTTTGCACTGTGAGCTGGCTTTCATATACAAAGTAGTGAGGTCGTGCTCAGTAAACACTTTGCCAAGGAGGAAAGTCTCAGTCTATTTAGAGCTTTGAATATCTTCTGAAAGTACATTTCCCCTTGGAACCTTCAAGGTTCTTCTTTTAAGCAAAACTACGAACGGGGCTTCATGTCAGGGAAACTTCCCTGACAATGAGAACATTGTATGAAAGAAGGCAAACTGTCTCTTCTCAGAGATGTGGTTCTGTTGCATAAGACATCTCAAGTAGACGCAGACAAAACACTTGCAGCTTGAGGCAGAGCTGGGGGTGGGAGAACGCAGTGAGTCAGGCTGCCCTTGTCCTTGGGGACAGGCAGCCGGAGCTGGTGGAGCTCTTCCCCACATCTAATTTGGAGGCACATTTACAGCTCCACTGGCACTGCGTGGGTGTGAGAGCCAGCGTCTCTTCTCACCGTAATGATGTTTTGCTTTAACAGAGCCGCTTCTGCTCCTGTGAGCTCTGCTCACTGCTTTGAGGTAAACCTTTTGGGATGCCCCTGGTGAGACTGCGAGCTGGCTCCCAGCTTTAGGCGCAGAGTCCCGAATGCGCAGCTTGACTGGTCCTGCACGTGCTGGGTGGCGAGACTGGCACGTGGGTCCCGCATGCCTGTGGACTTCAGGCAAGGTGATGCGGGCACGAGCCCTCTCCCCTCCCCATCTTAGCGCTGGGGCCGGTTCCACACAGCCTGTCGCGGACCACCCACGTGTCCCACCTCCACGGAGGCAGGTTGGCAAAGGGAGCAGATGAACTGAAGTTTAAACCTGCCTCACCTCTTTCCAGGTCATGTGACTTTGGACAATTTCTTTAAACCTCTGCATGTCAGTTTCCCCCAAAGAGGAATCACATGTGGACAGGCTTAGCTCAGTGCCTCCCAAATATGCCCACTCTGCCTCTTATGCCCTCATGATCCTGCCTGAATACTGTTAGCAAAGCACACTACTCCTAAACCATCCCAATTCATGCAGACTAAAGAATGTGCCGTGGTCCCCCATTGCCCAGCAAATATACCCCAAAGCTTGGCATTCAGGGCCCACCATAATCTATGGCTTTCATTTTTGCTCCTTCCTCCTAACCTATTCATCATCCTCACCCAGCCTGGACCACACTGCAGCCCCCCAGGAATGGATGACACTTGCCCATCTAGACCACCACCCACGATGCTCCTTCTGTCCAGAAGGCTGTCTCTTCCTCTCCATCCCCATCAGAAGGTTCAGTGCATCACAGCCTCCTTCTTGAGACTTTTCTCGGTCTCACCAGCCTGATATTGTTGCTTCCTTCTCTGAGCTTCCTTGAGATTTTTTTATTTTTTAACAGGGTCTATATTGTAGGATTGATACTTCTTTTACTACAGATGGAGAAGCTTGAGTGGCCCAGTGAATACAGTAGACTGGGATTTGAATCCCGCATGAATCACCGGCCAGCCAAAGCCTGCAACAGACTGGACTGAACCCCCTCAGTCCTTGATGGGCTGTTGGGAGGATTGCAGGTAAAGCAGAGGAAGGAATGCGCACAGGGTCTACCAAAGCCGTAGTTACTGTTATTACACTGTAGTAGGGCCGTGTTAAGCATGCAGTGACAACCCATTGAGTTGATTGAAATGAAGTACTGGACACAGGGTCCGGAGGCAATGATACTGGGACTAAAAGTTATAAATTGGTAGTTTTAAAAATTGGCATTTTAAGAAGTGTTTTAAATTCTAAAGCAACATTTGCTCATTGTAGAAAAAGGATAATGTGTATTTATAAAAAGGTAAAAAATGTCACTCATTATCTCACAACTCAGTGGTGATGACTCGTAACATGTTCTATTTTCATCCAATTTTGGGTGCATTTCATATAGGTAATCTCACACAAAAATATAATTTTGTTTACAATATTTGTATGTGTCAGAGATAGAGCTTGGAAATATACCATTTCAGTTATTATTATATAAATAATATAAATTACTCATTACAAATACAGAAAATATTGAAGCATTTAATTAAATGTCTAAATCTAGAATACTATCAATATTTGGCTCTATTTTCTTCCAATCCCTAATATTTGCATTTTTGCTTATTTCAGATATCAATATTAGATTAAGAACATTTTCCTCTGCCATGAAACAAGTTCTGACATCGCTTTTGACACCTACATAATACTCTACCCGGCAGATGTAGCATAATTTGTTTAATTCCATTCTTTTCCTACATAATTAGAATTTTTTCATATTTTTCCCATTGCAAATGCATTTTTGTCTGAGTTTCAGATTGTTTCCTTAGGAAGGGGGGAGTGTGATTTTATCTGTAATAAAGAAAACAAATTATAATGGCTTATAAGGGAGTAAGTCCATCATCTCAGGTGACCCAAAGTATGCAGGTAGGGCTGTCCCTAGACTAGTCAGGCCTGTGACTCCATGATCTCATTAAGGACCTGGTACCTCCCATCATTTCACTGCTCTGTTTTCTTCAGGGCATACTGTGGGTAGGTATCATGGCAAGGGATTTATATGTGTTATCTCCTTTTCCCTTCATAGCAATCTGAGGGGGTGGATCCTGTTTTTATTCTCCTTGTGCAGATGAGGAAGCTGAGGCTCCCTGAGGTACCTTGCCTGAGGTCACACAGCAGAAGGGGAACTGCCTGGCTTCCAGGCATCACACCCTCACACCCAGGGGCAGGGAACCGGCTACCTCTTCCGGAGTCTCTTCTCCACCTTTTGTACTTGATCACTTTCAAGGCTACAGAAAATTTGAACAAGGGGAACAATGGACACCTGTATCCCTTTCACCTAAGTTTATGAATAATATACTAACCATTTGCTACGTTGCTTCCTTTCTCTCTTGCTTTGTCTCTCTTCCTATTGAAAGCAATATAAAGACATTGTGATTCTCATGTCTCTCTTTTACAAACATTGAAAACTGAAATGCGATACTGTTGCAAAAAGTGTACTTCCTGTGTGTGCGCCGTTTGATGGCATTCCTTAAATTGATTACACTTAGACAACCAGTTCCCCAGAAACACATTGAGGGTGATACTGAATGAAATAGAAATTCTTCGGGTAAGACAGGGGTGGGATAGGCACACGCAGGGTTTGCCACGTAATCTTATGGTCCTGCTGTCTCCCTTAGCTTGGAGAAAGACTAGTCTCAAAGTCCAAAGAAGTTGGGGCCATAGAACTACCTAGCTTCCAGTTCAGCAGAATTTGTAATCTGAGATGGGCATCTTGGCTAGCTCTACCTCTAACTTGCTGTGTGATCTTAGGCGAGATGCTTGTCCTCACAGAGCCTCGGTTTCCTCATCTGTACAATGGGAATAATACCTTCAAGGATCTCTGTGCAGATGAAAGGAGATCATATGTAAATCACTTCTCATGGTGTCCAATTCATAATAGCATGGATTCAAGGAATGTTATTTGTTAACTGACATTATTATTATTTATTATTGTATTAATAATCTTGCCAGATGGGTGATATTGCTATTCCTATTTTATAGCCGAGAAAATGGAGGCCCCACGAGATGAGGGAAACTATGACACTTGACTAGTAAGGGACAGGATCTGCAGTCACGTTTTTCTGACTCTAAACTTGTTGTTTCCCAGTGAATCGACCAGGCCTGGACAAATGGGAGACTCAATCATACCTCAGAAGATCAATTTGTTAACTGACAGTTTTATAATAGGAGATGGAATTGCCAAGCAGCCAGCAAGCTGGTACCCGCAGGTCGGCACTTTCTTCCTCTCAACAAGAAAGTGCAAAAGGCAGCAGGGGTGGTGTGGAAGGACCGACCCTCCTTCGGGGCCATCCTGTAACCCAGCCTTTGCAGACACCCTGGAAAGCACTGGCCCCAGAGAAGGGTGCACTGGGTCTCGTTAGGACTTTGTTCTTAACCTGTCCCATGGCCGTTGTGCATCCCTTTCCCTCTCTGGGCTTCAGCCTTTTGTGGGAAGAACACTGGGGGCAGGAGACTATGGTCGAGGTGATGTCTACGACCTCACAGGCTTCTGCAGGCTAGAATTCCGGGTCCCTGCTCATCCCTGCCCCAGCTCCCCTGCCCCAGTCTTCTCTTCAGTATTCAGGAAGAGGACTTGCTCTTTGGTTTTTATAACTTACTTCACTATTACTCTATTACTTTTCAAGTGACAGGCAGCAGAATAGACTTTGTCTCGATACTGGTGGGGAGGACGTGGTCTGCATTCATCAGAGTCTGATTTCATTTTGGTTTCACTTCTTTGTGTGTAGGGGGAGGAGGATGGTCCTCATGTACGTCAGCTGCATCTGGAGCAGTGGCCTGAGTTTCCCAGCAGCCCTGAGCTCAGCACTGCCAGTGCTGAGCTCATAATCGACTCTAGGGGTACTTGGGCCGAGAGGGGAAGTGTGGTTCTCTGGAAGGCACGCAGCAAGAGAGCCTGATTAAGGAAGGAGATGCTGAGAGGTCTCCCTAAACTGTGCTGTCTGGGGCAGCTGATTCTGTCTGGGCTTCAGCCTCCTGGAACCCTCTCGCCAGGCCGCCTTAAGGCTGCTCTTCTCTGAGACCCAGGCTACTTGCAGAAGGCGAAGTCAGGCCTGGCTTGAGTCTAGATTCAGCCATTGACCGTGGAGCAGGGCCTGGGGTTGACCACACCAGGCTTCAGACACCAGTGCTCTTTGATTTGGAGGCATGAGTCTAGCCTCTCTGAGCCTCCCTTTCTTACTGGGAAATATGAGCGGCAATTTTTATCTTGGAGGGTAAGAAAATAATAAGTAGTCCTCAATGAGCCTTCCCTCAGTGCCAGAGAGTGTACTAATTAATTTATACGAATGTTTCTTCCAAGTCACACAATAACTAAATAGTATTGGCCCAAGTACAACCTCCGACTTAAAGATGAGCAAACTGAGGCTCATTATCTACCCAGAACTTTACATACCTGTCAAGTGAGGCTGGAGAGCAGGCCTACAGGATGCAAAGGAAGAGGAAATGCGTGTTTTGTGAAAATGGGCCTAATGTGTATTTGTAAATAACCTCATTAATCCTTTGGTTCCTTGGAATAGAAAGTGAAATCATAGGTACCTGAGGCAGCATTGGAAAGATCTATAGAATCTTTAATTTTTTTGGAAAATGAAATTTACAAATATACAAGAAATAGTGATTGCAAAAGTGCTGATTGGGCATCTCGGTCAGCAGCATAGCTCCAGGCTCTGCAGATCTAAGATGGACACGCTGGGGTCTGGCCCTGGACGAGCTCCTGGGCTTTGGCCAAGCGATGGCCACAGTGCATTGTGACACCTGTGCTGACCGAGGACCACAGAGGAACGACCAGCCCATCGGCACTGGGAACACCACCAAGGAGATTTTCCCGGAAGAGGTGGCAAGAGGAATTTCGTCCTATGGTAGCTCAACCCCTGCATCTCCGTGAGGGGTTCCTGTAATGCTGAAGACTCACCCGCCAGTCAGGGGCGGTCACACTGTGGCCTGTGGGCCAGATCTGGCCCACTACCGGCGTTTGCATGGCCCACTAGCTAAGATTAGCTTTTACATTTTTAAATTATTAAACAAGTCAAAAGAATAATATTTTGTGTGCCACATGAAAATGATAGGAAATTCCAGTTTAAGTGTTCTTTAATAAAGACGTTGGAGCACAGTCACACTCGCTTGTTTGCATGTCGTCTGCGGCTGCTTCCGTGCTCCAGTGGTGACAGAGACCTTTTATGACAGGGACCTTCTGTGACAGAGACCTTTTGTCCCCTAACCTAAAATATTGACTACAGGGCTGTTTGCAGACGTGGCTGGCTGACCTCTGCTATCAGTCATCACTCTCGTGATCCTTTACCGTGTGTGTGTCTGTGCGCGTGTCCGTATTGGCACTCTCAGCCCTGCACTGCTTGGTCCAGGTCTCCCGGTGACTGTGTGAACCAGGTATGGGCAGGCTCTCTTTTCAGATGCCCAAGTTGAGGACAAGGGGAGAAGCTGCTGCTCAGAGCGCAAAGCTAGTACGTGGTGGAGGCAGGACAGACCCTGGGGTTCAGGTTCTCTAAGGCCAGAATGGCCCCCGTGCCATGTCTGTGTGGCCCAGATGGCGTGTTTGAGGCCAAGACCCCATGTGTCTGAGGCCAGCTGGCGTTTGAGATATGAGCCTGTGATCCTGGCGGGGGTGGGTGTCACTGAGTGGCAGCCTTCCATCTGGAGGATTAGGTGACCTTTAAGGTACCTTTCAACTCTCTGAGCCATGGCTGTGTGATTTGTGGCCAGTGGGGCAGACGGCTGGGTCACATGCTGTCTCCAAAGGCTTATCCAGAAGACAAGGCTCCCTGCGGGGGGGCCTTGCTTTCCCCAGGCTCCAGCCCGGCTCTCTGGACCGCTGAAGTTCTGAGAGGGGGCTCTTGGAGTGTTGATTCTGTTTCTCCAGATGAGTTTTGCAGACTGAAGTAAGGGGACCTGGAGACAGCAGAGGTCAAGGTCAGCTTAATGGTTATCGGCCCCCTCTGCTCTGCCCCTCGGTGCAGGCATGTCCTCTGTGGGCCCTTCAGAGTCCAGCCACTCAGTGTGGTGTGGTGGAAGGGGCCTGGGTTTTGGAGTCAGGTGGACCCCGATTCAAATCCTGATTCTGGCTTACAGGCTGTGAGGCTGAGATGAGAGATCTCAAATCTTGCCACCTCCCATGTCATGTTCTGAAAAATGAAAATAATAATAGTAGTTACCACTTAGGGCCAAGCGGAGAAATGGGATAAATCTGAGCACCTAGCACGTGACGGAGTCCTATAAATGCTAGTTATAACCTTAGTTCATGTCTAAAGCAGTGGGAAACTGAATGTATTTAAGAATGGTGAAAATACATAGCACAGGACTTTCTGTGTGACTTTTGCATGTGAAGGTCCCTGCGCCTGAGGGATTCCTCCGTTTCTCTGTTTCATGACCTCCCGTTTATCCTTTAAAGCCCAGTTCAAATATAACCACTGCCGTGAGGCCTTCCCTTCACCCTCCTCAGTTCTTCTCCCAAGTTCCGTAGCACTTTGTATACAAGCCCGTTAAAACATGCAGTGCACTGTAATTCCGTTCACTGTTGATGTGGAAACGTGTAGGGTCGAGCAGAGGCCCACTCTGAGCAGCAATCAACATCAAAGACGGATGGAGCCCAGCCCTTGTCCTGGAGAACCTGCCCGTGCCCCAGGCCCAGAGGGGAAGTGGCGATAATGACCGGCCTCCCCGTGAGCTGGGGCTCCTAGCTATCCTTTGACTTTCGCTTACTGCTTGATTGAAACTGTGACGTTTACACTGCTGCTGGGCAGACAGAGCTGTGACTTGCTTTTCAGTCTACACACCAGATTTGACGTCCTCTCATATTTCACGTCCCATCGGATTTCTGAAACTTCCAGTTTTCCTCCACTCAGGGAAGTCAGAACCTTATAGCATAATCTTTGGGGTGTCGGTGCTAGGAAGGCAGGCCCCTGGGCATAGTGATGGGAATAGAGGGGGTGCATAGGCCCCAACTCTCCCCCACCCCACACTGCCACACTTCTGCCCTCCATCCTCCTGTGCTCCCTCCTGGCCCCCTCCCTGCCACCATCTCCTGCATGTGTGCCCACCTCTGCCAGTTGCCTCAGTGTACCTGGTCCTCTGGCTCGGCCTACCCAGTGGCCCCGCGTGGCGCTGTTTCTAGCGTGCTTTGCCTTCATTTCGACTCTCAGTTTAGAATTCCTCGGTAGGAGGGCCTTCTCCAGCTCTCCTGGCCCACTCTCTCTCCAGGAGGGGGGAGCCCCACCAGATTGTGGGATCCCAGAGAGCAGTGTATGTGACTTATTCATTTTTGTGTAAACACACAACATTGAGCACTGTGCCTGGCACATAGTGGCTAGTCACTGATTGTTAAATGAATGAATGATCTAATGAGTATGTCTTGATGGCCATGTTTATAAGAAGTGTATATTGGTTCAGAAGAAGTCTGATGCAAGGCCAAGCTAATCAGTTGCCACCTCCTTTTAGCATTCAGAGAAATGTTGGCACTTCTGCTGTGGCAGGGATCACCTTGAACCGAGAGCCCCAGACTTTCCTCCATCCTTGGGCTCCTTTGCCTCATCATCTCTTACCCGTGGTGAGGCAGCAAGGGAAGGATTCTCAAAAGACAGATGGCAAAATCGCCATCCCTCTGACTATCTCTAAGTAAGAAATTCTACATAATCCTGTGGGTTGTGCACAGGCGCCTGAGCTGGAGCAGCTGCCCTGGCCGTGACATGTGGAGACCAAGGGAAATGCTAATAGGATGTGGCCCCTTCCTCCCACTTACCACTTAGAAGGCAGGTAGCACCTAACTCACAGCCGTTGATTCCCCCGTGCAGTGGCATGTCTCAGGCTAAGGTCTGATGATCTCTGACTTTCATCTTCACTGCTGAGGAAGGGCTCCAAGCACATGAGTGGGATTTCCCATCAGAATCTAATTATATATCTTTATGCTCCAATCTCATTGTCTCATCCACTTTGAGACGCACAGCCAGTGGGGCATGCGTCCCACTTCCGAGGGCCTGCTGTTGGCCTTCCCCGCGCTGCTTCCTCCCCTGGCCAGAGGCGGACTGTGAGAGCAAACACATCAGCCTGAAGAAGACTAATTTGTTTTTCAAAGGCAGTGGAGTCAGATTAGGGAGCTTCTTGTCGCTATATTTGTAGGGAGACCTCAATAGTCCTGGAGAAGATGCACAGGATTCACTGAAACCACCGTGGCTTTCCCTGTCACACCGGCCACACGTGGCCTAACATGGAAGCTCAAGGCTGGGGCAGCCTTTGCCACCTTCATTGCAACTGCACTCTTAGCCACATCTGACTCTGCTGGCGTGGGCCTTCTTAGCTGGCAAATTTGCTACCTGTTCTTCCTTTTCATTTAGTCTTGTCCTTAGTATTTATCCCCTAATACCATTTTCCTGGCACTGCACTTGTCTTCTGCCAAGCCAATTAGAGCTCCATGGGCCCCCTGCTGTCCTGGGTTACTGTCCTCCTGGTTCACTGCCCCAGCGCTGCCCTGCCAGTGAACCCACCAGTCCTGAGGCCTCTGAGAACAATGGTAAACACTTTCGCCTGTGCTGACCTTTGAGGCTGTGAATATGTTGCCCATTTCATGCTTCCAACCACTCTGTGAAATAGACACCATGATGCTCCTTTTTCTCTGATGGGGAAACTGAGGCTCTGGGAGATGAAGTGACTTAAGATCAAGACCTCTCCACATACACACACCGGTGGATAAGCAACACGGTGTAGCTTTAACATCAAGCTTCTGCCCCGAGTCTGTCTTCTGTCTTCTACAGAGTTGCCCTGTCTCAGACAGCAGCAACCACACGCAATCACACATCAAAGACACTAGGGACCTTCTCCACCTTTGAGAGCTGCCCCACAGGTTCAAATAAATCCTCAGCCACCTTTGACAGTACTTGGCCTTGGTCTGTTGGGAAACCCAAGTGTCAGGTTCAGGAGAGATGCAGGGAGGAGCAGGAGCAGGAGAACCTGGGAGGGATGGCCGCCTGGCCAGTCCATTTTATTATCACAAGATCTGCTCATCACTGTTCCTGGAGGGATGGATGGTGACCACAGCAGGGTCCGATAACTTCCTAACGTGCAAAGGATGGTCAACACTGTTAGTTCATCTCACCCTCAGGGCATGCATATCTCCTGCAGGGCAACCCTGGGGAGTAGGCAGGGTGGAAATGCTCTCATTGGGCACCTAAAGGAAGTGCCGCTCAGAGGGGGCGTGCCCAGGCTCAACGCCTGGTAGAAGCACCCTCTCCTTGGCCTTACCTGCCTCATCCCCTTCTTGCCGGCTTCCTCCTGCTTTGGTCTGTCCGCCTCTCTCTGAGCATCAGCTGGATCTGTAAAATGGATATCTCGGTGCATTCCTCCTCCTCATCGGGCCTCTTCTTGAGTCTAATGGGATATGAATATGAAAAGTCTCATTAAGTTGATGCAGTTCCCTTCTGCAACGACTGCCATTACTGTCACTGCGCTAGCCCAGGGCTGGGTAGGTTAACAGCCATTCCTCTCCCCACAACACTCAGGCCCCAGAGGGCCATGCCCTCGGGTGAGGATGAATCAGATAGTGTTTTCCGCCTTGGGAAGTACAAGAAAAACAAACAATCCGAAACAGAGGCACTGAGCAGAAGGGGTCGATAAATTGCCACTGAAAATTTAGAACCATTGGCACATTCTGATATTGGTTTTGAGACTGAATTTATGCCACCTGGGTGATCTGAAAACCCCGAGACAAGAATTTCATTTAGAGGAGCTCAGGACTGTCAGAAGTGAACACTAATCCTACGTAGTACCCACCTTTGCTCTAGGGTGCAAACTGTTCCCGCTGACAAAATTCTAAGAAAAGGAGCACGTCGCAGTTAAAAATAACCCTGTTATCAGGAAACAAGACACCCTTAGAGTGAATGAGAGGAAATGATGGCAAGGACTTGATTTCCTGACCCTCAGTTTCCTCACCAGTAAAATGGGACAGTAACACCTGCCTCTCCAGGTGGTGTGCGGAGGAAGGGAGACCGTGTGAGCCACGTGCTTTAGCTCAGGGCCTAGTGTGTGCTACGGATGCTCCATGAGAGGTGATGGCTGCGATCATTTTTTCCATTTATTTTTCTAATATCATCCAGTGAATGCCCACGCCCCTTCGACACACGCACCAATGTCCTCATTCATGTACAAAGGAAAGGCACTGTAAATCGAAAAATCACAGGATTTGGTCCAGGAGGTTTAGATCTGAATTCAGGCCAGCCTGGAACCTCCTCTCTGAATTGAGGCGGTGGTATTTTCACCTTCTCTTCCTGCGCAGGGTTGTTTGAGGATGAGGTGGTGGGAGCGCTGGGAAAGCATTTTATAAACTGTGCGGTGATCTACACATGTTCTCCATTCATCTCTTCCGTCTTCTCCCTCGTGATGTTTCTACCCTGAAACGTGGGGTGCGGAGCGTTCAGAGGTGAAGTTGTGGGGTGGTGAGGGCATGTGGGGAAGTGGTGATTTCCGGCCTCATTCTGTGGTTTCCACATGGCTATGTCAACCTTCTTCCCTGAGCCTTTTTCCCCACCTCAGGACACGGGGTCACAGACTGACACCTTTTATTTTTGCCACGCTGGGGGATCAAGAAAGCAAAACATGGCCTGGAATTCAGAAGATCTGGTGTCAGGACTCTCTTCTATCGTTTGCTCATCAGGAGGCCTTAGTCAGTCCCCTTTGTGGGCCTCAGCTTTCCCATGTGTAAAATGGGTGCATGAGAACTAAATGGGGGTTTTGTGGGAAGATTAAAAGGTTGGGAAACATAGCCTCCAAGATCTCAGGGTGTAAAGTTACCATCCTCAGACTTTGGAAGACAGAAATGCTTCTGGAATAGCAATGTCCTGTCATTTTTGGAGACAGAAGGGTCTGGAACCAGTGCGAGGAAGGTCCTCCATGGGACCTGGTGGGCCAGCCCTTGACTTGAGCTGCAGTTTCTAAAACTGGGGCAGCAGCTGGCATCCTGCTTTGCCAATGAAGCAAATAGTTTTTGCCTCCCGAGCTGTCCAATTTGAGTTACGTCTTAGCAACATGCATCATCTTCCTCCGGCAAAATGTGAAGTTGGAAATAAAAAAAGCTTGACCCCTGACTTCAGGGCCCCAGCCAGTCTCAGCCACTTGTTTCCATAGTGATTGTCACTGAGAAATGACTTGCCACTCACTCATCTGTGGCTTCGTGTCCCCCATCCAACTCCTGCCTCCCTCGCACACAATTATCATCCGATGAGAACAAGGACAGACCCGATAAAGCAGAAAAAGCACTGGGAGGCAAAAGAGGTGGGTCCATGCCCTGGCTCTTTCACTGGCTGTTGTGTGACCTTGAACAAGACCCTGCACTTCTCTGGGCCTGTTTCCTCATCCTTAGGTAACTTTCAAAAGTTCTGAGACATTGTAGGATTGAAGGCCGGTCTCTGCTCAGGTCAGGGGGAGCTGCATTCCTCCTTCACAGTGAGAAGGATGTGAGAAGCAAGGATGCTGCTACAGGACCTCACTTACCAAGCTGGGCCCGTCACCTCAGGATCCTAACCCACGAGGGGCTCCACATCTGCGGGGGCCTCACAGTGATGATGTGCTCCACACTCTGCACAGCGCCCGCCTTTGTTCAGTGCTCCTCCCACTTTTGGCATCTTTCCAGCTTTCTCCCCTTTTCCCGTTGGTGACCTCTCATCCAGCTTTGAGAACCTGGCCAGTTGCCATCTCACTGCAACTTTCTTCAGCCCTGCTCCTGCCGCCCGAGTCCAAATGAAAACCTCCTGTATTTGTCCCTGGGGGCACCTGTATTGCAGCCCTGGTAATGCCCTCTGAGAATGTTGCGTCCATATACTTCCTGGACCACACGCCCATTCAGACCTGGGTTGCCCTGTGGTCATCAGGACAGCCCCCAAACACCCTTTCTCTGGCTCCAGGTGGCTCCTGCAGGGTGACAGTGGCTCTGTCCTGGCAGGATCACGTGCGGATCCCTGGACCTCCACTCGGGCTGCAGCTATTGCTCAAGCTCTCTTCCGTCCCAGCAGTCAGCTCCGACGCTGCTTCCCTCCCGGACTTCCTCCTGCCTCTTCATTTCTTCCTTACTCCCTGTCTCTCTGCTCAGAGCCAACCTGGGATAGAAACAACCACTGCTGTGGGATTGGTGGGTCTTTGGGCCCCTACTGCTGCCTAAGCTCCTTTGCTCCCAGTGGAGAAGACACTGGGCTAGAGGCCCCCAACTCCACCCCAGTCCACTACCCTGCATGTAGCCGCATCTCTGTATCCAGGGTTGAGAGCGGGTCCCACTTAGGAGGAGCTCCCTGGGCTTCAGGGTGCTGCTAAGGACAGCCCTTGTGGTGTAGGAGCACGGCCTCCCTTTGATGTCTTTATGCTTCGTGCCCCTGCTCTGGGTATGTCCTGCAGGGCTCTCTTCTGAGATGGGGCAGATATGTTGCTTTTCTTCCAAGAGAGTCTGGTAGGGAAATGAACTGAAGAAACCCTTTTTGCATTGGTTGCAACCATCCTTCCAGCTCAGCCCTGAGCCTCTTATTTGGGCTCCTTGCAGGGGCAGAGGCTCTGTGGCCCACTGAGGGGTAGGGGTCCCACCAGAGCTGGATTCACCACATTCCTGCAGTTAGTCTCCTGAGCCAGTTCTCACCCCGTGCCCTCCACTTTCCACCCCATCTGAGTGATCTCTTCATCCCGCTCGTCTCATGCTGCCACACTTCGAGTGAAATCCAGACACCACAACGTGGCCCTCAAACCCCTCGAGACCTAACCTGCTCCCCTCTCCAGGCCCACTGCACACACCCTCTCGTTTTCTCTGACTCTACTGCAGAGGCCCTCTTTCTGTTCTTCTGGGGAGAAGGCCCTGGGCCTTCACACACGCCCACCATGCACTCCCCCTGACCACATCATCACTTACACCTCAGCTCAGACGTCAGGTTTCCCTTGACACCCCAGCCTAGAGCAGGCCCGCTTGTTGTATTTCCTTAAAATACCCTGGACTTTGCCTTCGCAGTCCTGTCTTGGTTCGCAGTGATTTGTGTATGGTTGTTATTTGAGGGATGGCTATGTTCTCTACTAGTCTTTAAGCTCTGCGAAGGTAGGAACTATATCCTTGTCAACTGTTTTATCCCCAGTACTGTGCTTACCACAGTGTATTGCTGTGTTCAGTTTAATATTTATTGCCAGGAAGGAAGTAGAGTTGGAGGGAGAAGCAGGGAGGGAAGGGAGAAGGTGGGGACTGTGTATTGCTCACCTCTGTACCCGCAGTGCCCAGCACTGTACTGGCAAAAGGTTGACATAAGGAAGGGAGGGGCTGGCTGGGTCCAAGGAGACCACCGATTCAGAAAGACAGTGGACAGAATTTATCTCTGTAGGAATATTGTTGGAGACCCCCGTAGTCATTGATCCATGTTCTACCTTTGGGTCTTAACTTGGGGGGTCCCCAATCCGGAAACTCAGGCTTGCTCATTGAGAAGGGGCACCAGATGATTAGGGATGTTTCAGGTGACCCCTCTGGCAGCTGTTACTACAGCCATGTGATGGCACAGCCCGGAGAACTGGCTTCTCCAGGGAGGCCAGAATGTGTCCAAGGTGCCCGCAGACATCACGGAGCGAACCAGTCCGGAGCCCTCACTGGTGGGTACAGCCAGGACTAACGAACTGACTAGGAGAGGATGGATGTAGAGTGGAAACCTCATGGTCCTAAGCATCCAGCACACTGTCCGGTCTGTGCAAACTGTTTGCTGGCTGCGTGACCTTGGACAGAGACTTGGTGGGGATAGCCTCTCCCTCCCAGGCTGAAGGGCAGGAGCCAATGACAGAACACATTAGTGCCCAGGGCAGGCACTTTCCTTCTGCTCTCCCTTTGATTCTGACATCAAGGCCTCAGGCTCACCCCTTTCAAATGATTGATGCCTTGGTCTTCTTTTGGACTAATGAGGTCCCTGGTCTCCCCCATGACGATGGATACTACCAGTTTCTCCAAGATGCTCAGGAACAGCCCATCTCTCAAGGGGGTTACTGCTGCGGGGTTGCCAGAGCCCTTCTGTGCCTCAAGCCAGAGTCAGAGGACATCATTGCTGACCACACCCCCTGTTCTGCTGTGGGCAGCAGCAGGGCGGACCCCGCCTCAACTCACAGTGCTCTGGCTCCTGCTGCCTACTTGCCATCCCTTTGGCCTTCATTCCAGCCCCATTGTTCCCACTGGGTCTCACCAGCTCTACAGAGTTCACCTTAGTGTAGGAATCCAGCAGTCAGAGCTGTTTCATCCCCAGGATCTAGAAGGACCCACACACCATCATGGGCGTTCTCTTGACTTGTTCGTGGTCTGTTTGCTTTTCATGGAGGAGGGCCAGGGAATAGGGGAAGTCGGATCCAGTTCCAGCCTTTCTCGGCGGGCATGGTTTGTGACCTCAAAGAGCCTTTCACTTCGCTGGACTTCTGTTGTATCATCTAAAAAACAAGAGAAAGGGATTGAAAAAAGGAAAATCACTGGGTCTAGAGCCAACAGATACTCTTTCTAGAACTGATTCAATTACCAGTGGGCTGTGTAGCCAGAGAAGGTTAATTGACCTCTCTGATTCCTCCTTCCCCTGCACAGCACAGGACTATTAGGAAGATTAATGAGGTAATCATGGTATGACTCTGCACTAATTGTGAGGTATTCAACTAACAGGAGGTGTCTTTGTGATATTTAAGGAAACTTCTAGTTCTACCATCTTGTGACGGTGACAGCTCACGACAGAACAAGACACCCTTTCCAGAACAGGGAGCTAGCAGGAGCTGGGTAGGGGACAGGGCCCTCACCAGTTAAATGGGTTGTCTCTAGGCCCCCAAAGTGATGGAAAGAGCCTTGGGGGCAGCAGAGGGGTGGGGTGAGCTAGAAGACATTCAAGGGGAGAGGCCCCAGCTGAAGGAGGCAGAGACTCCGTCCCCTGACCCAGCTGGTCCAGGTGTGTCAGGACAACCAATTTCTTCCCTTCCTGGCCTCCAGTCTGTGAAGCGCCAATAAAGGCCCTTCTTCACCCCTTTTAGGGCAGCCTTCCAAACTCCCACACCTTGGCAGTAGCACAAGAAGGAAAATATTTATAGGATTTAGCACAGGAAGCCCCAGGCAGATATTTAAAATTCAGATAGCTCAAGAAACCCATCCACCCTGGGGGTCTATTCAAACTAAGCCAGAAAAGGAAAATAATAAAATAAGTGTAAAGGCTCTCACTGATGCTTCCCCAAGGATTTGTGCCAAGCCTAAGGCTGGGTTTCCTAAAAAACTAGTATTTCTGTCTAGATCCTTGGTTTTCACACTCCCCAAATCACAAGTGAGATGGGAGGGTCCAGAGATGCTAAAAGTCAGCATTTTCTCTGCACCAGACATTTCTGGTCATCTGTACTAAAGAAGAAAATCCCAATGGCCGTTGTAGAAAAAATCCCTTTATGAATTAAATATCAGCGGGTCTTTGATTTGGAAGCGTGGACATTCAGAAGCATGAATGTCTGGCAGCGGGGCAGGGCTGGCTAGGTCCGTCGCAGCATCATTATTAAAACCGTGTTTATCCCAGTTGGGAATTTTCGTAATAACAGTGAGGAGAAGAAAGCAGGAAATGATACTGTAGATAGAAGATGAACTCACCAGCTTGAAAATACCCTGCATAGAAAGAGAAAGGCCAGGAAGTGCCCCAAAAGTCTTTCAACTACAGAATCACGGGAGATTTATTGTTCTTTTTTTTCCCAACATGCTCCAAATTCTCTTTAATATGTATATGTTGCATTCTGATGAAAACAAAAACAAACAAACAAAAGCCCTATAAGCGGTGGTTGAAAAGAAGGGTTTGCTAGCAGCAGGGAGGGTCCAGTGGCCTGGTTACCACCTCATGAAGGGGGGTCGAGGAACCAACCTCCCAGGCTCCCTGGGGCAGGGAGGCCCCTAGGTCTCCCCAGTCAGGCTTGGCGGAGGGGAGTGGTGGGGATTAATCGAGCACCTACGCTGTGCCAGCTCCAAGGCTAGGCACTTCAAATGTCCTGGATACACAGTGACCTGAACAGACAGCCATTTCTCCCTCATTGTACAGATGTGGAAACCAGGGCTCAGAGGGATGTGTTAATGCTTGTCTTCTCACAACTTTATAGAGTGATGGATGGCACATGATCTCAGAGTCCATGCCCTCATTCTACAGGGGAGGAGATGAGGCCCAGAGAGGGCCAGGACAATTTGCAAAGTCATGCAGAGAGAACCCGGGGGCTTCTCCCTTCCTCTGCTGGGGCTGCTCCTGGGCGGGGGGAGTTCAACTTCCCTTGTGACTCCTGGGTTCCTGTGCCCTCCCAGCTCCCGGTGCCTGGTAGTTTCTCTTCTGGCCTGCCGACCTCACTCCGGTTTTCCTCCTGGGCCCTCCGCACGCTTTCCCCCTGCCTTCCAGTGCCAGCCACGGGCTGGCTGCCTCTGGCCCTGGCCGTTGACTACTCGCAGGGGCTGCTCCCATGGAACTTCCAGCCAGTGCTGAGGCAGCCTCTGTCCGGGATCACATTCCCAGCACAGGGTGAGGGTCAGTCACAGGCTCCCTCTGTCTGCTCTCTTTAGCCTGACATCCAGGAGGCTAGACATTCGGGGCCACTGACTCCCGAGACAGGTTCTTTAAATCTATTGCTGACCTCCAGAGTCCTAACCCTATGCATCGCCCTCGGGCGTGGTGAATCACTGACTGCCCCCACTGCCCACCCCCTGCCCTCCCAGCTCACCTGGTGCTTCCCAGTGTCCGTCCGCCAGGGCCTGACTCTGAGTGGTTTCATCCTTGCCTGGACCCTGTTGAGAGACTCTGCTTCCAGCATGGTCACCTCTCCTGTCCTGCCCCTGGCACCTCACCCCACCCCCACCCTCTTACTTAGAGTTTTCATTCATCTGCAATGTTGTCACCTATGAAGGAGATTTCATTCAGGGGCAGTAACATTTTTCAGTTTCATTGAAGTCAGGATAGCTAGGATGTTGGCCATCATTTCAGTAGGTAACATGTACTGAACATGTGTGATATGCTATTTTTTGGCTCTAAGTATTCTACATGTAGTATTTCCTATAACACCACAGTGAGCCTCTGGGATAGGGATGATTATCTCCCCATTTTATAGATGAGGAGACTGAGGTTCAGGGAGGTAAGTAACCTACATAAGACCACACACCCTGGGATTGGCAGAGTCTGCTCTCACTTACCCAGCCTACTGTGCCACCTCCCCAGACCCAAGATGCATCTAAGAACTTAGAGTTTATCGTGAAAGGTCACGGGAAGGGTAGCAGGTAAGGGGTGGTAAGGGGCAAGCTCTCAGGCACTTGTGAATCAATTAATTCAGTGCCTTTACTGGTCCCAGAGTACACAGTGGCTAAGAGCACAAGCTCAGAGGCCAGACAGACATGGCTTCAGGTCTCACCTCTGCCACTTGTCAGATGCATGACCCTGGGAGAGTTATTTATACTCTCTAAGCTGTCCTTTCCTGATCTGCAACTTGGGAATAAGATTTTAAAGGATGTGGCAAATTAGATGAGATCTTGCTCGTAAGTGCTTAGCACAGGCTTGGCAAAGTAAGTGGCTGTATTGGCATTATGGCGAGAGCTGTTTTCATTACTATTCATTACTATCACTGGTTGTATTCATCATTAATAAATAATAGCTTTAGCTATTAATGCTTTTTCTAGCTTCTACACCACATGCTGGGGATAGAAGTTGAATTGTACCACACTACCTTTGCACTCTGGGAGCCCCAACCTATATTCTATTTGAAACATAATAGAACCACTAGAATAAAGTAATGTTCTTTTCTTGGTAAGAACAATGACTACCCAATGGAAGTTAGACAGAGGGGGTGGCATTTGAGTAAACTGAGGATGGCTAAGAGTTTGTGGGGCGCAGAAGAAAGGGAAGGGGGAGATGTGTATAAAGGAGTGCAGACGGGGAGCTAGTGGGGCAGAGGGTTTGGAGAAGGGCAAGCAGGCCTCTGGGGCTGGAGCTGGAGGCTTGTAGGTGCATAGGGGCCATGCTGGGATGGCTGTTGGGACCAGGTTGTGAGGTGCCTCACACAGCATGCTGCTGGGGAGTCTTGCCTTTAGGCAGTAGGGACCCATTTTCATTTTGGGGTTGGCATCTGCTAGGATCCTTCTATCACTGTTTAGGGTGGAATGGCGGAGGACCTGAGAGAATGAGAGGATGGGGAAGGCTTGAGAAAAAGTAAGGAAACAGAAGTGACTGTGTGGTGTTTCTGTGTTTGTATCTGTGTGTTGTAGGCTGAGAGGATGATTTTGAGCGTTCCTGCTTAAGAAAACTGATGAGTGGGTTCTGTTTTCTAGTAGAACATCTGTGGGACTTACAGACTGAGCTTCCTGGTAGGCAACTAAAAATTGACAGGTTAGAATCCAGGATGGCCTCCCTGCATCCCTTAGGATGGATTAGGTCCTCCTCTGTGCCCATGGCTCAAGCCCTTGGCGTTTACATTCACCACAGCCAGATCCTGTTGGCTTTAATGCCCGGTGAACTTGTAGCCTTTCCATGAGACCATGAGGCCAGGGCCTGTGTCTGCTCCATTATTCTATTCCTAACATATGGCACAGTGCCTGGCTTGCATAGGCACTTGAAGAGATGTTGCTAAAGTAATGAGAAAAAGCACATTTGAGTTTAGAAGTTAGAAGTCAGGCTGCCTGTGGTGAGCTGGGGTTATTCTGGGTGAGGCAGGAGGAGGCTGTGGCCTCAGAGAACCAGCCCCCAAGAGTGAGTGAGTCACCTAGAGCAATAAGGCTTCTTAATCTGACCCTTGGAGCCAGATGAGAGGCATCCCTGCCAAGAGTGCTTTCTGGGAAGTTCGGCTTCTCAAGCCACCCGGACCTGGGGACGGATCTGGGAAATAGGATGAGTGTTGCTCAGCAGCTCTGCAGAGCCACAGCTAGAACAAGTGTCTGAAAAACAGTAACTACAAGGAAGTAAGTAGCTGTTGACCTGAAAGAATCAAGTGCCTGCTGTTGATGAAAACAAACACAGAACTACCAGCTCCGCTGCCCTGGGAATGAAGAGCTCCTACTCTCTGGATGTGCCCGAGCCAGGCGGGGGTGCTGTCAAGGAGATGTGGCTGAGGCCTTGTGCAGCTCTGAGGCTCTCGGGTCTGTTTCTGGCATCCAGAGGGGCCTGTTTTATTGAGAGTCTGTGAAGCCGGAAGTATGTGGGCCAGCAGGCAGGGGCCCCTCTCTCCTTTTAACCCTGGCATCTATTTCCCACAGGAATACCCCAGAGCAAACTAGAGTGGTCTTGCTGTCTACCCTATTTCTTTCCCCTGACAAGGCAGCCCTAGCCTCCCGGACTGGGACAGATTACGTGTGTGTGAGGTCCTAGAGGAGGGGACTTCCCAAGTCACCAAGCCACTGTCTCTTTGCAGTTCAGGGCAGTCAGTGACTGCAGTCCTTGCTCTGTCCTGTTCTAATCTCTCTCCAAGCTTGAGTTAACTCATCTGAAAAATGGCGGGATCCCATTTGCCTTGGGGGGTGGTTGTTGTGTGTTCACTAAACAAATATTCACTGAGTGTCTAGTATGTGCCAAGAACTGCATTAAACAAAAGAGACAGAGACTCCCTGTCTGGAGGAGAAAGTAAAGGTGCAATTTACTGCCGGGTGGCAGTAAGAGCTTTGATGACAGTCAAAGCAGAGTGAAGGGATGGCGATGGTCCTAACTGAGATTGGGAGAGTGAATCGGGGGTGGCCACTTAGAGAAGGTGGCTTTCTGGTTCAGACCCGAATAAAGAGGGAGGAAGGGGGACAAAGGTCCGGGGAAGAGTGTTCCAGGCAGAGGGAAGCGCACTTGCAAGGGCTCTACAGTAGGGCATAGTTATTGTGTTAAAGTAGAGCCAGGCCAGGAGGCTAGGGCAGAGGGCGGGAGGCCAGGAGCTACAGGAGAGGAGGTGGGCACACCAGCCAGGGCACCATGGGTTGCCTTTAAAGGGTTGTGAGTGCAGAAGTGGCAGAATCTAAGCCTAATCAATATTTCTCTCTCCCTCTATTGACGCAGAACCTCCGATAACCTCTCCAGCTGAAAAAGTCTCTAGAGCAATGTTGTCTGAAAGGAATATAATGCAAGTCACAAATGTACTTTTAAATTCTCTAGTAGTCATATTTAGAAAAGCAAAACAGGTGCTATATTTTATTTAATCCCATAAATCTCAAAATATTTAAATGTGCAATGGACATAAGAATATTAATGGAATATTTTATCTTTTTTTCATACTGTCTTAAATATCTGGTACATATTTTATGCTTACAGCATATCTCAGTTCAGACTGGTTATATTTCAAATATTCAGTAACTATATGTGGCCAGTGGCTACTGTACTGGACAGTGAAGATGAGATGTTGCCCTGACACCCCAGGTGTCAGGGCAGCTCTGCATGGAGATGCCGGTGGAGGGAGGGAGGGGAAGAGTCCACTCTGGGTGACCAAGGGAAGGTGGGCTTGGAATTGATCGCTGCTTCTTCCACGATGACCTGCCTGCCTGACTCAGCTCCTCTTTGGGCAGTAGAGAGAACATAAATTGAGCCCAACAGACCCAGCATGACTTGTGTCTAATTGGTTCTGAGACTTTAATAAAATGCCTTCTTAAAGGTCTACTGGAATCTGTGCCAACATTACTTTCTTAGAGGAGCCATTGAGGATGCTGAATGGTGATTGTTCCCCGGGCAGTTTTGAGTAGGTCCACTCAGAGCCTTTTCTTCTGAAGCTGGTGAAGACTCGGTCACATTCAGAGGTCTCTCCTGGTTAATGAAGAACATTCATGAAGGCATTTCTTCTCCCAAATCGTACCAGCAGGCTGGCTGGTGGCTTGAAGGATCTGAAGGACCCTTCTGATTGACAACACACAGAACCAGACTTGGGTAAGCTGGTGTCAGCTAGCCAGGAGAGCTTGCTGGGGTGGAGAAAGGTTCTCTGCTTTGCTACAGTGGGCTCCTTAGAACTGTACCAGCCCTCCTGTTCATCAGGCCAGAGGAAGAGATGTGAAGGAAAATGCAGAGAGCAGCCAGAATAAATGGGAGCTGTGAAAGCAGCCAGTCAAGGCTCAGGATTGGGCTGGTGGCTAGTGAGAGGAGGAACCACTGCTTCTCAGTACTTTGACTTCATCGCCCATGGGGAGAAGGATGCTTCTGCGTGCAGTAAACTGGAGTCTGCTGCTCACAGCATTTTGCATACTTAGGCAGAGGTGGTAGGTCAGGGTCTGTGATCCCAGCCCTCGTCCTGCTACCCCAAGATCCTAGGGGGTCAATATTATAGCCCACTGAGATACTGGGTAGAAAATTCTGAAGCAGACCAAGCTAGAGTTGTCCCAGGAAGGCCTGATATACAAGCTACAGGCAGATTTCTGGGACCATTTTTTGGGAAGCTTGACATATGCTGTGACATTCTCCTTATTACGGCTCTTGGGGTCCAAATAAAACTCAAAAGGAACCAGGGCAGACAACTCCTCCCCAATAAGATCTGAGATGTGACAAATGCAGGAAAAATAAGCGATGGGATCCAGTCTTCAGCACTTTGGGTATGAAGAAAGGGTTGCTGACGAACTTACAACCTGTTACTTAACAGCACCGCAGACTTCAGTTACTATTACTTGCGGCATGTTTTCTTAACTAGACTGAAGAGTAGTAGAAGGCTTAAAACAAAAAGCTGGTCCCATGGGAAACGCCGTTGATGTGGGCTCTGACAGTTATGCTACCATGAAGCCCACTTCTGCAGCCAGCTACTTGTGGGTGAAGAAGGAGATTGAGCTGACCTACCCACACTGCCTTTTGCTTGTCATGACCCAGGGTCTCTCCATGGCTTGTTCACAAGCTCCCACGCCTTTGCATTGCAATTTTGTGAAGTCTCTTGTTTGCTTTAATATTTACTTCCCAGCCCTTGGAATAATATAGCCTCTAAGCAGCAACCCTATCCCACCCCACCCCAGCCCCTCATCCTCCAAAGCTGAAGCTGTTTTAGGCTAAGGAGAAGGAAATGCTTTGCGCAGCAGGCAGTCAACCTAGAGATGTGTGCACAGTGAATTATTCCAAGGCGGGATCGTGCAGTCCAGGTGGATCCTCCCTGGACAAAGCTGCCTGGTCAGAGGTCACTGGCTGCCCTGCAGGGGCTTGACCCCCAGGGCTGCCACCAGAGGAAGCTGCTGAGCTCACCCTGCAGCAGGGTCTTCTGTGCCCAGTCTGTGAGCCATGTCCTTGCCTTTGCTTAAGTGAGTATCTCAGCAGGCAAGACACCACTCCAAAACCCTCCCAGAGCCCCAGAAGGTGATAAATGCAGATGCAATCCAAGGCTACTTTTTGTGAACATTGAATTAACTATAGAAAATTAACTAAATGAGGTTGGTGAGTGAAATGTAAATGAGCCCCAGCTCAGCAGGAACCAGGAAAAAGGATCACAGTGGGAGAGAGAGTCAAGTAGGAGGCTGGGAACTTGGGAGTGAGCAATAGGCAAGTGTAGAAAGCCTTATAAACAGCTTGCTAAGGATCAAGAGGCTTGAAAGGCAGGTGAGTCAGGGCCTGCATGTGAAGGGGACGGTGAGGAAAGAAACGGAAGCCCCCTGCAGTCCCTGAGGTTTCTGAGAACCCAGTGAGGGGCCTGAGAGAGGCAGGGATTCACTCCCATCGGCAGTATAGGTCCCAGGAACAGGACAGGCGTTTGGGTCCCAGACTCACCTCTCTCCTGGAGTCACCTCCTTTCTCTAGGAGTCTGCTCCATTTCCAACTTGCACCAATGGACTCCCTGTATTCACTCATACCTCCTGCATCCCCATACCCCTCCCTGGTCATTGTGGCCACCTTCAGGCTCAGCCCCCTGCACCCCTTCTGGAGCCTGGAGCCTGTTTCTCTCTCCATTTCCAGGACAGGGATCTGGCAGACAGTTTAGCTTTTCAAGTGAGGCTCAAAGCCCTTGTTTTCTGTTCAGTCTATGATGTGTCTGCACTTGGGCCAGGTGTTCCACCTCAGCCAATCAGAGAGTGAGGGAGGTGGAGGGTCGTGTCATATAGAACATGGGTCATCTTAGAAGTGTGATTCCACAGGGTGAGAAGCATATCAGAGCTGTGCTGTCCATCCTCCGCCAAGCTTCTGTTGAGCTTCTGGCCCCCTGGGGGTGCCCCACCCTTCACCAAGAATCCCTGCGGCACTGGCCCACTGCTGCTGGAGGTAGTGTGCTCCTCCAGAATGTTGGGCTGGAACACCAGGAGGGCCTCTAAGCAGGGTCCCCGTGGGCATGCGGGGACGGGCATTGCTAAAAGAACACAGGTTTCCATGAAATAGGCCAAGTTATTCTGCCTCTGACACCCAATAATGTGGTTTTTTACAGTTGGCAGGAGGAAAGAAAACAGACTAAGACATCTAAATGCTTCCCAGGGAAGCTTTTCTCCCATATGTTTTTCTTAGACCTTTGGTGCCTCCTACTGCTTGCCTGCTGTCACTCAATAGCAGTTGACAAATGAACCCACAATTAGCAAAATTAGCAGACAGTTATCATCAAACAGATAACTCATGCCTGGATTTGCTGTCCTGTTGGTGTGTGAGTCAGCCCATGTGTTAATGGCTATAATTCAATGTGGTTTGCAAAACACATAGTCACATCTAACCGATGGGCGATGGGCGTCTTCTCTGATCCAGGGATGGGGCAGAGAGGATAGGAAGAAAGGCTATGGAATTAATTTAACTTTCTGGATTGATTTACTGATTCCCAACGTGCGGAGTGACATTAGACACGTGACCTAACCTCTCCGAGCCTCAATTTGCTCAATTATGAAATAGCAATTAATAGGGTGGAGTGAGTTATGTAAAGCACTTAGCACAGTGCTTAAAACAAAATAAGGCTACGAGCAACTTACGTTAGTGTTTTTACAACTCTTAAGGGAATTAAATAACCATTTTTTTTGCTTTTGCAAAGAGGACAGAAACTTTCAGATCCTCAATCACCTAAACATGTTTGAAGACTCTTAACTTAGAACATCATTTGTGGGGCTCCCAAATGTTATTACAAGTGATCAATATTAAAAAATATTTTCTGTATACTTTGGATAATAATATTGGGATTTGAACCTTTTGCATCTAAAGAATATACCCATTTGGGGGCACACAAACATTTAGAGACTTCTTAAGATCTTTTAAATATAGGTATAAGTCATATCTTCCATATTCTGAAATCCTGGGGGCACCCATGCTGCTTCAGGTGGGGTGGGTGTGGGTGGGGGAAACGGGAGTAAGTGTTGACAGTGGACCACAGCCTCCGCTCCAGGGGTTCAAGATGCGCCCAAGCAGGTCAAACCCTGGGAGGACGTGGGTGTCCAGCCAGTTCCCTAGATTTGGAGGAAGCACAGATGGATCAAGCCTGGGCCATGGGAGCAGAGCTGTGCCAACCACAAGACTGACGTGGTACCAGCCCCAGAACAGGGAACTGGGGCTCCTTAAGCCAGACTATCTAAGGTGAGGGTGATTCTCAGAGACTGCACTCAGGCTGGGCTGCAGATGAAGCCACATGGCCCTTGCCCTGGTGAGAGGAGGGCTACTGTGACCAGCCAAACTTCTCAAAGATGCCCAATTCCTGGTCTACAGTCTTGGATACAGAGAGTCTGGCCTTCTCCCTTGTTCCATATACCAGAAGCAGGGACTGGAGGATTATTTGGATGTGAAGGTCCAGTGGTTTCTGGGTCCCCAGCTGCCTCCCCTGAAGGAGAGGAAGGGCATGTCATGCCTATCCTGCAGTAGATGCTCGCCTCCTCGCCCTCATGCAGTCCTGTTGTGCAAGTTGGTATGGTGGTGTGTCCACCATCCTTTTATAGGTGACAAGCTGGCTTTGGAAGGGTTAAGGAGCCAAAGGCTACACAGGTGGGCTTGATTTGAGGTCTGCTTCTTCCAAATTCTCTTCTCTGCTGCTACGCTGAACTTGGTTTGTGGAAAGATCTGAGGCATCAGGCCTGTAGCAGGTGACCAGAGAAGCAGGGGAGGCAGAACAAGCCCTGAAGGTGCTGACCCTAAATTCTTCTACTCAGCTCAGAGGTCAGGGGCTGCCATCGGAGGAGTGACTGTTGTGACATGTGTCTGCATGGTTGTCACAAGGCTGACTTGTGTTTCTTCACTGTCCCCCCCTCCCCTGCAGGGTCTGAGCTCTGGTTGAAGGTAACTTAGAATGACAGGGTGTTGGTTGGCCTGAGGTGGCAGCGGCACGGTGATTTGAATCACCCAGGATAGTGGGCAGCTTCATCTAAGCACAAGTGCCCAACTGGTGCATGTGTCCCCTCGCTGCCCGCTGCCGGTCAGCAGCCCCACCAGGACCTCATCCAAGAGCCTTCTGAGAAGGCAGGAGAAGGGGATAGAGGGAAAGATTACAGCAGTCTCCGTAGTCCTCACATTCACACTAGGCGAGTTCCTAGACAGGAATGAGGAAACAGAATTTTGGCAAGTGGAAATTGGACTTTAAGTGCTCTGGAGAGGCTCCCAATTAAAGGAAGTGCATGGCGCATCCCTCTGTAGTATGACAGTGTCTCCCCCGCCTTCTAATTTATCGCTTTGCAATGCTCACATCCTGTCAGTGTAGTTCCAGCTGCACCAGGAGGACTCTGCTTAAACCGGCCCAGCTAAAGGAGCCAGAGCGTGGGCATGGCTGCCCTGCAAGCCCAGCCCAGGAGCTGGGGTGAGCTGGGAGCCATACAACCAGCACTTCTCCACAGTGCAATGCAGGAAGGTAGTCAAGTGTTCCCACCAACGATGGTGATAGCTGCCATTTATCAGGGGCTTTCTAGGCCAGGTCCTGTGAGAGGTGTTTATAAATATGCTCTCTGATTTGCCCCATAAGTCTGCAACTCTGGTGTTCTAACAGATGACAAAGAAAAAATCAAGGGTATGGTGGGGAAGGGGAGGGAGGGTGTTTGGATCTGCTCAAGGTCACACAGCAGGTGTTAATGAAGCTGGGAGGGGAACCAGCTCTGTCCGCCTGTGAATCCTGGGTTCCTCCCCTCAGCTTCTGCCTTGTAGGTGCTGAGTGGACATGAGGTACGGGAGGTGGAGGGTGGGAAAGAAGAGTTCTGAATCTCACTCTGGTCCAGCCTGGGCTGAGAACCTGCCGACTATCTCCCTTTATTCTTCCCTTTCCCTCCTTCTCCCGCCTTCTGGATTCTGCCCACTGCACATCTTAGGTCTGTTGGTGGTGCCTCAAGAGCATTTTTAGACCAGTTTGGGCCACATGGAACAAAAAATTTCAGACTTCCCCTTCCAACTGATGCCTGCCAGACAGCCATGGACTCTGAGCTCTAGTCCCCTGCCCCAAAGCCTACGTGGATAGGAAGTGTAGAAAGGGGAGTCCTATCCCCCATAAATAACTTGAGAGCCTAGCCAAGTGGAGGAACATTTTGTGAAAATGCGTTTGGAGTCAGGTGACTTGGGGCTTAGACCTGTCTCTTCTTTGGTATTTTGTGTCACCTTGAGAAGTCATTTTCCCCAGGCCTGGCCTCGATGTACTCCTTTACAAAATGAGGGTGTGCCTTGGGCAGCATGATAAATAAGTTCCCTCCAGCAGCACCAGACCATCCATTGCTTCCAAATGTGGCTGGGTGGATGGATAGACCACTCAGCCTTGGAAACTGGAACCATGTCTCAGACACGGTCCTTGTTTATCACCCTGTCATCTGCTGGGGAACCCGAAGGTCTGAAAGAAATGGGTTCCATTTTTCTTTCTTGGCATAGAGCTCTAGCTGGCATTGGAGCATCACTTGCTCTCCTTATTCTGATGGTAGATGCTCTTGGCAAACAACTCCTCACAGCCAAAGGACCCCTGTGCTTCAGGAACCCTGCACCCTTGTACTCACCTGGGTCAATTGCATAGCCATTCTCTGCCAGAGGTTCTCTAGGGCGGAGGTAGAGCTCTGAGGAAGGGCTCCCGAGTCTGCCAGGAGCAGGAGAGAATGAGCCTTAGGGATAACCTTTACTTCTTCTTCCATGTGGCCTGGTGGTTAGGACCACAGATCCTTAGCCAGCTTAAGGGATGGGGAAGAAAATGATCTTTTTAGGAGCTAATCAGCATTCTGTGTAAGAAGAGGGTTTTCCCTGTGGCCTCACTCTGTCTGAATCTTATATTAGCCATTTATAAGGTGGTAATGTATTGAGGCTGGGCATATGGGCATTGGAACTGCAGGCTTTAAATGCTGGCTTTAGCCCTGCCCTGTGTGGCTTAGTTAGTTGGGCATCATTCCACAAAGCTAAAGGTTACCAGTTCGATTCCTGGTCAGAGTACATGCCTGGTTTGTGGGGTTGGTCCCTGGTCGGGGCATGTTCAAAGAGGCAACTGATTGATGTCTCTTTCTCACATTGAAGTTTCTCTCCCTCTTTTTCTCCCTCTCTTGCCCTTTCTCTAAAAATAAATAAAATCTTAAGAATATATAAATGCTGGCTTTACCTTTCACTGTCAGTGTGATATTAGGAAAATTAATAGAGCAAAGCCTCAGTTTCTGTATCTGAAAATTAGGAGGGGAGTGTGTTGGTATTTTCTTCCTAGTATTATTTGTGTATTATTTGATTAGTACATGAAGGTATTCAGATCTGTCTTTCCCTGATAGAATTAGGATGTTAGCTCCTTGAGAACAGGGGTCTTCTCTGTCTGAGAGATGGCTAACCCAACCCCTAAAACAGTCAGTCAGTACCACTGAACAGAGAAATAGGGGTTGTCAGGGACTGAGCAGCTTCCTGGAATGCAGGACTTTCTGTGCTGAAGCCAGAGAAGTCCTGGGAAACGGATGAGCTGGTCACCCTACAGAAAGAAAGAAGGGTGAGAGGAAGAGAGGAAAGAAGGGAGGGGTGGGGGAGGGAGGGAGGAAGGAAGGAGGAAAAGGAGAGAGGAAGAGAGGGAAGGGGCAGGGAGGAAGGAGAGAATTCCCTATTTTACAAATGAAAAAAACAATGTTCGGAAAGATTATTGAACTTGTACAAGACCCACAACTAGCCAGTAGCAGAGCACAGATTCAATACTAGTCTTCACTTGATCTTAGCCAAAAGGCCGGGAAGTGATAGATACTAGTCTTAATTGTCAAGCAATAATGGAAGCTCTAGAAATTAGCAGGCCCATTAACACCTTGCTGTGTAACATTGGCCAAGTTCCTGCTCAACCCAGCCTCAGTTTCCCCACCTGTGAGATGAGAGACCTAGAGCTTTCAGAAGCTAGCTGAGGGAATGAAAGACTGCCCTTCTGCAGGTTAGGGAGTTCCATTAGTCAAGAACACGGTGCTGAAGGGCCCTGGACCAAAGAGGGGTGTGTGCCTCAGAATGTTTCCAGACCTAACTGCAGCTCTGGGCGAATCCTGAGCAGCAGCACTTTGTCATTTTCAGCATCGTTCTTGTTGGTGGGAGACCGAGAGGGGCTGCTTCAGGTGGGATGGAAGCACGAGCATTTGAGAACGTTCACGTCACCCTCTCTCCTGTGAAAGTTCCCTGTCATTAGCTTGGTTTGAGTCATTTATCTTGTAGACTTCCCATTTGTCAGAGATATATGCCAGGCCATCAGGACAGATCATGCTGTGGCAATAATTCCCCATCCAAACTCCGAAGCCCATCTTGCACAAGGGTCTTTAAGATAATTTAAAGCAACTCCATTATCTGTCCTCCTTAAATACTGAAGTGTTTCCCAGTCAGCCAGCAGCAGACCCTCTTCTTGGGATTTTCCACGTGCATCCTCCTCCATGTCACTGTCCCAATCCTGCCCAAGTCTATCTTTTCAGGAAGCCTCAGCTGTCTCCTGCCCACTCAGCTCCTTCTGCCTGGAAGCTCCTTGAGCATGTACAGTCTATATCACTGACCTGGCGTTTCTTATACATGTTCCATCCCCTAGCCATATCACATCTCCTGCAGAAATACTACTGATAATGATGATTAATAGTTTAATGTCATCAGTATCATTTTATCATTCAGTGGGTACTAGGTATCTTGCTAGGTCTCTGCTTGAATTATTTTACTTAATCTTGACATCAATATACCTAGGTAGATGCTAACACTCTCATTTTACAGATAAGGCTAAGAGAAATTAAGAAACTTGCCCAAAGTCACATAGCTAGGAGGCAGAAGAGTCTGGACCCAAACCCATGGCTTTCCAACTTCATGCTCTCAACTAAAACACTTCCCTATCCTCTGCTCAGGGAGGATCGTTGTATTTCACAGCATAGTAAACAAGGGTTGTGGCTAACTAAATAAATAATAAATGCGCAGGTAATATCAGCTAACATTTACTGAGGGCTTGCCCTAGGCTGGGCACTGCTATGAGAGGTCACTGCATCCTCCCATAAACTTTGAGTTAGGAACACAGTCCTCTGATGGTTTAAAGATTAGGTATCTAGGGCCAGGACAGAAGCTGATGCCTGGGTATCCATCAGGGTCCCTGGCAATGTGTGGGATGACACCAGAGTCTGGGGGATGATGCTGGGGCAGGGACGGACCTGGAGATCCCAGGGCATCCCTTTGCATCAGTTTCTGTATCAGGATAACCAAGACGCCTTTAACAAGACTGCTCCAGCTCAGAACACTAGTTTGAATGAGTGGTGAACAGCTGTATGATTTTGGGGCCTCGTAGTGGCCCTTCTACATCCTGATCTGCTCATCACCCTGCTCTCTTGGGAAGGAATCCTGCCAGGCAGTAATCCTGATCTGGGAAAATCATAGGTCAGGCTGATGATGCCTTTTTAGCTACCTGAACCCAAATCTGCACCTTGTCTATAATCCTGAGGGAACCCAGGGTCGAAGGTCTGAAATACCCTGCTATTTCTTCCTCTTCCATCTCCTGAACTCAAATTATCCAGTAATCCATATGGCCAACCCCCAGCCCTAGCCCACTCAGGAATTCTGGTGGAGCTGATGGTGGTGGTCATGACGCATCCCCACTCCACTTCATGTCATTACAAAATAGCCAGGACAGGCTGACAATCAGGTACACTGAACTGGCCCTTGTTGGCACTCAGGACCCCAGGCTAACTCACAGCTGATGTCCTAGGATTCTTCAGAAACGCTGGGAATACCCAAGTCCTCTCCGGCATGACACAGGTGTGTAATAGCATCTTCCCGAGTATTTTCCCACTGCGCCAGCCTCTCCAATGCAGGATTTGGGGATGAAATACCATGCCTTAATGGCATAGTCAGTGAAGATCTACTCTCTTCTTCTTTCTCGGAAATCATTAATGGAGCCTGGTTTCTGACAATTTCACTTTTTTTGTTTATTTGTTTCATTTCTCCCAGTCCACAGTTTTCCTCCAAGCTAATAGTTAACTTAATACTCCATAAGCAAGTTAAAATGAGCCTGAAGATTTATTTAAAAGAACCTTGTGGGAAATCTCTAAACTTTTTCTTTAAGTAAAGAATTTTTCTTTAGTGCAAAAGAGCTGGCCCTAAATGGTGCTGTGCTCTGTATAGGTAAATGCACACTAAGAATGTTGACAAATACTTTCTAGTGGTTGATGATGCAAAGATAAATAAAAGCCCCTATGCTGAAACAATTTGCCCTCTAATTGGGTGATAAGTTACCTACATGAGTACCTTTTCCCATGCACAAATGGAAACGGCAAGACAGAGGTTCATATAAGGTGTTTTGGGAGATAAGAAAAGATTACAGGTGACTAGGGCAATAAGCAAAAGATTTGTAGGACAGTGTCATTTGAGGAAGGCTGCAAAGGATGCATAAGATTTGGCCAAGCAGAGTTGGAGGGGAAAATATTGCAGGGAAGGAAACAGCATAAGCCAAGTCAAGGAGGTGGGAGAACATGGAAATATGTGTAGTTCAACCTGATTTACGGAGAAGGTGCAATGAAGCAAATTAAAATTGGGAAGATGAATTGGGAGTGAATGAAGAAAAGCTCACATTCACCACTCTGAGCGTGCATGTGTCTGTGAGCATGTGTGTGTATGTGCCTGCGCGGCATGGCCCGGAGGGCAGGGACTCTATCCATTTTAATTTTGTATTCCTCACAGTGCCCAGCACAGTGCCTGACACAAGGAGATGCTGACATTAATGTTTGTTGAATTATGTTTATTGTGTTTAAAAGGCATTAAGCAATTGTGGAAGGTTTGGGGGAAGAGGAGGTTAATAACAAAAGCCTTGGTATTAACGAGATTTATTCATTCAGCCACTCAGGTCTGAGAGACCTTTAAGGGACTGCTCTGGGGGCTTTTGGGATGACTCCTATCTCCTGCCTCAGGAGTGGCAGGAATTGAAGTGGTGGTCTGTGGAAGAGAACGAAGGTGGAGGCTGTTCAGAGACATGAGAGAAAGAAGATTAGTGCGATAGGACTTGGAAATGGACTTGGGAGCCAAGAGCCGGAAGGAGTTGTCATGACTTCAAGGCTCCGGGCCTCAAGGGCTGAGAGAAAAGAGATGTAATCAGCAAAAGAGTGAAAGCCAAGAGGAGTAAGTCTGGAATTGAGAGTTCTGGAGAAGAAACAGTGCATGTGACGTTTGAGGCTCACCTGGCTCGTGGCCCTTGGACACCCACAAGGAGGGTGTCCAGCATGTAGGGGGGGAAGCAAAGCTGAAATCCTCAGAGGAAAGAGGATCAAAATAGAGGATAAGAGGTCCCAGGACAGAACGTGGGAAAATATCCGTATTTGAGAGGAGGGAGAGAAGTCATAAAATGTATGATTAGCAAGGCAGGTGGAGAAACTCAAAAAGCAGGAGTCAAGTGGAGCCATAGGACCAGTGAGGTGATGAAGCCAGTGCTGGTCAGCAGTGGCTGGTGTTCAGTGCGGAGATGGGTGACACCATGGGGACCTCTGCTGCTGCCCCTACCTGCCTGTAACATTCAGACCCTACTGCATGCACTTCTCATGGTAGCCCCATTTCCAGGTGAAGAAACTGAGGCTCAGAGAAGTCAAGTAACTTGCACAAGGACATAAAAATAGCAAGTGCTGGAGCTGGACTTGAACCTGCAGTGCTCCATCTCCCAAGCGAAGGCTCTGACTCACGCTTAGAAGGGCCACTGAAAAGAGGCCATTGATGTTGGTGCTTCAGAAGCCGCTGATGACTGCATTAGATATCTGTGTCAGTTGGAACTCTTTCTGCTGCAAGGGACAGACCTGTATTTTGCCACATATAATGAGCACCCACATTTTTGGTCCAAACTTTCAGGGAAAAAAAAATCTTTCATTTTAATTTTTTAATTCAATTTTTTATTTATGTTTAGAAACAAAACCAACCATTGTATTCCAGGGTATTATTTTGCATACAGATACTGTTATTGCTTTCTAGAGTTATGATTTTAATGCATAAGCATAAATAAAAGAATTAAAAATGTTTATGTAGATATGGAATTAGTACTACCCATATATAATGTGCATCCTTATTTTTTCATAAAAAATTTGGTCAAAAAAGTGCACATCATATATGGCAAAATATGGCAAATACCAACAAACTGACTTAAACAAAAAGTTTCCATTAACTGAAAGCGCCAGCAGATAGGGACATTATCAGGAGTGACACAATTTAGGGATTCAAATGATGTCACCAGAATCAGATTGTTCCTCCTTCCTTGTCTCCAGGTTCATTTCCAAACAGGCTGTCTCTTTGTGATGACAAGTAGTTATTGCAGCTTGAGGCATTCTCTCACTCGGGTTTAAACCCAACAGCAGAGAGACAGGAAGTCCCTCTCAGCAGTCCCAGAAAAGGCCTTATGTGCCATCCCTTAATAGTCACTAGTTGGTTTAAGCCAAGGCCGTATGCTTCACCCTTGAGTTATATGGACAGCCTGGGCAAATCTCATCAGTTGATCGTGAAAAGGGAGTGATTTTCCAGGAGGAGCATTGGGGTGTGATTACCAGAAGAAGAGAGAACAGGTGCTGGGGGGAATGGCAGGAACAGTAGATTCCAACTACAGGTGCCTTTGGAGAAAGCATTTCAGGAGAGTGATGAGAGGAAAGCTGGCATTGAAACAGTTAAGAATTGAATGGGTGACTAAGATCCAGGGGATGTTCATTTGAAAAACTTGAAAAGCAGAAAAGTAGGATGTATCTGGAGGAGAAATGGGAAAATGTCATCTTGAATATGGATAAATCAGAGCATGACTGTAGGCTGAGAAGAGAAGCCCAAAGTGAGGAGGAAGACACTGGAGATGTAAGAGACAGAAGGGCAATAATAGGCCAAGGCAGGATTGGGTACAAGGCAGAGCTGAGATAGCCCTGGAGCAGAATGGGGCCCCTTCATGCTTATGAGAGGGGAGTGAGAGGAGACAAATGTAGAGGAACACAGGGAAGCTTGTGCTGAATGATGGGTTTTCTTAACACAGGGCACACCTGTGAAAGTCCACGTCTCCCCGAACAGAGGTCTCTGCTTTGTGCAGATGTTGGTCCTCGCTTCCTGGATTGTTGGTCTTGTCACTAGACATTCATATTTCTTGTGAAACATGGGGCAATTTCTCTTAATCCTTCAGAGGAAATGGACGCACCTGATTTCATTGCTGATGCCCTGGACATCTGGCAGGCGAAGGTGAGGGCAGAGCACTGGCCGCTCATATGTTGCTTGTGTACACTCGCTGTCTTGGTGCTAACCTTCTGGGTTGGGTTAAGGCAGCCACAGTGGATCACGTGGAAGGTTATAACCAAGATGGCTCATGCCCGCTGAAAGTATTTATTTCTAGGATATAGAAAAGAACACAAACCTTTGTGTACTTTTGTCACCTGATCAGCTATGACTACTTGATAAGCATTTAGCTGCCTATGGCCATGAGCTAGACATCTCAGGAAACCCAGCTTCCTCTCCCAGCTTGCTCATAATCTCAGCACTGCGAGGCATCTTGATGTCGTTGAAAAATAAAAGTGTCCAAGTGCCCATCAGTAGATTAGTGGATAAAAAGCTATGGTACAGTTACACAATGGAATACTGCTCAGCCATAAAAAAGAAGGAAATCTTACCTTTTGCAATAGCATGGATGGGCTTAGAGAGTATTATGCTAAGTGAAATAAGCCAGTCGGAGAAAGACAAGTACCATATAATTTTACTTATATATGGAATATAGTGATCAAAATAAACTAACAAACAAAATAGAAACTGACTCATAGATACAGAGAAGAGACTGACAGCTGTCAGAGAGGAGAGACATTGAGGGGCTGAGTGAAAAAGGTAAATGGACTAAGCAAATGAAAAAAGAAAACCCTCATAGACACAGACAATAGCATGATGATCACCAGAGAGAACAGGGGATGGGGGAGGGTAGAAGAGGATAAATGGGGGCTAAATGGTAATAGGAGATTTGACTTTGGGTGGTGAACACACAATGCAACATACAGGTGATATATTATTGAATTGTACACCTGAAATCTATATAATTTTATTAACCAATGTCACCCCAATAAATTCAATAAAGCACACACACACACAATAAGTGTTGTGGAGTCAGACTGGCTTGGATTCGAATGCTGACCCTGCCATGTCTGTGTAACCTTACCAAGTGACTTCAGCTCTCTGCGTGTCTTGGCTGATGTTTATATGCCACCGCACATCCATGTTGCTCCTGATGTCTGTCCCTTGTTCTCAGCCACCTGTTTTGACTCCAATTCAGTTGGACCCACTGGGACTCTGGCCACCCCACTGGCTGCTGAGAAAGGTTGAATATATAGCTGGGAAGGACAGGGGAGGTAACACCCCATGGGCCTGACTTTGAGCAATAAGATACAAGAGACCAGGAAAACCAGCCAATAAACTAGTTGTCTGTCCTGCCCACATGTAGAGGTCATCTATGGCTACTCCAGGTCAGTCCTGTGTGATGGAGCTACCAGCTGTGTTTTTCGCCAGTCAGTTATGTACCTCCTTGGAACTGCCTCCCTTCCTATGCTACCCTTCCCTTCTGCTTCATCCATGCTCATCTGGGATTGTGCTCCTCACCCAGTAAAGTAAAGCTGTGGCTCTGACTCTTTTCGAGAAACCCAACCCAGTCTCTGAGCTTTAGTTTCTTTATTTATAAAACTGAGTTAATGATGTCTGCTCAAAGGATCGCTGGCAGGATTAAATAAGATCCTGTGTATTAAACACCTAACCTAGAGTGGCACATTGTAGGTACTCAAAAAATATGAAAAGTACCATTATCAACAATTAAAGCATGATGATGAGAGTTACTATTTTTGGGGTGTCTGATCTATGCATAACATTTAATCATTTTATTTATATCATGGCTGACAGCAAGAACATCTTAAGGATGGAGAATAAGACTAAGTGCATTTTTCAAAGATTTTATTTATTTATTTTTAGAGAGTGGGGAAGGGAGGGAGAAAGAGACAGACAGAAACTTCGATGTGAGAAAGAATTGATTGGTTGCTTCTTGTACGCACCCCATTCGGGGACCAAACATGCAACCCAGGGGTGTGCTCTGACTAAGAATGGAACCAGTGACCCTTCACTCTGCAGGACAGTGCCCAGCCAACTGAGCTGCGCCAGTCAGGGCTAAGTGCAATTTTTAATAACACATATGAAGAGGGATGCAGCTTATTTGGGAGTCTTGCCTAATAATTAAGAAGGAAGGAGATGATATTCCAGATTTGTTACATAGATAGAATTAGGTGGATTGGGATGGTGATAGTAATGTCCTAGATTTCAGTTTATCATAGAAAAAGGTTCAGGCAGATCAGTGTGAGTTAAAGGGGAGGTCTTGGCCCCTTTGATGCTAGAATAGCAGAAGACGAGAATCAAGACCAGTTCCTTGGTGAAGAATTTAGCTTAAAAATAAATTGTATTTTATTAGTCACTAAGTGCAGCTTGCCATGAGAAAAGCACAACGATTTTGCTATTGAGCCACTGCAGTTAAAAAAAAAATGTGTTAAAATTGCATTGTTACCTAAGCAGAATACATTGCGAGAAAATGATAATAATAGTTAACATTTATTGAACAGTCCTGTCGGATGTGATGCTAAGCTCTTCACAACTATCTCATGTTATTGTTCTACAACCCTTAAGGTGCCAAGTCATCTTGGATCCCCCACAAGTTGAAATAAAGAAGCTGAGAAATGTATGAGAATTGGCCAAAATTAGGGGAAGTTTTTGATTAAAGAAGTTGTAAGCTAGAAGGGCTTCTGAAAGGTAGAGCAATTAGAATGTCATTTAAAAGTGCTGCTGACAGTCTATAGTTTCTCTGGGCAGGCATCCTGACAGTTGCCTGAAGACAGAGGTTCCCACGTTGTGCTCTGAGGGCCCTGCAGGAAGGACTGGAGTTAGGGGAAGGGATGGTAGGTGGTGCTCTAGACTCCCCACCTCTGATTTCAGTAGAGAAATCTGTGTTCAAGCATTTAGCGTAATGGAATTCCAATAAAGTGTTATTGGAACGCAGGGCTCCACAGCTTTCAATATTTGAAATGATGAGAATGGTGTGGTACTCCATGGCTAAGCGTATATATTGGCCAGCTGGAGAATATATTAACCCCTGGTCCAGGCAGCAATTTCACTGCACATGCCAAGGGCAAGGTGAAATCATGCAAAGTAGTCCACCCCAGTATCTGTTCTAGTTCTCCATAGGGTCCCTGGGTTTAAGCTAGGCACATGCTTGATCTACTCCATACATTAAGACCACATTCCTCAGCCACCTTTTGTCCACAGGTATGGCTATATGGCTAGGTCTGGCCAATGGGACATAAACAGGCCTCCAGAAGCTGCTTCCTTCCCCCAACTCCTTCGTCCTGCTTCTTATGATACTGGTGCCATGGCCAGGGCACATCCTGGACCATGAGGACAAGGATGATGCCAGCAGGATGATGAAGCCGGAAGGCAGAGGATGCTTGGTCCCTGAGGACTTGATGGCCTGGTACTGCCAACCCCTGTGCCTGGACATGAGGGAGCCAGTGTCTGTCCCATTTCAACTCCATGAATGTGAGGTTTTCTGCATCTTTCATCCAACTGGATTCTAACTGGAATGCTCTTTTGTAGATTAGACAAAGGTTCCTAATGCAAGTGTTATCCTCTCTCTTTGGATGGTGAAGAAAAAGGCATCTTCATTCCTTTACTCTCCCTCAAGGGAATCCTCCAAGGGCTTGGCAGTGTGGAATGTCAGCCTCACGTGAGGAATTGCATTATAATCTGGCTGCAGGCACTCACTCAGGGTTACTACTGGTCCAGGAAGCAAGGAGGCCAAGATACTGTTGCCATTTGCTCTTCCCGCAGCTGGGCTTTCTCAGCTTTCTCTGGCTTTGCTCGTGGACATGCCTTAGAACATGCTTGAAACAGGCTCCACTCCCTCTGCACTTGTCACAGTCCCGCTCATCCTCCTAGATCCCTTACTGTGTCACCTCCTCCGAGAAGCCTTCCCCAGTGACCTGAAGGAAAACTCTGTGTGTTCCTCATATTTCATTGTGGCATGTAGGAAGACAGTATAGCTTTCTATTTACTTTCAGGGAGGCCGTCTCCATAGTTGATCATCCGGTGGTGTTTATTGAGTGCCTACTACACAGCAGGCTGTATGCTAGTTGCTAGATAGGCAATGATGAGCAAAACGGATGGTCTGTTCTCTCCCCACATAGAGTTGGTAGTCTGGAGAGGAAGACAATCAATAAAAATGTAATGAAAAATTGGGATCAGTTTTCTGAAGGTAGAGAATGGGATTCTGTGAAGAAGAGTCAGCTCAGGGAGGGGTGTTTTTTCATCTTCTTGATGGAAGAGTAACGCAGCTTCTCTCTGATGAAGCAGTAGTCATGCAAAGAGCCAGCAATGAAAAGGCCAGGCGGGATATCAGGCAGGCGTGGGTTTTTGCCCCGGCTACCCCACTTCTTCTGAGCTGTTTGACACTGGGCCAATTGTTTAACCTCTCTAAGCCTGGAAGCTACTGGCACCTGTCTCCTTAAGTCCAATGCACAGCAGTGCCTGGCACGTAGCTAGCACTCAGTAAATATGATCTCTTGTTACTTTTGAGTATCTATCATTTATCTAGGATATGGATGTTCTGAGGGCAGATTCTTCCCCTATTCCTTTTTTCATCCTGGGAGTAGGACATGTAGTTGGCACCCCCAAAGTCATTTGAATAATAATAGCCCGCATTTATTTACTGGACCCTCCTATGTGCTAAGCACTGTTTTTTAGCACTTCATGGGCATTAATTCATTCATCACTCATAACAATTCTATGAGAGTGGTGCTACTATTATCCCTAGTTGACTGATGAAGAATCTGAGACCCAGAAATTGAGCAACTTGCTCAGGCTCACATGGTAAACAAGTGGGGAAACATGCATTCAATTCTATCCATCATTTCAAAGAAAGGTAGCCTCTTTTGGTCCATGTCCCTATTAGGATATACATACTCAAAAGAAATATTAATTTGGGAAATGGATCCCCTCAGATTATAAATTATATAATAATCATCTCTACAGTCTCTTGTTAACTGTGAGTGAATGAAGAAATGAAACAAATAGAATTAAGTTCTTTACCTCTCAGTTGTCATGAACGGGACTCTCCTGGGGGCTTCGGGTTACATGGCACATGTGTCCCAGCAGGACATCTCTCCCCATGCTCGTCTACCACACCCTCTCCCCCGCTCCAACCCCCTCCCCTCTCAGCCTGCGAGCTCCAACCCTGGGCTCTGTGGTTCCTTCCCACCCCTGGCACATTCTCTCTTAATAAAACACCTTCACCCAAAGGCATCTGTGAGATGAGAAGTGTGCCTGCCAATTCACTCTGGGAAGCCAAAATGCTTAAATTGCTTCTTTTATTTTCAAAAAAAGTGTATGTTATTTGGAATGGAGAATGGCCTCACCTTGTCCTTGTGGACCTGCTGTTCTGGGATATTTTGTTAAAAACGACAGGAGAGGATAATGCCTTCCATACCCACAGCTGCTTTTGTTACAGAAATTGTAATAAACTGCCAAGAGTGCAGGCAGCACCGCTGTTCTCTTGATTAATGTTTTCCGAGGTGTGGGGATACATCTGCCTTTAGCTGCCCACCCCAATTATCCAATTATGTAAGGAGGGCATCGTGGAAAATTGCCGATGAGCCAGAGCTGAGGCAGCCCCAATGGCACTGTTAGAATGGCCGTGCTCTCCAGGCTCCCATGCAGTAGCTGCCCTTTTCTGTGACTCAGATCTGATCCTGAGCTGAGGAAATGACTAAGGGAACAAACGGGGGACATCAAGTAAGCAGTGGGGACACGGAAAGGAGGAATGTGGGGCTAGGACTGAAATGACCAAGAACGTATCACCAGAGAATTTCACAACATAGTAAATGAGCAAGTATTAATTGAGGTCCTGCTAGGTGTTTAACTCTGGGCTGGGCTTTAAGCAAAGGACGGTGTATTGAAATCCAGTTTCTAGTTCCAACCATCTACTAAAGACAATGGAACTCTCGAGACTCATTACTTATTCTGGGAAATGGAACGATTAGACAATGTTTCTTATACAGGGTGCGGAGAAAGTAGGCTTACAGTTGTAAGAACGCAAAACACAGAGTTCACTCTTGTATTATTATTTATTAATTATTTTATTATTTTCCATATGAACAACTGTAAACCTACTTTTGCCCCACCCTGAACTTAGCCAGGTGTATGGGGCTGCTAGTAATACTTAACCATTTAAACCAACTTCATTAAATCAGAAACTGTTGGAAGGATACAATGGCGTGAATCAAGGAACCCAAGGACAGAAAATACTGCCAGTCTCACAGGGGCCTGGAATCAAAAACTGAGACGATATAGGAATGGAATTTGCTCTGCTTTCTCTTTCTCCTCATCCTTTCTCTCTCCTCCCATCTCACTCTTCTGTTCCCTTTCACTGTTTCTCTCTTTGTATTTGCTTAATTTCTGTCTCTCCCCTCTCCCACTCCCCCCTTCTCCATGCACATTGTAGAAAACAGATATTCCAGCATTGTGCCCTTATTCCTCTGGGTCTGTGTCATCACAAGTTTAATAGTGGAATTTTTGAGTCCAAATTACAAATACCACAAGAAAGAGAAGTCAGTTGGCCCAGCTTTGGTCAGAGGAGTGGACAAGACCACACAGTCTACTGGACCCAACATGGCTGTGCAGTCAGTGGCTCTGAGAACTGAGCATGGGCAGGCTTTCTAAGAGGAGGTGCCAGGGCAGAGAGTGACGGAAGGAAGCACTGAACACTGGCCTGCTGTAAGGAGTAAACAGGCTAATGGGAACTTCCTCAGTATATTCCATGAGGACTCAGTTTTCAGTGAGTACTAGCGAAATCTACTGAAAAGAAGCCTAAGATTCAATGTGAGGGGCAAACTGATGCATACATAAGGTGTCTAACACAGTACCCTGCACTGAGTAGGTGTTATTTTAATGTCTTATACTCAAGTCTCCAGCACAGTGTGCCTGGTTGATTGTTAGTGTTCAATAAATACTTGTTGAATTGAGCAGAATGAGAAGGATGACAAGAACCTACAATTAAAGACTGTGGAATTAAACTCTACCCTAGGGCATACTTTCAAGACGCTGCAGTCATTCAGGGGAACCACTGAGTGGTTAGTTGACCGTAGTAGTTGGTAGACGGTTCATGGAAGAGACAGACTTCCACATTGCTTTGAAGACACACAGTCTGGGAAGGAATCAGTAGAAAGAAAAGAATTCAAGACAAAAGAACAATATGAATGGAGACTTAGAGCAGAGCGGAGATGATCCTGGTTAGAGACAAGGGCCAAGTGAGACCAAATGAGAGAATGAGTGACAGGTCACAGTGGGAAGCAAAACTGCATGGCAAAGAGAGGCTGTTTTCAGAGAATATTGAGAGGCAGGCAGAGATGATCAATAGGAGGAGCAAGGGGCTCCTTGAAGGCAATTGCGAAGTGAGGCTGCCAGCCCCTGCCTCCCCCAATTCTACTTAGCTGCAGGGTGTAATCCTGCCCCTTCCTTGTGTCAAAGGAAATCAGAGCTTAAGGAGCCTCAAGCTTATTAGAAAGAGGGGCTAGAATTAGTCTTGCTGCCTGAGCTGCAGTGTCCTGGTACCCACTGAGCTGTAGTCCCCATCACATCAGTCTTTTTACAGCAAGGGCATAACAAAGGGCCTCTGCTTCTGGGGTTCCTGACCTCTCCATTCCACAGCCTGATTCCTAGCCTGTGGGCTTGAGAAGCTGATTCCCTGCCTCATCTTAGCTACCCCCCCCCCCACAAGGGCCAGATCTTACTCTGTGTACCCAACCCTTGGGAGAGGCTGCTGTATCCTAGACAGAATCTAAAACCAAGAGAACATCCTCCACCTGATTAAAAAGTGACTCTGCCCATGAGATCAGGCACCCCTAAACATCAATCAGACCAGTGAAGCCTTGAAAATAAGGGCCTTCCAGCCATGGCGCTTACTCTGTCCCTGGCCCAACGTGGTGCCAGATGACCTTCCTGTCCCCAGCAGCCTCCACACTGAGATGCTCACATGCCTTGAAGCTAAGACCGCAGAGCTGATGACACATCCATTTTCGTCTAAATGATGCAAAGTCCTAGAGAAATGTAGAGTGTCCTGTAAGATATCTGCATTGCAGCAGCCCTGTAGGACAAGGTGAATGAAACCAGTAGTCTCAAGACAGATTGAGTAGTGTATCGTTTTGCCAGCAACATGTTCTAATATACTGCTAGCTGTTTCTAGAACATGCAGTGAGGAAAGAGTTTTTGTGCCTCTACCTTGCGTCTGTTTAAATACCAAGTTTCATACAAGTAGAGAAAGAAATGTTCAGCTTCAGAACTACCAATTTATTAAGGAAGAGACTATAAGAGCCTCAGAACTACCTTTCCTTGGTTGCCTAGAATATTAAGGGAGAAACACTTAATCAGCATCAATGGGAGGATTTCACTTTACTGGGTAAACTTTTTAGGATATCATAGGTCTCCTGGTTGTGAAGGTATCCCAGACACCTGACAAGGGTGTGGATGTTAACCTAATGTCATCATCTTTGAGGAACATCAGCTTGTGACCACCCTCCCAGACCTGTCCTGGGCCATTTCCCCATTTGTCTGATGGCAGACTACCTTCCTTCCCTGCTCCAGCTTGGCAGGGACTGGCTTCAGAATACATGAATGACAGCTGCCTTTCTCCTGTTTACCACTGAGGATGATGAATGGTTGACTGAATCCTACATATCCAAGTTCGAACCCCGCATTAGCATTTCACTCTCTCCAGTGCCCCTACTTTACGTGTTATCTGTGCTCACACACCTCACATGCACTGAGCACTCCTTATCTATGTCAGCACACGTCTCTGCAGCAAAGCGCAGAGGATGAGCTTTGATGCAAGAGAGAACATCACATGAGTTAATGGGTAGCTCTAGCCTGTTATGAATGAAAATTTTCTAGTTGTCTAATATTGGAATTTCTTGTGAGAGGGAGAAGCAGTCATGGCTGCCCTGAGTTTGAACCAGGAGTGGTCTGAAAGCCAGTTAGGGACAGCGCCTTCTGAATGTCCTGGTCCGTGGTGTAGTAGAAATAGCAGGACCTGTGGAGTCATCCCCTCATGAGTTTCAGTGCCAGCCCTACCATTGAAGAGTTAGAAAAACATTTACCTTCCAGGAGTCTTGGTTTCTTCTCCTAAAGAGAGGAATGCTAATAGTTACCTCCTGGTAAAAAAAAAAAAAAAAAAAAAAAAAAAAAAAAAAAAAGAAAGAAAAAAGGAAAAAAGAAAAAATCTCTTAAACTAGACAGCTCAAGCAAATTGCCTGGTACATGGAACTACTTAACATAGATAACTGTTTTCATCCCCGTAAGAAACATCTGTGCCCAGTGATGGGACTCCAAGCCTGTGCACATTTGGGTCAGTCAGTTGCTCTTTCTGAAGTCCCCTATTCAACTGAATATTCTTTACGCAACTGGAGACTTCAGGATGGCATCAGCCTGCTGGGGGAAGAGCATTCTGTGGCGATGGCTGCTGCCTTTCTACTTCATGGGCATCCCTTCCTGCAAGGATGTTGTTCTGATGAAGTGCCGAGACCCAGAGAAGATGTACTGGCACAGCTCCTAAATGGCTTCAGGAATGAGTCACCATAGTAACTAAGCCCAGAAGGGTAGTATGGCTCTTGCATCTGATACATCTGTGCTAAGGCCTCGACAAAGGCTGCGGAGTGTTCCTCCGGGGGTTCTAAGTCATCGCAGGGAACCATACTGCAGGTTCCAGAGGCACCACTCATCAGTCCCATGAGTGGATATGGAACAGGCTGAATGTCCTTGTGGTATCTTCTGAGACTCCTAAACGTACTCTCTCTGCCCACAGCTCTCCTCTGGGTTAGACCAGTGATTCTCAAGCTTGGCTTCATGGTAGGGGAGTTTTAGAAAACACCAGTGCTGTCACTCTGCCTCAGAACAGTTGGGTCAGGATCTCTGGGATGGATCCCAGGGATTTATAGTATTTTTAAATCTCCCTAGATGATTCCAAAGCACTGGGAGGATGGAGAACCACAGCTTCACCCCAGCACCCCTCACATTTCAATGTGCATGCAAATCACTCAGAGATCTCATTAAATTTCAGATCCTGATGGAGGAGGTCTGGGGTGAGGCCTGAGACTCTGCGTTTCTGAGATGCTGGTCTGGGAGCACACTCTAGTAAAAATGCTCTGCAGCCTTTCTCATCACCGCAGCTGTACTTATTTAAACCCCACCTGTAGACTCAGCCTGTACTCCTTTCTCAGGACCAACAGTGAGCAGGAGAAACCTGCTCAGTGCCAAGCCCCTGGCTATGGCGCTCACCCCATGGCAGCAGGCGCTTTGGAGTTGGAATTTTATCTTATGTTCATATCCCTGGTTGTATAATTCAATTTTCTGTTCTGAAACGTCATCATCTACCCAAACTGGTACCCACAGAACACTGGGAAGCAAATATAAAAATCTTCCATGGTTAAACGAACTGAGGAATTCAGGGCTTACCAAATTTGAAATTTGAATAGGTTCCTTTACCATAGGATTTATCAGAACACAGATATGTGCTCCGAAATTGAAAGCATGCAGCACTTTCCAACTTTATTTGACTGCAAAATACTTTATTTGTGGCACACTTAATAACATTTCGCAGACCTGGTGAGATATAAAACCCATTTTGGAAAGTGCTACTTTAGATTTATTTCTATACACTCCCAAGATAAGCATGGGGATAGAGTAGTACAAAGTTGGCAGGTTGGAATTTTCCGTCAGCATGCCAGAAAGGAGAATCTTCTATGGACCACCATTAATTGTCCATGCATCTGCAACCACGAGTGGGAAACACGGGGCTCGAGGAAAAGATGGTCAAAGGTGCTAATTTCCTATGATGTTGAGAAATATGGGGGATGGTTTTTATGGCTGCTGGAAAGGAACAAATTGCTGTTGCAGTGTTTATGGCACTGAGGAGAAAGGTTGAAACTAAAATATTCTTTCGAAGTCAAAGGTCTCCAGAGACAGACCGATGGAATCGATGCTGCTCTGTCGAGAACATAATTTCCCCTCCATATTTATTGTTTTTGAAGGATAAGAGATTCCTAGACTGGGAGGGGATGCAAGCAGGGAAGAAGGCTGTCCATGGACCACGTCCCATGCTGAATGTGGCGGGATGCTCACCGTGCTGTTTGTTTCTTCCTGTGACTTTGACATTAATCTCCTGGAAACTGGTGAATTTGTAGGACATGGCAACATCTTAATAGTTCGGATAAACTTCTGCTCTTGTATTCTCTTCCTGGAAGAATTGGGGTCTTAATATTTTCCCCCTAAAACATGGGTTCCTAGTGAACTCCTGCCACTGTTTGGGAACCTGTTAGCCATGGATAGAAAGCCTGGATGGTGATTACCATTGTGCCAACTGCTGGAGTCCCTGCTTACTCACTAGACCAAGGCTGGGCAACCTTGGTACTGGCCTCAGCCCCGCACAGGATGCTCGTGTCTGGGCCCCGCCATACCTGCTGGCACAGAGCCATGAAGTCAGGACTCAGGTGTAGCATCCCAGCCCACCACATTGCTGACGTGGACATTCCTCTTTGTACCTTTGATATCTACTTTAAAGCAGAGACAACTTCAAAATCAGGAGCCACTGGCATTAGCTGAACGGGAAGGTGTGCATTTCAGCATGCACCCTCCTTTACTTGAGCGTAAACTGGATTCTGTGCTGTTATGCTGGATTTCATTTCCTTTCAGGTGCTGTGTTGGTTAAGGCTTCGTTGCACTCAATAGAAATAACTCTGGGTGGTTGAAGAGAAAGGGATTTATTACTGTGTCTTAGGTGGCTTACTAAATAATTGATAGGGCTGAAGGAACAAGAAAAGCTCTCAGTAAAGATTCAGTCACACCTCCTGCTGCGGTAGATCTGCCCCGCCTCTCCCTGCAGAACGCAGATTCCAATTTAGGTCTAGTACAAGTGCTTCCGATTGAGTGAACCTAAATCAAAGCCAGATCCTAGGCACAAGAGAAGCAGGGAAATGTGGCTGAAACCTTCCTAGTTTCTGCAGGGCTGAAACCCACACGAAAGGAAGTGGGAACAGTGGCAATGAGAGCACATCTACCATCTCCCTCACTGGAGTGGCAGAGCATAGTCACAATATCATTGTCATTTAATGACTGATGAAACCTATCATAACCAGTTGGCAAACATAGCACTACTGATTGGAAATGCAATACAGCTGATTGGAACTAAGCTGCCAAGACAATTTTGCAAAGTCCCAGACCCAGGTCAATATCACTACTCCTCTATTTACAAGTATCAATATTGGCTGTACCATCAACATGATAGCCCACCAGAATTCTGGAACATAAGGGGACTCTGGGGATGAGCCTGTTCAGACCCCTCATTTCAAGGAGCTTATTACATAGTTGACTAATTCTTCATTTTCAAATCTGTCTTCCCAGCTGAAATGCAGGTTTGCAGGAGTTGTGTCTTAGTCACCTTTGTATCCCCAAGGCTGAGCTTGATTCTAGGCTTATGGCAAACGCTACATAATTGAAGAATGGAGGGATGGCGGAAGGAAGTGGAGGCCCACATAGGAGGGTGCACCTGGCCCATGCTTGCTCCATGGACGTCAGGGGAGAACCAGGTGAAAGCCCAGATGCCCTATCTCTGTGTAACATCCCCCTTCCAGGAGGGAGGCCTGGCTCAGTATAAGAGCCACGCTGATGAGGCTGCAGAAGGGAGTGTCACTCTTTCAGAGCCTCCTTTCTGTGGCTGCTGCTGCAGGTGCAATCCCAGATGTATGCCAAGTTTAGAGGGAGGTAGGCTAGGCAGAGGCATGAGTGAGCAGAGGGAGGACTCGATGGTGGAGAAGAGATTCCTTCCCAATAGCACAGGGACTGTACTACAAAACCAGGGACTCAGGCAGCCCAAGAGAGGAGGAAAAGGGGCAGCAGGTCAGAGGAACAAAAGGGCAGGCTTGGTTCTGGTGGCATACCTGAGAAGCAATGTCACCCTTAGCTGGATTCTGTCTGGGTTTGTGGGAGTTTAATGCATAAAAGAGGCACCTAAATGCAAAGAAACCAGCACCCAGGACCAGGATCCAGGGGGCTGTGAGCTGGTCTCCTTGACTCTCAAGTCTGCATTGTACTAACTCCCACTGTCTGTAGCCCAGCCTGGTTAAGGGGATGGATGGGCATGACACTCACAGGTGGAAAGGTTCAGCCTCCTCCCAGGAGTCTGCTGTGGCTGCAGCTCAGCCCATAAGACAGCGAAATGGTTAAATGGGCAGCCCATCTGCTTCCCTTGTGGGCTGCCTTACACTCACTGGGTATATATAAAGCTGTCTATTGGCGTGTCTTTATTGCACTTGGGGAGGGAAATTGTATGAAACTATACCAATCATTGCTGTTGTGAGTTAAGAACTTTTCACTAGTCTGATGGGTAACCTAATAGGGATTTTTTTTCCACATACCATGAGTAAAATAATACAGTGAGTATTTAGAATTTTATTTCCACCCCACCAGTAGCAAATAACACACAGTAGGTCATTTATTTTAATGAGCACTATGGGAGGGCACCTGGATGGGGGTATTTGCTAGATATATATCCTTACAACTACATGCACTGTGGGAGCATGGGGGTCTTAGGAGAGACGCTCCAGAATGATACACAGAACAAGAAAGCAAAACCACTAATAGCTTCTCTTTATTGGTTGGTCCTGGGGGACTCCATCTGGAAGGTGAGTGTAATGGCTGCCTTCCGCCCCAGCTTTGACTGGCTGATGAATACACTCTGGCTCCATGCCCCTCCCATGCTTTAAGAATGTACACGGATGCTTATTAATGTGTGATGAGGATGGTGGGTGTGGGGAGGAACTAACTTGCCGGTGCCTACTGCGCGCTGAGTACCACGTGCTACCTAGGTTAACTGTTTGAAATGCACGAGGACCCTGGGAAAAGGGGATTGCCATGCTTGTGTGACCACCGAAGTAATTAGGCTCCCAGAGTTAAGGCAGGATACTTTCACCCCCATAAAGTATTATTGCTTCTTCAATCGCCCATAAAAACTGCCTTGTCCAGCTATAAAGGTTGTGCACGGTATGACTCCAAAGGGCTCGATTCATGTAGATGCTCTGAAATTTTGCAGTTCTTAATCTGTACAATTTTATGAAATATATTGATTGCTGGGAATAGGGAACCAGGAAGCTACAGGCTTATATACATAACACAAAGACATCTATACATAAAGTGCATATTACAGAAGATCATTGTGATCGAATTTCAAACCAAGTTTCAGTATTTGAAATTTAAGTAGCACAGTTTTCTTATATATTTGATGCTGGGTGTCCCAGGCCCTCTTGTAGAGGAGGGGCTGTGATTTCTTCACCCAGCCTTGTCCCAACAGCGTCTGGCTTTTTGCCGTAGGCTCTTTCACTCATGCATTGCTCAGATGCGGTGCCTTCCCTTCTCCCATCTTCTGGCTTCGTTCTCCACACCAGCTTGGTTCTCACATCTTCCCGAGGCTCGTCCACAGAGTCCACCCCTACTTTCAGCTTCATTACTCCCCCCTTGGTGCTGACAGCTGGCAGCAGCCTCGCCCCATTATGCGGCAAAGCTAGGATGCACTGAGGTTAAACACCTCGATGGTGCCGCCTCGGCTGAAAACTTCTGCGCATCTTCTCTTTGGGGAGTTTCTTTAGAGCTCTGAATCAGCCTTCTGTTGTTTCTTCATACTTGAGACTCTTTATGTTTGGGGAATGAATACAAATTTGTGAAACAGATAAAACAGTCATTGGTGGGAGGGTTGAGTCAAAGGAAGATGTGAGTATAAAATTGGAAGCTAGTATTCTTGTCTGCCCTGCAACCTGTCAACAATTATATGTTTTCTCCATTTATGATGGGGGCAAAATTGAGAGACATTCTACAAATGACCAATACTCAGGAAGATGGCCAAGGTCATGAAAGAATGAGATGTGGTCACAGATGGGAAGAAATTAAAGAAATATGACCACTAATGACAATGTAGGATCTTGGATTGGATCCTGAGGCAGAAAGAGGACACTGTAGAAAAAAATGATAAAATTCAAGTGGCGTCTGCAGTTTAGCTAATAGTATTGTGCCAATGGTAATTTCCTGGTTTTAATAATTGTACTGTGGTTATGTATATCATTAAGATTAGGAGAAGATGGATGAAGGGTATATATGAACTCTATACTATTTTTTGTAGCTTCTCTATAAATCTAAAGTTATTTCAGATAAAGAGAAAAAAAAACACCCAGAAGATATGGGCAGGGCACCCCACCCAGGTAGAAGATGAAATTAAATCTTATTTGGAATCCCTTTGCTTGCTGATATCTTGTATAGTTGCAGGGAAAGTATATCACCACCTTATTATCCCAGAGTACTTTGCTGTGTGTGACTCCCCCAGTTTGAGTACAGCTGGTCCCAATTACTGTAACTTCCCAGTAACCTCTATGACCATGCATTTGCTGTTTCCACCAGAGCCTCCCTGGTGTCCATTCACTTCCAACTGCTTGCTTGCACTCTGAGCTTGTTTTTACAGTTGCTGTGATTATCCACCAAACAGACCCCTTGCCTCCCAGAAGCCCTCCCACAGCTGCACTTCCAGGGCTGGATTTAGCCACTGGTGGGCTCTACCCTCCCATGGACTCCAGCCCCATCTGACCTTAGCCCAGTCCTTCAGCTAGGAGACGACAGCTGTGAAACCAGAGCTTCAGATGCATCTGAGCAAAAACTGTGGTGTTGGAAGTAATGCAAAGCTTTCCAAGGAGATCAACTACTTTGAAATACAACACCCTTTGACACATACGGGTGCATTCATGGCAAATGCAGTTTTACCACTTTACAGCCAGCCTTTTGTATGTTGTGACTGGCTTCAAACTTGATTTCCAGCAATAGTCAATATGAACTCATTAAAGAAAGCTGGATAAAGACACATTTTCTCTAATTCAAAACCACTCATTAAATACCATAATGGAGCAGATGCTGTACCATGTAATGGTAGCACAGAGGAGAGTAAGAGATGGTTTTTGTCCTTGAACAATGCAAAGTATGAGAGGGTGGGATGCCACAGTACAAAGTTTCATGTGAAAAGGGTAGGTAGGAAGAGAGAGGCTCTTGGGCAAATCCATCTCTCTCTGGAGCAGCGAAAGGGCATCTTATAGACACTGTGCAGAATAGCAATGAATTTGGAAGGAGGAAATGGTGTCTGAGTACTTCCCTTCTTGACACGTAATGCTTGGAATAGCAGCTCACATTACTCTCCAAAGTCCCTCCTTCTCAGTGTTGGTCTATGGGCTGAAAGCACAGATAACCGGCTAAGTGACCATCCCTTTAACATGGTGTGATGCTGACTCCCCAGTTACAGCCCATAAGCATCCCCTGGGGAGCTTTAATAGAACTTCATGATCCCAAAGCCCTCCACCCCATCCCAAGATTCCAATTCAATAGGACCAAGGATGTACTTCCTATTAGTGTCTGATACATTTCAAACCAGGACATCCTCCAACAGTCCTTTAACAAGAGGACATGAATTGCTATGGGTGCTTGCAGAGAGCAGAACAGAGTAAGCAAGGGTGGGGACAGGGCCACCAGATGTACAACCCCAGCGGGGCATCAGCCACAGGAATACATGAGTGTCACCTTCTATACTGAGGCCAAGTAGGCCTGGGTCACAAGCCACAGTGCGGATTGTAATCTGTGGGGTAAACTGTCACCCATGTAATAAATGGTGTATACACTAGTCTGAGAGGATTCAGATTACTGAGAGCCCAGAGTGCTGAGGCTCTGTTGCAGTGAGGTTAGAACCAGAGAAGAACTCACAGCCTCCACCAAGCCACACAGAACCCCTGATAGGAGCCAGGAGGTCAAGCCAATGCATTCAAGCCCCCCGGCCAAGTGTGCAGACCCTGCTCACCCTCCTCCATCAGCATTTCATGTCCATTGCGTAGCTGAAAAACGATGAACGTGCATCCCCGGGCTGTGCCAGAGCCATTTGACTCCCTGCATATGCAAAAATATACTTGGTCTGGCAGGAGGAAAGATTGCCCCAAAGAAAGCCTCTGATGGAGTGGGTTGGACCAGTAGGGAAAATAAAGCTGGTGATGGGAAAACGGGAGGAATATTGCAGAAGTGACTTCCGTTTCTGCCCCTGCTAGCAAAATACCATCCTGAGGGGAAGGAACGTTTGGGCCAAGGAGACAAACATAGTCTTGGCCTGAAGGTAGGTTAAGTAGAGCTCCTGCTAACCCATCCCATTGCCCCCGATCAGGCCCTAAGGCAGAATGAGAAAAGGAATACAAATAATAGGATCTTTGCCACAGGCAATTAGAGGGCAGTGGATAACTATATAAATAGAGCAGCACATTCACATTTGAAAAACATTGCTCCTTATTGAGTACCTACTGTACGCTAAGTGCTTTGAATTTTTTTAAATTTCATTTAATTCTCATAATCATGCTGTCAGGGCAGCAACTGTTGTGTCCATTTTACAGCGGAAGGAGCTGAGACTCAGAGAAGTTGTGTCTTGCCTGCAAAGTCAAGTCCCCAGGAAGGGGCAGATTCGGTGTTTGAATTCAAGGTTTTTGAAGGCTAAAGTCCATGTTCTTGCTTCACCACTGTTCTGCCTTTTATGACATTTAAAGAGAATCCCAATATTTCCAGACCTGTGAGACACAGCGTGGTGGAGGGGAATCAGAGGAGATTCCCCGCCAGAACCATCTCAGCCTGGGAAGACATCCAGGTATCAACCAGGCTTGAGTTATGAAGGCTTTTAAAAAAAACTCTTTACCTGTTGGCCCTCACTAAACTAGGCGGCCCCCTAGGGGCAGTTTTGGCTCCTTCTTTTCTCAAGAGAAGCGCAGTCTACCACAAACAGGCGTCTGTGTTTCAAGTGATGCCTGCTGCTTCTGTACTTACCACTGGCCTGGCAGGGACTGAGTGCACAGCACAGAGTAAAGCATTCCGACCTTGCCACCAACTCCTGACTACCCCAACGGGGAAGTGGGGGTGAGCTTAGATGGCCCATACATTTAAGGAAGTTCAGAACTTGGATGTAAAACCTGGTAGTCCGACACTCGAGTCTGGCTTTTTCTAACCTGGGCCAGAATTACTGCAGGGACAGCGTTATCAGAGTGCTCCATGCATTCCAGGAGGTTAGACCATGTCTACCCTTCACGCCAACTGTCAGACTAGAAGGGCCTGGCTGTTCATCCAGTCCCTCCCCCGTGTGGACTGCCTGGGAGACTGAGGCCCAGCAAGGGCAGGTTTCTGGTCCATCGTCACACAGCAACTTAGAGCTAAGCTGAGCCCAAGTCAATAACCAAGATGTCTTGATATAACACTTCGTCTACCAACTCATGTGCCACACATCAATTGGTTATCTACCCACTATTTACCGATAAAAATACCGAGGTCCATTGAAGTTAAGAGACTTGTTCAAGTTCGCACAGCTAGTGCGTTTTCAAGCTTGGATTCAAACTCAGGTCCGAATAACTCAAAATGTGGGCTTTCAGCCACTAGGTGATGTTCATGCGACTCCCACAATGGTGGTAGCAGGTGAGAGGTGACACCACTCAGGAGGGCACAATTCACTTGTTTTGGTGTCTATTCTCTACTCGGAAATATGTAATCATGGCCTTTGTGGGGCCCGGTACACACACACGGAGCTTCTCCCAGTCTGTCCTCCCTTCTTCTCCCCCTGTTGAGAGTCACAGCATGCTTCCCACCTATTACCCAGTGTACTCTGAGTTTGTACCCAGAAGCTTAATTCCATATCTGATGGGAAGCAATTGTGCAAAGTTGCTGAATCTCTTCTCCACCCCCTTAGGGGGTTCATCAAACCCCATTGCCCCAGAAGTATCTAACTATTTTCCATTCCCCAGCAAAAATAAAAGTAGCATACAGTTGGAAAGCCCATAACAATAAAATATAAAACCAAGCAGCTTTAAAATAAAACTCTCCTTTAGGAATCTGTGGGGTTATGGGTTATGCCCAAGGGTCCTGTGGCTGAAAAACTCATGTACCCTATGTGGACTCAGGTGAAGCTTCGGAAGGGTCAGCTCTCCAAAACCCACTCCAGAGGGAGAGAGTCACCAGCCAGTACAGTTTCATGAGCTCAGGGCTGAATGAAAATGCAGAAGGATGGGAATAATATTTATTCCTTGTCTTCTGCTATAGAATAATACATCCCGTATGTGGCATCACTGAACTCTTACCACAGCTTATATAAGGTTTCCTTATTATGTAGATAAGCATTTTGGACTAAGAACCCACAGTCCTGAGATTTTGTACTGGGTTAGCTATACTCATAGACTACATAGCTTTAAATTAAAATCTAGAATGGGCTTTGAGATCATCAGATATTCCCTGGAAGACTGAATGCCCAGCCTGTGTTCAGCTACCCTCCTGGCACCTGCCCCTGGCAGACCCTGCTAATTGATTATACTGCTCTATCCCATGAATCCTGGATAAAACTTCAGAATCCTTCTTAAAATAGTCTTGTAGGTGACCAGCTCCTGTATGTTGGAATTGGCACAAGGGATGAACTACGTTCGCTATCCATGACCTAGGTCAAGTCTTTGTTTTTAAGATGAGGATAGTAAGGCTCAGGGAGGAGCAGTAACTTACTTAGGATCACACAGCAAGTAAGAGACAGATAGAGCTAGTACTTAGGGCTTAGGGTCCGACTGCATTACCCAGTGCAGCTCCTCCTAAAGGGAGTGATCCCGCAAGCCCCCTGTGGCGACACAGCTCATTTCCATTGTTTTTGAGCAAATGGATTTAAATTCTGGAAACAGCTCCTCAGGCTCTTCCTTCCAAAATGCCCCTTCCTCTGCTCCAGCGGAGCAGCCAACACTAACACAGTACCCAGCCAGCTAATGTGTGCCTGGCATTAGCACAAAACTAACATTTTATTTCCTTTCCATAGTATGTAATTTCTTTGGAAGTTGAAGTGTAATGAAATTGGTGTTTATTATAATTAATAAAAGCCCCATAACTTTAAATTGGGTCATAAATCTTGCAGGGAAATCCAATATCGCTGTAAGAGTCATTCTTTTCCCAGAAGGGGCTCTTCAGAGGAAGGAGGCAGCAGGCTCCCTCCTCCCAAACAGAGGCTGGCTGTGCTTGTTCAGGCGGCTCGTTCTCTACTGCCAATCTATTCGGGTCACAAGCAAAGCCCCAGCAGCTCATGGCTCTGCAGATGGAAAATGTGGACCTTAGGCCAGTACCTGAAGATGTCACTCAAGTGTGAGCATTGACTGCATAGTCAGCTCAGCAAAGACTTATCTTAAAAAATGAAACTATGTGTTTTCTATGTGCTTGAGAGAAGGAAGATGCTGTTCTTGTCCTTCCTGAGGACACTTCAGGTGCTCACAGTCCAGTGAGGAAGGCGTGCTTCTAAGCTGACATGTGCAATGCACTGTGGATTGTGTAGGCATAAAGTGGCTGACCTTCTCTTTGAGTGATGTCAAGAGTGATGGAGTTTACTTCAATGAAACAGGAGATAGAGGTGACACGTGTTTTGAAAGCTGATTAGGAAGTTACCAGGTGATCACAAACATTCTTCCAACACATTACTATCATCATTACTCCAGGCCCTTTGCACTGGCTGGTTCTTGTGCCCTGGCATAGTCATCCCGGGTCTTTGAGTGGCTTGTGCCTCTGCATTTAGACCTCAGTTCACATACACCTCCTCGAAAGACCGTTCCTCCCACCCTACCCCATGCTTCCCCTTCCCAGCCCCTTACCACCATATCACCTTTTCTATTTCCTTTACAAACCTGGCCACTCTGTGAAGTGATGCTTTTGTTTGTTTTCTTGCTCATTTCTGTTTCCCAAATGCCCAGTGCATTGTAAACATTGTTATAAGAACCCTGCCTATTTTATACACTATTTTAAGTCCCCACACGGAGAACATTGCCAGGCACCTAACAGATACTTAATCACTATTCTAGGCAAAGATTCATGAAACTGCATGGCTCATTAAAAGAAACTTGTTTAAAGCAGATTACCAAATTGCATGCAATGTTAGAAGGGAAAATGGTATATGAAAATGCTAAAGCAAAAGAAAAATAATGGCAGGAAAATAAAATTACCACCTCTATAGCCCCAGGGAGAGATGTAGATGTACCGAAATGCCAAATAAAATAGTCATAATTTGTCTGCTGAGGGATGTGAACTATGAGCCATCTTCCTTGCCCTCTCCCTGGAATTGTTTTAGTTGTCTTAATAGCTCACTAAAATAAATAGGTAAATAAAATTCCACCAACCAAGAATGGGGGTTAGGGTATACATTTCACATACCTTGAAATCTTGTTAGAGGTGGGTAGCTTCCTAACAGTCAAAACAAGAAGGAAAAATGAAATGTGGTAACTTTTAAACCTCAGGGTCCATGAGATAAGTCCAAGTCCATTGCTCAAGAGGAGCTCAGATTTTTCTGGACCTGAAGCCTGAGAGAAATTTTTCCCATTGGCTCTCACAAGGGGAAAATGTTATGATGTAATGCCCTGCAGCATCTCTTCAGTATATTCAAGAGAAAGTTTCATTATAGCATTTTTGTTAGGTCAATGGCCTAATACCAATGTGCGATTCAGTAAAATTCTTCCCACAAGCAGTTAGAACTGTGCTGCCTAAGCTCATCTCTGATGGGCTGACCGGGATGAGATGGAGAAAATGTCTTGAAGAAATGGAAGTATTTGCATAATGTATGTAGATGCTCTCATGCTGAGTGAATATATATTTATAATTGTTACATCCTCTAGATGAATTGACCCCTTTATCATTATGTAATGACCCGTTGACCAATAATGAGTAAGAAGACTAAATAAGTAATCAAAATCCCCAACACAGAAAAGCCCAGGACCAGATGGCTTCACAGGTGAATTCCACCAAACATTTAAAGAATAATTAATGCCAGTTCTTCTTCAGCTCTTCAAAAAAATAGGAAGAGAAGACAACACCCCCTCAAACTCATTTTACAAGGCCATCATTATGCTGGTACCAAAGCAAGGTAAGCACACTACAAGAAAAGAAAGCTACCAGCCAAATCCCTGAGGAATTTAGATGTAAGAATTCTCAACAAAATACTAGCAAGCTAAATTCAACGGCATATTAAAGATCATGCAGCATGATCAAATGGGATTTATCCCTGAGATGAAAGGATGGTTGGACATAGGCAAACCAATAAATGTGATACACCACATTAATAGAATGAAAGATAAAAATCACATGATTATCTCAATAGATACAGAAAAAAATCTGACAAAATTCAACATCCCTTCATGAGTAACACTCTCAAAAAATTGGATGTAAAGGGAAAGTATTGGGTTGGCCAAAAAAGTCCATGATGTTTTTTCCATAAAATAAAAGACACAATTTTCATTTTCACCAATAACTTTATTGATCTGGATATTTTGAGTATGTCAGCTCTCCCGATATTAGCTTCAGGTAGGTAGAGGCAGGGCTGCTGATAAATATATTCCAATGCATGAGACAGCCCCACAGCAAAGAATTATTTGGCAAAAATGTCAATAGTACCAAGAAACTTCACAAACCACTTTTGACACATTCAATCGGTCACAGCACTTTCTCCAGACATGGCACAAATCTTTTTTTGTGTTTCATGTGTGTTTTTACCTTTCTTGAAATAATAAAGCATAATACACAGAAAATGTTGCATATTTTCTTCCATCTTCAGTATTAAAATGGCTTCACAAAAATTCACCAGTCTTGATAAGTTTTTTTAATGCATAATGATATGACAGCTGTCACAGTAAAATCTAAGAAAACTGTTCCAAACAAAATTAAAGACCAACTAAGCACTAGAGCCATTATACAGGAAAAAAGGCAATGGACTTTTTGGCCAACCCAGCCCTTCAGTATAATATTTAACAACTTCTCCAGGAGATTCTCTAGCCTGCATAGTACTGACCTGAATGATGGTGTCAACAATCTTTTTATTTCCATTTGGTCGCTGACCCTAAGATGGGGCTTTAAAGTTCATAAGGCACTTTCCCTGTCAAACTCTTTTATTTGATCCTCAGAAAGCCTCTATAAAGACTGGAAAGTAGATTCTCCCATTGAATTGGTGGGCTACGTGAAAACTGAAGTGTTTAAGTGGCTTTCTTAGTCAGGAGATACCCAGGAAGGTGTAGGGCCGGGGCCAGGAGTAACTCATAGAAAACAGCATGAGCGGTGGTTCAGACTCAGGCTCTGGATTCAACTCCTACTCTCCACTCATTGGCTGGTGAACTGGGCCTCCACGTCTTCATCTGCATACCACATGCACAGGGGTTCTTGATGAGCAAATGGAGTATTGCTTTGAAAGCACTTAGCATCATAATGGCAACTGGTAAGCACCTAGTGAATTATTTCACATCCTAGTATTGGATAAACTGCAGCTTCTATAGAAAAAAATGACAAGGCTTTTGAAGAAATACAGATAACATTTACAATTCGGGTAATCACCCCAATCTCACTTAGAGAAACCCAGAGAGAGTGGGGCCACTTGGAGTTATAATGCATGGTAGACCCTGGAGTTAGCAAATGGAGAGCTGTCCTTACCTGTTCTCTTCCCAGCGGAAGCCATTCCAATGTCTGGATCTAATGACCACTTGCCCACTTTCTCAGATGTCTTAGGCAGGCTGATCTCTCCCCTAAGACACCTACCCAGACAAAGCCAGCCTCCAGGCCAGCACTGTCCGACAGAACTTCCCACAACGATGGACATAATCTAAACCAGCACTGTCCAACATGGTAGCCACTAGCCACGTGTAGCTGTTGAGCACTTGAAATGTAGCTAGTGTGACTGAGGAACTGGATTTTTATGTCAAAATATTAATTTAAAATTATATAGCCACCTGTGGCTAGTGGCCACCGTATTGGGCAGAGCACCTGTAGAAGGACAAATCTGAGCTGCATACTGGAACCATGGAGTGGGGTCGCCCCGCAGGCTGAGGTCAGCTCTGTGTATATGCTGGTAGCAGGTGGTACTTGCTTTGGGGACAGTACTGTCCTGCATTTCCCTTTTCTGATTTGCACCCTGCCAGCCAGTCCTGGTGAGGCTCTGAGCTGCCAGAGGGGTGGGTCCTGATGATCTGGTTCTGACCTTTGCATTCTCAGAGCCTCGCACAGAGCCCAGGGCTCGATGTTCATTAACTCAGGTTGAGTCTAGCTAACTCTTCTCTTGTTTCTCAGGCTTGTCACATCCATGCTGCAACAAGGGCTGATTACCTGTTCAAGGTGCCCAGCCTAACAATGGGTGCTAATGAAGATTTTAAAGACAGGTGTGAATATCTGATTGAAAATCCAGATGCAGGTAAAGGATTGCAACTCACGTTAGTGTTATCTCTGTAAGAAGCCAGGCTGCCTTCTCACTGTGGGAAGATTTTTTTTTAACTGATAGAATTATTTTTTGTGGGTTAAATTAAACCCATGTTTCGATATAAAGTGCAACATAATTCAAGTCAATGTTAATAATGATGGGAAATCTTAAGAATTATCTGTTACAGTAAATTACCTCTGAGATTGCAGGCACTCTGTATCAAAAGTGAATTCAATATAAAGAACACTAAATGTGCAGAAGTAATAAATTATGGAGAGAATGCATGTGCCATCAGTTGATGCCTCTTAGTTTTGCGTTTCAAGTAGCAACTGTGACTTTAGGGAAGTCATTTCCTATCTCTGGGCTGCAGATTTTCTCATCTAAAAAATGAGGGGGGTGGGGATTGAACCAGACACTCTCCAAGGAAGCTTCCAGCTCTGAAAATTTATCAGTCTCAGATTCCACGAAACTGATCCATTTGGTATTTCATTCTCCAGTGCCCTCGCCACAAGAGAGAAGCCTGCTAATTTAATAAACTGAGCGTGTTCCTAGGAGGCAGCTGTCAGGAGTAGGTCCCCTCCCATCCCCACTCAGGAGGCGTTTGTACTCAGCCACCTGAAATTGCGGTTGGTGCATCTCTTCCTGAGGCCAGTCCTGGGGTTGGGGGAGGCGGAAGGGATTTGGGGAGGGGGAGGAAAATCCTTCTGTTCTCCGAGCTTCCCCCTTGCAGTGGTCTCCTAGCCCGTTTGTAGTGGGGACTGCTTGTGATAGGGAACCCCAAAAGATGCTGACAGCTTCGGAAAAAGGATTTTCTTCTTCTGCCCTCACCCTGCAGCCCCCTCCACTCACCCAGCCCCCTATTTAATGATCTCCGAATCTCCATCCGAAGAACCACAGTTCAGGGAGGTTAATTGTACTTTAATTGCCTCCTTATCCGGGGGAACCTACATTATGACTGTGATAGGAGGCTTGGGACAGATGAATGACTCTTCCGGCGCCTCCATGCAGTCTCCCCCGCTCTCTGCCCTCCTTCCCCCCAGCCCTTCTCCCTAGCATCACTTCCTGTGGCCAGCAATGCTCTTTGTGTCCTTGCCTCTGGGAGTCCCAGGGTCTGGAGTCCAAACTGGGATCCAGGGCAGTGGGTAGGGTTAGGAGGTAGGACAGATTTCATGGCTTGAGCTGAGCAAGTCTCGGAATCTTACAATGCAAAAAAAAAAAAAAAAAAACCAAAAAAACACCCTCCTGCCTCCAGCCTCATATTCTGAGGGCATAGGAGTTTAAAATCCCCACATCTGCTATGCGGGCCCTTTGCCCTCACTGTCCCCCACCTGTCCTGATCTCTGCCTTGCCCTGCACTCCCACTTTTTCCATTCCCTTCCTCTTCTTTATCCAGTTAACACTGCTTTGAAATTGCGCTCTGCATCCACGTCTTCCTGCAATCCTTCCCTGATATTACCAACAGTAGCTTCTGTTTAACCATTTTATATATTCCTCTGTGTCTGTGTCTATCTCTACCTATACTAACATTAAATTAAAATTATATTGCATTAAAATAACCTGCTTATTTATATGTTCTGCTGAAAATGCTCCCTGCCCTCATCCAGATGAGCTCAGAAGCAGGGTGGGGTCTGAGGCCACAGGTGGTCAAAACCAAGAGGCGCAGAGAGGGGCTGACCCAGTACTTCATTCCCAGCTGGAGCCCATTCCTTTCGCTCCCACCTGCCGTACATCCCTTCCGTCTTCGACACTTAGGTGTTCTAGAAATGACACCTTCAAACAACAAAGCCTTTACCATACTTCTTCCAACCCCAAGCACCAGCCATGCCCAAGTATTCTTTGTTGTGTCAGTGGTCTCAGAGCTGCTTGTCACCGTCCGAAAGGTACCAGGCCCTTCAGAGCTCCTGCAGAGCAAGCTCCTGTTCGCGCCTTAAGGACTGCCTCCTCCGTGAAGCCTTCCCTGATGCCCCAAGACAGTGCCCGCAATGATGTGGTACAGTGTCTGTGTGCATGTCTGTCTCTCTCCACTGGACAGCAGCCTCTCGAGGGCAGGACCCCTCTTCAGCTTCCAGTGCTGGTAGGGAGCAGGCGTGCAAAGAATGCTCACTGACTTAGTTAATGAAAGTGAATGGTGAGAAAATTGTTGGAAGGGACACTCAAAGTCATGGACTCTTAGCGGCGCCTGTTAATGTTGCTCTCACAAGGAAACGAGGTAGCAGGCTTTATGTCATTTTCTCCTATTTCTACAAAATTAACATGATGAGGCTTTCAACAGTGCACAGCCCCACAGACAGCTCTGCCCTGCTCCCTGATTCTGGTAGAGACAGAAACAATGCATTCATTTCCCTTTGGTGTCTACATCATTGCTTGTCAAATGTGAATGTGACTTCAAATCATCTAGGATCTTGTTAAAATGCAGATTCTGATTCAGTAGGTACGGGGTGGGACCTGAGAGCCCGCCTGTCTAGCCGATGATGCCCATTCCACTGTTTCAGGGATGACACTTCGAATAATAAGAATTTAATCCATTTCTTGTAGATGGGGTGATGCTTTCTAATTAAAAGCTTCAAAAACCAAAGTGAACAGTGTGATTTAGCAGAAAGTGAGCTTTGGCGTTAGACTCATGTCGAATAGATTAAGATCATGATCTTAATATATTTTCTTAACTTCTTGAAGCCTGGGATTCATCATCTGCAGAGCTAAAGCAATGATCTGTACCCTCATGGATGTGCCCTGGGGGGAGGGGTGTTTCATGAATATATATTTCAATAAGGATTCCACGTTGAACATGTAATGTACTTCCTGCCTCATAGCATGTCTTCAATAAGTAAATATTAGTTCCCTTCTAAACGGAGCTTCCAATTGCTAGATTCACTGCGTGCTGTCTCATCCTCAATCAGAACCCCTCCGAGGGAAGAATCCTGCCCCTGGCCTCAGGATCAGCTGTGTATCTTGCCCTGGCCAATGAGATGTGGATGCAGGTATGTGCACCACATCCAAGCTGGAGTTTTAAAGGCCAGTGTGTCTTCTGCCATCTTTCCTTTGTCCATCTTCTATGAGACATTCATAATGGAGCCAGGGTCTGCCACTTCTGGAGCGGGGAGTTCCAGTCAGCTGCAAGGAGAATATTGAATGAATAAAAAAAGGAACCTTTGTTTTTGAAAGCCACCAAGATTCAGAGGGTTATCATTTACTGTGACATAACTGGTTTATCCTGACTGATAAACCCTACTGCGCTTTATTGCCTTGCTGTCTGCTTTATGCAAGGCACTGAGATGGTCCCTGAGATTGCCCGTGTGAGTGACAGCGTTGATGTCCTCGGGGCACTCGGAGTTTAGTGAAAGAGCCAGAAATGTAAATTCCCAAGGATAACACACAACTAACTTCAGTTAATCTGAGTAGGTCTACAATTGGGGATGCTTCTGACGGCAGGAGATTAGTGAACCCTTCTCAGGAGAGGAAGGAAGATTTCACGGAGGAAGGGACATCTGAGGTGGGCCTTCAAAGTGAATCGGCTTTCGTTATGTTTTGCTTGCTTGTTCGTTTTGTTGATTAGGTTCCTTTTGATCGGGCATCAGAGCACGTTGTCCTCGGACCAGTGTGTTTTGAACCAGTTGTCCCATATTCAAGTCTTGACTTAGCACTTATTTGCTGTGTGATGTCAAGAAAGACATATAACCTCTCTGCCTGCCCCTTTCCTCTTATACAAAGTAAAGCTAACAATACAACTCAACGTTGGGGGAGGTTTAACTAAAAGAGTCTACATGCAAGCACCCCTGTGTGCACACAGCTTATACGACAGACATAATACTATGAAACATAACAATCTTGCTTTGTAATTGGGCATGTAGTAATACCTGCTTAAATCTTTGGGAGTTTTGTTCTTAGTACCATGCTTCATGCTTTATTTAATCCCCTTAAAAATAACCTATGCAGAAGGTACAATTTTTATCCCTATTTCACAGAAAAGAAGCTAGACTTTGAGTGATCCACTAACTTGCTGAAGGACAGAGAGACAGGAGCTGGACATAGGCAGTTTGCCTCCAGCCCAGGCTGCTAACTCTCTCACAGTCCTTCCTCCCCATGTGGAAGGAGGAAAACCTGAACCTCGACTGTGCGTGCAGGTGATGGAGCTGTTAAGCCAAGAGCTAAGGCAAAACAGATGGGGCTGGGAAGAGCTTTTGAAGGTGCTCATCCTCGGATTATAACACCAGTCAAGATTACAAAGTGTTTGAGGATGCTTTGACTGCAGCCCCGCGTTCCTGTGCTGTACACCTTTTGAACTTCACAAATAATGGTAGTATTTTCTTCATTCAACACAACGTATATTGAATACAAGCCAAGGTCCTTGGAGAAATACAAAAAGGAATAAGACTGACTCTGGACTTAGAAGTTTGATTTTATTCTTTAGGCTTTAGGGAACCATTGAAGGGTTTTGAAAGGCAAATAAAAGAGTGAATTAGGCTTTGTGGGGAGGGCTCCAACTGTTATGGAAGATCCGCAGGAGCCTTCGGGCAGGGAGTCCAGGTAGGAAGCTAATGGGATAGTGTAAGACAGCAGTAGGAAAACAGGTGAAGAACAAAATACCAGAGACGCTCCAAGGGGGGAATCATAGGCCTTCATGTTGCCAGGGAAGGGGAAAGTCATAGATGACATCAAAGATTGGAATTTGAATGGACACCAGCAGGAAAGAGAAGGCAAGGACTGTTTGCAGAGGTGAGAGCAGGGATCAGAGGAGCCAGGGCTCTGGAGGAGCATCCAGGGACAGACAGCAGTGGGGAACTGTGACTACCCCTGGGCCTGCAGGAACAAAGTGAGGAAATGGTGTTACTAGGCCTGTGGAGGCGTTGTCACCTGGCAGTACCAGAGTGAGGATGGGAGGAAATGGGTAGGGTTTGGGGCTAAATCTCCTGACCTTTCTCTCCTCCAATCATCCAGCCTCTCATTGCCACACCCAACCTTCAGCCAGGCCGCAAGGGAGTCCAGATGGCATGGTGCATAGAAGTCAACCTCCCGGAGCCCAGAGCAGGGCAGACAGAGCCAGGCAGAGAAATGACCAGGCGTGGGGGTGCACACAAAGGATGCCCAGCACGGTGCCTGGGCAGAGGGATAGTCTTGTGGTTACACGTTGGGCTCTGGAGCCAGACTGCCTGGATTCAACCACCACTCTCTTGCACTTACTAATGGTGTGACTAAGTGACTTTACCTGTCTGAGCTCCAGTTTTCTCATCTGTAAGAAAAGAAAATTGATTGTTGTTCTTATTGTTCTTTGTTGTACAAAAGCAAGGGCCCATCTCCTAATACAGGCAATGCAAAAAGAGATGCTGGTGGTGAGGCAGACAATGCTGTCTTGAGTCTTCAGTGAGTCTCATTCTAAGGGGGTCTGTGGTGCTTATGGACTGTTTATGGGAGCTGGCCAGCAGGCAAGGTGACAAGTGCACTGGGGCTGAGAAGAGAGGTCACAGGGCTAGAACAGACTTGATCACCTGTGTGGGGGGATGGCTCTCAAGACAGGCAATGGGTGGCACTGTCCAGGGGCAGTCTGTAGGAAGGGAAGGGTTTGGAATCTGTCTCTGCCTGATGAGGCTGCAGTTCATTTGCTCTGACTTGATCCTCACATTGCAATGAGAAAATAATCATCTACCTGGTTCTTCCTGGGTAAAAATTCCATTGTTTGTTAGATGGTTGGATGAAGCCAGAAGCCAAGTCTGCAGTCTTTGTGTAGAGCTAAGCCAATCAACCCACTTCGATTGTTTCATTTATTCATCCATTTATCAGAATTCTAGTCAGTATGCAAACGCAGGGTGCCATACAAGAGGAGGGGCGGAGGACTAAAATTCATCATGAAATGACCTCAGCCTCACTAGCTGCTGTTACTTATTTTAATATGTTGAAATATGCTTTGGTGTTTACTGTGGAAAGCACATTGTTGGATTTTTGTGAGTTTAGAAATAATGTAGAGCTTTGCTCCCTGACTCAGAAAAGCAAAAGGAACATAAATTGATGTGAAATTCATATTATAACCCCAATATGTGGGTTTCTGAGAATATGGAAATGTTTCAAGGGAAGCTGGAGCTCTCAGAAAGATGCATAGGGAATGACCCTGCAGGAGTGAATAGACCATGGCCTTTGGATACCACAGTTTATCTGTGGCTGGACTGGATTGTTCTACTTATTACCCATCCACGTGGCATGAGAAGCAGACCTCGTTCAGATTCCAAATTCAGTGACAACTGGACCATGAGCTCTGGACTGCGTGTTTTACACACACACACACACACACACACACACACACACACACACACACAGTATTCCCAATGCCTGACATAGTGATGGTCATATAGTAGGTGCTCAACAAATAATCGTTGAGTGAATGTAGATACAGGGAATTTAAGAGAGGATATTTAAGAGAATGTAATCTTTTATTAGAAACACGGCTATGGCATTTATTGAACTGTGAGATCTTGGGCATCTTACTTAACGTCTCTATAATTCACATTATTTATAAAATGCAGATAATAATTGCTGCCCTCATAGAGTTGTTAAAGAACAGAGATAGTGCAATAAAGTCCTGGTCCCTGAGAAGTAAGTAGTAGAAAGGAAGCTCAAAAATATAAATCACTGCAGTGTTAGTATTTTTATCATTGTTGTGTTTATTACTTTTAAGACATTTGCTTACTCTCAGAAGTTCTGGTTTGAAAGGGATCATCAAAGTCTTGTTTCCAGCCCTGGCTGGTGTGGCTCAGTGGATTGAGCACCGGCCTGAGAACCAAAAGGTTCACCAGTTCGACTCCCAGTCAGGGCACATGCCTGGGTTGCAGGCCATGTCCCCAGCAGGGGGTGTTTGAAAGGCGGCCACACATTGATGTTTCTCTCTCTCTTTCTCCTTCCCTTCTTCTCTCTCTAAAAATAAATAAATAAATAAAATCTTTTAAAAATCTTAACCACAGGCACAGGTCAGATGGGAGTGACCAGGTGTCCTAGGTGCCCACAGTGGCACCGTCCTGAGGGCCTGCCCAGGCATATCCAGGTGAAAGACAAAGATTCCCTTCCCTTTGTGCACAGCTTCTCAAGGAATCCAGAGAGTTTACATTTCCTGTTTGATTTTACTCTCACCATGTCCCCGGGAGTTAGGGAAGGACATACCTTCAGTCCCATCTTACAAATGAGAACACAGGTGCAAAGAGGTAAAGACAACACAGCCAGCAAGTGCCAAGGTGAGGCCTTGAACCAGTGTCTTTCCAATAAAATGCTCCTAGCGCCCATTTAGGTCCATTTTCTGTTTATTTATTTTATTTTAAATAGATATGATCTGAAATAGCCCTCTCTTTTCTTAAAAAAAAATAAAACCTCACAATAGAAAATTTTCAATTTAAGCATTGTCCCTCTTTTTCTGTGAGAGTCAAAAGACTTCCCTGCTCTTTACTGGAATTAAGAGACCTGCATTGAGTGGTATTATAAAAGCTGGGTTTAAGTCACTCACTCTGGTACCCTTTGCACTTTCAAGGGGATTATTCTTTTTTTAAAAAGAGACAAAGAAAGAAAATTCATCCAGTTAATCATTTTCCTGTGGTCCAGGTTACTTTGGCTGAAAGGAAGTACAGCAGCCAAGAGTTTGGATTTATTGTCATTCATTAAGCATCTTCTTAATGCACAGGTGCAGGTGTAGGAGGGCAGGGCCAGGGCATGGAGGATGGAGGGAGTGGGGGAAGCAAGAAAGTGAGTAACCCAGGATAGCCCCCTGAGTGGCCTTAGTGAATGAGTGGCTTTAAGTAAAGAAGACACAAAATCCTCTGTGTGAATTGAGAATTCTTCTGGGAGGAGCAGTGGACAGAATCATGCCCCAAACTTTCACTCTTTTCCTTTCCTCTCACTTCTGGGATTTCTTTAACTTTGAGCCATTACTGCCAAAGGAACCACATATTTTGTATCTGGTTATAAAAAATATTTGTGGTGTGTGGTCCATGGGATGGTGATCCAGGCAGAACTGGCTAACAGTTTTCTGTGCTCATCTGTAAAGGGAATTTCTATTCTTCATCATCATCATCATCATCATCATCCAACTCTCTTGAGACTCAGTTTTCTATTTTCATTTCTTCAATAAATATTTACTAGGCATGTATTATGTGACTGATGCTGTTAGGTGATGGAAAATACAGTAGATATTGGTCCAGACACATGTTCTGAGCACTGTTCGAGCTCAAAGACCAGCTGTCATTGGAGCTTAGCATAGAGCTCAAGGGAGGAGGGCGGTTAATTTTAATAGGATGGGACTACTGCTGGGAAAGAGGAGCAAGACTAGTTGTAGGTAATCCAGGGAAAACACTCTATCCAAGGAGCATGTGGTGACCAGCAACAGGTGATTTCCACCAGCGGGAACTTAAGGGAATCAGAGCACTAGGCCACACACGGACATGCCTGGGAAGGCCAGCTAAAGGTTGGCATGCAGGAAGTCCATGGCCAGCCAAGGGGTAGAGAAAGACTCCAGTGTGAGTGGGACAGGACTAGAAAGAGGAAGTCAGGGTGTCTGGGATACTAGGAAAAACGTTATCATGTCGAGGCTCAGTCACAGTCGCAGGGGAATGGAGACACATTTATCAGATCTGGGTTCAAGGCCAAGTCCCAGACCAATTAAGCCATTATCACAACTGACGTTCAAGGTCAGGGGAACATGGTGGGAAGAATAGTTGACTTGACGCCAGGGGCACTTGGTTTAGCAAATATAAATACAGAACATCCAGTTAAGTTTGAATTTCAGATAAAAAAACAAGTGGATTTTCAGTATAAGTATGCAATATTTGGGATATACTTACACTAAAAATTTGTTGCTTGCTGTGCTTTATCTCAAAACTCTGCTTGAAGAGAGATGTAAGGTTCTTCCATTCCTCGTGTTCATGTGGTCAGCTCGCAGCAGAAGGAGATGATATACCTTCTGAGAGCAGGTGGGGCCCGATCAGCTCCTGCGGAGGCAGCATCCTCTCCTGTCATCTAGGCATCTCTAAGTGTTTCTATCGGTCAAATCCGAGGGGGAGGGGCAAAATCAGTGCATTGTGATTGATACTAGAACCCAGAAGGAAACAAACCCAAAGGTGTGAGACAAAAGCCCTGGTCTCCAGGCCAGTTGCTGAGAAGTCTTATGAGGCGAGAAAGATTGAACACAAGATCGGCCTGGAGGAGAACAGGCAGGAACTGGTCAAGTGGAGGAAGCCCAGTTGCCTGGCTATGACATAAGTTTAAGTCCTTCCCTTGCAAGTGCCAGAGGCCCGAAGCAGTGAGTCAGAGCCCCAGATTACTCTCTTCCCAAAGGGGAGCTTGAGGCATCTTCTTCCAGGTTCTGACATGGACCCACAGGGTTCTCACAGCCTTTGGAAGTACCATGGCCAGGAGGTGGGCTGAACCATAAACAGGTTTAGACAAACCTGGGCTTGAGTCTTGGTGCAGCTGGGGGCTTTAGAAGCATTGCATCAGGTGCTTTTGCATATGGCATTGCCCTTGTTCATCTTTAAAACAGTGCTTTATAAGACTGAAATCAATGTTAATACCCCATTTTACTGAAAAGGATGCCGAGTGTTAGAGAAGGGAGGGAACCTGTCCAAGGTCACACAGTATTAAGTGATGATATAGGAATGATCCCAAATCCTTCAGGATCTTCTGCTACCCCACACTGCCTGCCAAGTGTGTCACGGGGGAACCCTACACCACAAGTCAGAAGGTCCTGGCCTGGCCTGCTCTGCTCAACCACCAGTGAGCCGTACCTTCATGGCTTAGCCTCTTCCTCGCATGTCAGAAGCACAAATTGAAATGGAAGACCTTTACCATGCCTTGTAGTTCTTCCCAAGTGGCAACAAAAGGTTAAGGTCATGGACTGTAGGGCAGAGATAGAATCCTGCCACTTCTTGGGCAGACGTGTTATTTAACTCTCTGAGTTCTGTTCGTCTCCTCTGTGATGAGAATTGTTCCAAGTAATAAAAGGGACCATGTATGTGAATCTCCACCATACAAAGGGTGCTTCATAAATATTCCTTTTATCCTTTGTCTTCAAATGTTTTGATGTTCCTACCACTTTGAGGCAACCTGCAGGCTCTGAAAAGGCAGAGCATTGGGCCTCCAGCCCTGAGCTAGGCCAACCCCAAATCCCAAAGCAGAGTGACAAATGCCTCCAGGGCAGCCCCTTCCCTGGGATTTGCACTCATAAACAAGACAGTTCTTCTCCATGGGAAGTCACAGACGGCTCTACACCTCCACATGGAGCTAGGAATCCAGCCTCTGGGCCTTCACGTGTGATCTGGCCCTTCTGGCCTCTGCCTCCCCTCCCCCTCCCTCTTCACTGAAGCCCCACCTGGCATTCTGAGTGTGCCGAGCTCTTCCCTGCCCCAGGCCCTTCAGGTGTGCTCTCCCCCGGGTCCTGACGTCCCCTACCCAATGTGGTCTTCGCTGACCGCTGTGTCTTAAGGACGCCCTTCTCCAGTAGGTCACACCATTCCCTTTCTAGTTTCCATCTAAAATCAGCTTGCATGTTAATTGCTTACTTGCATTTTGTCCAACTCCTTACGCTGTTTCATGAGAATAGTTATCTTGACTCTCTTGTTGATGTATTCCTGACATCAGGAGGAGGCCTGGTACATAACAGTGCTCAATAACCACGTACTAGTGAATGAGTGAGTGAATGAATGAATGAATGAACCAATCCATCCACCTGTTTTGCTGTCTCTGGTTGCTGTCTGATCTCCATGTACATCTCCCTTCCAGGCCTACTTAGACTGACCCTTGACTTGGGCTGTCTGTGGGGTCCAGGCCCTGCCCCCATCTTGAGTCTGCATGGGCAGGTGGTAGGTGGGGGTGTGGGGGGGTCTGTGCTCTGTGTGTCAACAACCAGCCGCACTCCCGGCTGTCGGCACACCTCGGCGATTCCAGGCTGGGCTTAGAGGCTGTCTGCCAGACCAGTCAGACACGCACGGGCAACGGAAAGTTATTGGCACCCCTCCCTGCTGAGGGGAGAGAAGTCCCAGCACTCTCCTGGCTGAGAGCTGCTGCTCCAGGGGTGTTCACCCCAGGGGCAGGGGCAGGAGAACTGAGCCTGCAAGTGGGAGGTGAGGAGGACCCTGGAATAGTGAGGCTTATCAGGAATACATGGCCTGCCCTGGTCCTGTTGGGGCCCAGCCTTCTCTCCCTCCCACTGCAGGGCGTGACTCAGCCCCAAACCTCACCCAAGATGGTACCGCTGACAGACTAATCACCCCCTTTGCTGTGACTCAGCACCCGACTCCCCTTGTTTTCAGTCTGCAGTAGCTCATCAGAGCCATCCAGAGACTGTTTACTGTCACCTCCAGCATGCATAATTCATCAGCCTCCTCTTTCCTGTGGCCATTGTCCCTCTCTTCCCCCCATAATTCAGGCAGCTGAGTCCTCCTCCTAGAGCTCTGAGAATACAGACACCCCTGCCCCACTGAGGAGGCTGCCCCGGGAGAGGACACCTTTAAACTAGGATGGAGGGGTAGGGGACCTTAGGTGCAGAGAATCTATCCTCCTACATAAGACAACTGTATGCGGAAGAAAAGCATTGCACACATACCCCTCCCTCCTTCTCAGCCCCACCCCGCCCATCAGGGCCCTCTCCCACATTGTCCATCTGGAAACCGGGAGAGTCAGCACATCAGGCTAAGCAAGGAAAGGAGGAGGCTGGGCGGACACTGTGGAAGAAGCTGGAAGGGGTGTGAGGGGCACCTGCTGCCTTGCTGCAGTCAATTAGTATCAAGTGTTATTGCTTCAAGTGCTGCCCAGAATAGTTCGCACTTGTCGAGCAAGGTGGTGACTGGCTGCAGTGTGACCTGTCCTCTCCTGGTCCCAGCTGAGTTGACTGAGACACTGACCCTTACTTAGCAAGTGTTCCAGCCCCACCTAGACCCAGAATTCCTCCCGAAAGGGCCACTGGGACTCAGCCCTCCCTGGGGGCGGGAGCTACAAGTGACCTTGTGTCGTAGACCTGGTATCTGTCTAGAAGAACCTGAAGTGGGTGCTGGGTGCTCAAGAGCCTCCAGGAGGGAAGGGAAAGGGAGCAGAGATTGTCACTGCACTTGATCAGGACCCTCACACCTCACACAGAGGAAAATCAGCTACCAGTTCCAAGTGGTGCAGAGACTTCGGCCCAGAAGACACTACCTGTCAACAACAAAGAGCTGTGCCTCGCACCTTTCCTGAGGACCTCCCTGAATCCCAAAGCCAGAACAGCAAACCCCTCCAGGGCAGCCATGGCTCTACGAACTCGGCATGTATTGACTCTCTGAATCCTCACAATGACATAGGGACAGTTCTGCTCATTTTAGTGGGGAGGAAACTGAGGCACAGATGAGCAATTAGGTAGTTTGCTCAGTCACACAGCTGGTAAGAAGTGTGGCTGGGATTAAATCCAGGTGGTTGAGCTCCAGGGATGCGCTCTTAATTAACAATGATACCACATGGCTCGTCACCCACAATGGAGAGGCCGAGACACCCATACTTTGTGCCAGCACTCGGGGGGCAGGAGCGGGCAGCCGGGACTCTTCACGGGGAGGGTCTTGCCTCTCCTAGCTCCTGTCTTCCCACTGAGGCCAACTCTTTGCAGTCCTTGGCTATCAGAGTACAGCAGGTTCTTGAGTAACTTTCTTTCAGTATTGTTTCCTTTATAAAGTTGTTTCTTTCAAGGACATTTCGTTACAGTGTAAATGAGAGGTTGTAGGAGCTTAACTCTTGTTTATATCAATTAGCCTATGGTAAAATTGGTTTCATTATACTTCGGTTCACCGCAGTTCCAAAAGCCTATCGACCTTAAGTGAGGAATTGTATATTCTAAGAGCTTTCCAAATATTAACTCATTTAATCATCATGACAACCTCACAAGGTAATATTATTATTGCAATTGTACTGATAAGGAAAACTCAGGTCTGAGCCCACATTTGGAACTCTCTAGTGAGTCTCCAATGTCTGAGACCTGGCCCTGGGATTCTCCCCCACAACCCCCACTCCCCAAATCCACTGAAAGAACCTCATGCCCTCCATCAGCTGCTTAAGCCGTAAAACTGGGGCACGTCTTGAATTCTTCCTCCTCTAGCCGCTCTAAATCCAACCCATCATCATGACCTCCGCCTAGGTGTCTCTCAGTCCATTCACCTTCCTGCTATTTCTCTTCTTGCCCTCTCCCAGCCCACTCTCCAAAAAGCATCCAGAGAGAGCCTTGGACAGAGCAGTGAAAAAAGCAAACACACAGAATTCCTCATCATGGCCCATAGGCTCTGCTTGACCCTCCTCTCTCTCTCACATTTTCTCCTTTGAAACACATACTACAGTTTCTCACTGCAGACCAATTAGAAATGATTGTGTTCCACACCCGCCTCTGCCACCAGACTGTGCGCCTCACCGGAACAATGCTGAGTCTCATTTTCTCTGCGATGCGCTCCACACCTGGCACTATACCCAGCATCCTATAAATCAGGGGTCAGCAGACCACGGCCCTTGGGACAAACACAGCCTGCCATCTTGAGTTTTTTGGTTGTTTTTAATATAACTGTTTTATTGAGATATAATTCATATTATATACAATTTACCCATTTAAAGCTTACAGTTCAATAGCTTTTAGTATAACCAGAATTGTGTTAAACTATACTATTACCAGTCAATTTTATAAATTGATTCAGAAACCCCTTAGCAGTCACTCCCCATTTCTCTTTAACTCCTCACTCTCGGCACTAGGCAATCACTAGTATGAACTCTGTCTCGTTTGTGTAATCCAGACATTTCATATAAATGGAATCACACAATACAACTGGGTTCTTTCACTTAGTGCATCGATTTCAAGGCGCACCCATGTGATAACATGCATCTGTACGTCATTCCTCTTATGGCCAAATAATATTCCATTGTGCAGATACGCCACATTTTGTTTACACATTCATCAGCTGATGGCTATTGGCGTTGTTTCCACTTTGGGGGTACCATTAATGATGCTACTATGAACATTTATGCATAAGTTTTACGTAGACATATGTTTTCATTTCTCTTGGATGTATACCTAGAAGTAAAATTACTGGATCATACAATAACTCTGTGTTTAGCCTTTTGGTGAACTGCTAGACTGTTTTCCAGATCCACTGTGCCAGTTTACATTCCCACCAGCAGAGCACGAGAGTTTCAGTTGCTCTACATTCTCACCACACTTGATATTCTTTGCCTATTTTATTATAACCATCCTAGCGAGTGTGAACCAGTAACTCCTTGTGGGTGTGGATTTGCATCTCTCCAATAGCTGGTGATCTTGAGCTTCTTTTCATGTGCTTATTGATCTTGTACATATTTTTTTGAGAAATGTCTGTTCAGATTCTTTGCTCATTTTTTAATCAGGTTACTTGTCTGTTTTGTTACTCTGTTCTAAGAGTTATTTATATATTTTGGGTACAAGTCCCTGATTAGATATATGTTTTACAAATATTTCCTCCCATTCTGTGGCTCGCTCTCATTTTCTTGATGACATTTTCTTCGCAGCACAAAAGTTTTCATTTTGACAAAGTCCAGTTTATTACTATTTTTCTTTTGTTGCTTGTGTTTTTGGTGCCATATCTAAAAATATTACCTAATTTAAGGTCATACAAATTAATGCCAATTTTCCTCCTAGAATTTTATGGCTTCAGCTCTTATATTTAATTCTTTAGTCCATTTCAAGTTGATTTTTGTATTCAGTGTGAGGTAGCAGTGTAACTTTATTCTTTTGCCTGTGGCTATCCTATGTCCCCTGTCATTTGTTTTGCTAAAAAAGTTTTACTTGAACACAGACAAACCTATTTGTTGACATGTTCTCTGCTGCTGTTTTCAGGACTCAGTGGCAGAGCCAAGTGCCGCTGCCGAAACCTCTGGCTCATAAGCCTGAAATACTTACTGTTACTTCATTCAAACTCACCCTCCCCTGCCCAGTGCTGACCCTTGCTATGAATATTGTCAAATAAGTAAATAAATTAAACAAATGAAATGTAATTACTATATAAATATATGGCTGTCGATAGTACTTTCATAGCTCAGAGGGAGTAAATGTCTCTGGCTCTTGCTAAGAGCAAACAGTAGAAGAACTTTCTCAGATGGAAACCGTGGGCCAGGAGATGTGAGTTCAAATCTCAGCTCTGCTGCATCTATAAGTCACTTCACTCTTCCTAAACTTCATGTCCTTGCTCTGCTTTCACAAGGTGACAGCAGTGCCAGATCTCTGATGCACCTGGGACCTTCATTTCCTTCTGTGCGCCTTCCTGTCTGCCTTGTCGAGGTGTCCCTCACAGAGAGTCCAAGGGTGAGGATGCAGGCGTGAGCACAGGCAGGGGACCCCACTCACACAGCAGAAGCCCTGAGGCAGTTATCAGAGCAGCTGCAGCCCAGACCTCTCCACCTGGCCTGAAGCCCCATGAGATCCCCTCTCAGAGGAGTCTCCCCTTTTGAACCTCAGCTCCTCCAATGGACACCAGCACCCCTTCCCTTACGTCTCATCACCTGCATCCCTGGTAACCTCAAAGTCTCCCTAACTGGGCTTTTGCATTGCTGTTTGTTAAAATAACTGTGGAGGGCAAAAGAGCCTGGTTTTTGAAGTTGGACAGAGATGGTTTCTAATCTCTCCTTGACAAGCTGTGCAGCCTTGGTGAGTTAATTTTATTCTCTTTAAGCTTTCCATTCTCATCTGAGAAATGGGGGGAGAACAATACATACATAAATTATTGTAGAGCTGTAAAGAGATAGCCCAAATAAAATACCACCAGAAAGGTCCTGGTGCGTTGAAGCCAAGGGATCCAAAAGAGGAGTTGTTGGCAGTATTTGTATCCCACTTAGAACTAGGTAATCCTCAGCCAACCTGACCCAGATATAACAGCAAATGTATGAATTTTCTACTAAGCCATTTCTGTTCCTTCTGAAAGTATTCATCCTCTCCTCTGTGCCAACGTAACATGTCAGATCTCCATTATAGGATTTTCACCTAGGTCTTTGTCCTAATGGTCTTTGTATAACTGAGTACACGTGGTTCTCAACAAATGTTGAACGTCAGCATTCACCTTATATGGCCTTCTCTTCCCACGTGACAGGTGTGTCCAAAAGACCACATATGGAGATCTCCACGTCTCTGTCTCCGGCATCTCTAGACCCCATGCTTCTATCCAATCCATTCAGAGCTGCCCAGGAAGTGCAGAGATCTGTTCTGGGGCCCACATTTTATAGGACAGTTGGAGTGTGTTCAAGGAAACAAATAGAAAGATGAAATTTAAGAACAGCCAAAAAGATTGTAGAGTTGCAGGACATTAACTTTGGAAAGAAATTTAGGAAACCTGAAAATATGGACATTTAAAATACACATACTCTTCGACCCCCAAAATCTCACTCCTGGGAATGTACTCTAAGGAATCATGGCAGAAGTGGTCAGAGATGAATGCAAAGGGCTATTCACAGAAATGCTGGGTTTTGTTTTGTTTTTAAGAAATATGTATGTAGAATTGGAACAACCAAATTTTCTATCAGTAGGAAACTATGAACATATTTATATTATAAAACATGGTGCAGGCATTCAAAAGAATGAATTTAAAAACTTTCATAAACTCACATTGAGAGTGTAAATTGGTAGGGTTGTTTTAGAAAGGTGTTGCACTCCTAGATATATATCCAACAGAAAGGTCTTTATAAGTGTGCCAAAAAGAGTGCATGAAGCAGCCCTGTTGGTAATGGCCCCAAGCTGGAGGCAACCTAAAGTTTCATCAGCATTGGAATGGATGCACCAATTATTATATAACCATCCATTGTGGCACTATACAAATAAAAAATGAACCACAGCTACACAAATGTTGAGCAAGGGAGTAAGTCATAGAGGAATATATACCGTTTGATTCCTTCTGTGTGAAGGTTGAAATCAGGCAAAACTAATATATGTGTGAAGTTTGGAGAGAAGGAAGGGAGTAGTGAGTAGGAGGGGGTACAAGAGAATTGGGGGGCAAGGCTAGTGATGGCAGAGGGTACGAGGCTAATAATGATGAAAGTATTGTCCTCAATGGTGGTTCCATTATTTGTGGACTTTTCTATATGTTTGTTACATTTCAGTAAAAACCAAAGGTTGGAAAAGAATAGTCACCAAATATTGGAGGAAAGAAAACAGGTTCCAGATCATAATATGTAGTAGTAGTATCTCATTGAGGTAAGAAAGAAGGAGGTTAACTATGATAAGAAAATTCTAGAAATATATGGGCCAGGATGTTAACAGTGGTACTTGTCAGGAAAGCATTTACTTGCTGCCTTATACATCTCTATATTGTTGAATGTCTAACAATATCTGTTACTTTATACAAAAGAAAAAAAGTTGCCTCCATTGTGGTAAGCGAAGAATGTAGAGCCCCGATTCTGCCAGGTTGTCGTGTTAGTCAGCCCACGGGAGACCGAGTAGAATGAGGCTTACAATTTATGTACCTGAAACTGCCACCCGTGATTCCTGACCACAGCCTGTCAATGTGCGTTCTCCAACCTGGGGCATCAACATCTTTAATGCATCACCGCAGGCCTCCCAACTTTACTCCTGTTCATCTCCTCAGTTGCTAGGCAATATGTAATTAAATTTTGGAAAGCTTCCTCCACCCTGGATATATTATCCTGAAAATTGGACTTTACATCTGGCAATCTTAGAAAGCAAAATTCTACTCCCCTCAGCCCCCCACCCCTCTGGCTTGCAATTGACTCACAATTTAATTAAAAAGATTCCAAGGGACATCTGGTCTCTTTTTCTAGGAGTACATTTGCAGTTGGTTTTTCTGGCATGTTTTTATTTGCAAGCCATGGATTTATTTACAGAGGCAGAGGCTCATTTTCCTCGCTTAGGTATATCTTTGTGGACTTTATTAATGCTGTTTTATAAGCTACGATGGTGACTCTTCACTGTAAGTGCCCAATGGTCTATTTTTTCCTGAGCTCTGCTTAGTCAGTGAGTGACCAACGAGGCCATCAAGGTGCCTGCCACCTGCTGACCCCACCCAGGGCATAGGGTGCCTTTTCGCCACTGAGGAAATGCAGAACACGGCCTCCCTGATCATCCCCAGCCCAGGTGCCCCTTACCACCAACAGAATACTTTGGCCATTTCCTTTACTAGTAACAAAATAAATACAGAAAGAGCTCTTAGAGATAAGATATATGCACGGCCAAGGAGAGTGGGGAGGAGCTGGCTGAATGGTCTCTGGTAACCACTTGCACTTTCTGGGCTTGCGTTCCCCTTGCTAAACAGGTGGTTGAACTTGACTAGAATTTCCCAAACGTTGGGCTTTCTCCATGTCTGTATGATTTGTTCTTTATCTATAGCACTTCTATGCTCTATTTATACAGCATTTTTCTTTAAATTAACTCTCTTTTCTCCTATAAATGTGTGTGTTTATAATGGGGACTTTAAATCACTACATAAATGGAAAAACATTATCATTCACCCTAACAAGAAGGTAGCTATAAAAATGATTATAATGAAAACAAAACATTGTTTGCTGGCTTGCAACGAGGTGCCTTTTTCTGCCAAGGCTCTATGCCCAACACTTGTTCTCTCTTTGTTAAAAAGGAAAATTAGCAAATGTTTAGAGACTTGTAAGAGGTGTATTAACACCACTTTGAGACTTTCTCCTTAATCAATGACAGAAGGACTGAAAGGGAACTGAGAAGGAAACAATCTCCTGATTATAGGATAATTTAAAAAAGAGCAGTGTCCTAGGTAAACTCAAAAGTCTTTTCTGTTCTAGCAATCATGAGAGAATAGACCATAGCAGAGGGCAGTTGTGGACCTTAGAGTTGATGTTGTGGTCATTTCTAGCAGGCCTCTTCTCTGAGTTAAGACAACCTGTGTCACCAGAGAGAAGGTGTACACAAGGAGGGGATACTGTTAAGGAAGATTTTTGATTAGTCACTAATTCATTCATTCAGCTATGGAGGAGCTGGTAAGATATTATGGCAGGAGCTAGGGACACAAAATTCAAATATGTAAGTTCAAATATGGGCCTGCCATGTACTAGCTATTTTACCCTGAACATGTGTGTCCACCTAGTTCTCATCTATACAACTGGGATTAAAAAGACATGCCTTAGATGCCTTTCTGAGGGTTTAGTGGGGCTGTGTATTCTCTGGTTCTGAGCATTCTATTTTGTGGGTAAGACTGAAATATGAAACTACACCAGAATATGGTG